>JAKCOX010000010.1:4648523-5113523 GCA_022605575.1 Laterallus jamaicensis coturniculus
GTTTTGGCCACAGCGACCATGAAATGATTGAGTTTAAAATTTTCACTGTAATAGGAAATAAGGCCCCAGAGTTGCTACTCTGGACTTGTGAAAGTAAATTTTAAGATATTTAGGGAGCTATTTAGTACCTTGGGAATCTGCTTTTGAGAGTTTAGCAGTCTATGAGTACTGTTCAGTCTTTAAGAACCACCTTTAGAAAAACAGGAGCAGAGAAGACTGAACAGGGAACTCCCCATGGAGCTCAGGAGTAAAAAGCAACTTTATGATCTCTGGAAGTGAGGTCTGAATTTGCATGAAGAGTGCAGAGCTATGTTTTTTTTATGCAGGGAGAAGAAACAAAAGGCCAAAGCTCATTTACAGTTGAAACTGGCCAGTCTTGTATCACATAACAACAAGGTGTTTTTTTTTTAAAGCATGTTTATAGCAAGAAGATGTCCAAAGAAAACTTTGGACTGGTACTGGTTGAATATGATCATCTGACATAGGGATGAAGAAAAAACAGAGGCATTCAGTGGAGGTTTTTGCCTCAGTCTTTAGCAATATTGATAGACCTTAGGCTGCCTTAGACCATGAGTGTGGGATCAGTAGCTTTCAATTTTGGACGCTGAAATTGGGATTCATCCTGGAGCACTGGAGGAGCTATCAGGTGTTACGGCAGGATCCCTCTCTATCATCTACCAAAGATCTTTAGAGTCTGGGGAAGTCCCTGCTGTCTGGAAGCCAGTCAGTGTTATTGCAGTGTACGAAAAGGGCATGAGGAAAGACCCGGGGAACAACAGACCTGACAGACTAATCTCAGTTCCTGGAAAAATTATGGGGAAATTATACAGGGTACTACTGAAAAGCAGTTAAAGAATAGTGCAATAATCAGACACAGTTAACATGGGTTCACAGAAGTGCCGTCAAACCTATTTGATATCCTTCTATGATAAGATCACCTGACTAATGTATGAAGTGGAGTTGGAGGGCATTGCTTTTCTAGATTTTACTAAAGGCTTTAAATGCTTTCCCTCTGTCATGATTTATCCTCATCTGGCAACCCAGCCCCATGAGGTTGCTCACTCTTGTTCCCTCCTCTGTGGTGGGATGGGAAGAACAATCAGAACAAAAACGTACAACTCATGGGTTGAGACAAGGATAGGTTAATAGAACGGCAAAGGAAGAGAAAAATAATAGCAACAATACTTATAAAAAATTATACAAAACAGGTGATACACAATGCAATTCTACCGCCTCCTGAAATCTAATGCCCATTCTGTCCTGGAGCACCAACTCCTCCCTGGTCAGTTCCCCTCTTTATATATTGGGTGTAAGGTATTGCATGCCTCTTTAGCTAGTTTGAGTCAGCCAGTCCTGCCTGTGTACCCTCCCAGCTTCCTATGAAATTGCGTCCCAGCTGAAAACCAGGACATCCTCACAGAGTCCTTCTGGACAAGTTGTTCAACTGTGGGATAAGTGGGTTTATAGAGTGCTGGCTGAAGAAAGGGTTGTAGTGAATGGGGCTAGAGTTGGCTGGTGATAAAACACTAGCAGTGCTCTTCAGGGCTCAGTTCTAGGGACAGTTCTGTTCAGTGTATTTGTCCATGGTCTGGACACAGGAGTTGAATCCACCATTGGCAAGTTTGCTGAGGATACAAAACTGGGAGGTGCTGTTGTCTCTCTCAAGGGATAAGAGGCCCTGCAGAGGGATTTAGCTAGATTGGAGCACTAAGCAATGCTTAATAGGATGAAACTTAACAAGTCCAAATGCCGAATTCTGCATGTAGGATGGAGTAACACTGGTCAGAACTATAAAGTGAGAGAAGAGTGGCTGGAGAGTATCCCCACAGAAACGGATCTAAAGGTATTGGTCAGTAGTGGGCTCAATATGAATGAGTAATGTGTCCTGAAATGCTGCACCCTGGGGTGCATCAAGGACAGCATGAACAGACTGTCAAAAGAGGATATTACCTCCCTCTATTTAGTGTGATGCAACCTCACTGTGGGTACTGTGTGCAGTTCTGAGCTCACAGTTTAAGGTCCTTGAACACATCCAGCAGAGGGCAACACCACTGGTGTAAGGGCTGTAATGTGTGTCTGGTGAGGAGTTGCTGAGGACTCTGGGGTTGTCTAGTTTGGAGAGAAGGAAACGGAGGGGTAACCTCATTGCTCTCTGCAACTTCCTGAGGAGGTGAAGTGGGGGGAAAAGTGCAAAGATAAGTTAAACCCTTCTCCCTGGGATCCAGAGATGCAATGTGTTGGAAGAGTTCAGAGCTTGACCAGAAGAAGTTTAGACTTTACTGAGAATGTGGTTAAACACTGGAACAGGCTTCCTAGAGAGGTGGTTCCTGCCTGCAGCCTGTCAGTATTCAACATGCACTTGGATTTAATAACGTGTTTTAACTTTTGGTCTGCCCCACACAGCCAGGCCTTTGAAGTAGATGACCAACGTAGATCTTATTGAAGTGAAATGTTCTGATTTCTATTCTATTCTATTCTATTCTATTCTATTCTATTCTATTCTATTCTATTCTATTCTATTCTATTCTATTCTATTCTATTCTATTCTATTCTATTCTATTCTATTCTATTCTATTCTATTCTATTCTATTCAGTTTAGATTTCATAGTTGTAGCTAAGGAGCAATGAGAGAGGGAGACAAAGATTCAGACTGGAAGGACAGAGATAGGCTTGTGTTAGAGGATCAGAGGTTTTATTAAGCCTTAGCCAGCTAGTTACTAGAAATTTCCAAATGGAAAAGAACTCAAGTTTGTTATGAAAGTGCCTTTGAAAATCATTAACACTTGTTGTCATTTAGATGACAATGGACAGGTTCCACTGTTCAACCTCAACACGGTTGTTCATCAACATTAACAACAGCCACTTGCTCACTCTCCCTCTGCCAGTGGCATGGGGCAGACAATCAAAAAGAAAAAACCCTCCAAAACTCTTGAATTGAGATAAACACAGTTTAATAGGCAGAAAAGGGAGAAAATAGTAGCAGCAGTAGTAGTAATTATAACAACAATAAGCAATAATATTAATAGTAAACAGCATAATTTCTTACCACCCCAAGATATGGTCAGCTAGTTCCTGAGCCACCCTGCCTCCCACCCCACTCTCCATTTATATATGGAGCATTATTTTGTGTGGTATGAAAAATCTCTTTGATCAGTTTGGGTCACCTGTCCTCACTGTGTCCCCTCTCAGCTTCTTGGTTGCACCATGCCTACTGGCTGGTGGTCAGCTTGAGAAGGTGTAAAGTCCTTGACTGCTTGGCAACAACTAAAACATCAGTGTGTTTTCAAAATTACTCTCATCCTATAGCTAAACCACAGCACTATACCAGATGCTAGGAAGGAAATTCGTTTTACTCATGCCAAAATCAGGACTGCCTTTTAGATAGATAAGGCCAGGTGTAAATCTGTTTGGTGAATGAAATGTTACAGAATAAATTGATCATGTGCAATTTTCTTAGTACAATTTTTTCCTTTTCATTCAAGATCCTCAAAAAACAGAGCTGTTATAAAATTGCTGAGATTCAGGTGAATAAGGAACAGATATTGCTCTGCTCTAAAAAAAGTCATATGCCTATTAGAACATGTATATTCTGGTCTTTTCATATCTGCCATAACTTGAAGTGCCAGAGGAGTAACTAATTTCTTCTATAACACTATGCGCTTAAGCCATTTAGTATTTTACTTTTATGTCCTGTGTGTTGAGTGTTCTTACAGTGCTGGTGTGGAATTATACTAAAACCACAGTGTCAGTAAACAGACTTCCAAGTCATGTGGGAATTAGAACAGTGGTTTGAAAACAGAGACAACTATATTTTCATGTGATTAAATGTAGGACATACTCATGCTGTTTCCATGAAGACCAATGTTGATTACATGTGTAAATTTCAAATGTTTCAGATGAAATTCTTAATTTTTAAGAATTTCCTGGCTGCCAAAGAATATAATTTATCTCATAAAAGTTGCTGTATCTCTGAACTCCTAAGTTAATAGCTAAGATTTTGATTTTTTTTTGGTGCTATGTATAACTCACTGTCCTGAGTTTGAGCAGTATGGTTTATGAAAATTATACTTCAGTATGCAATATATCAGCTGAGATATATCTTGTCATGCATTCATATTCTGCAACTGTAACAAAGATGTACTAGCACAGATGGTAAGTCATATAAATGCTCATTCTCCCCTCACAAACACTAGTTTGTTGAACATAGAGAAGTTGTAGAAAATTACAGTCCCAGTCAATGGGCTCATTAACTAAACATCACAGTGCCCTCTTATAAAGTTCAGTCCCCAGTGAAACCTTATTGAGTATTGACTGCCAGAATGAACAAGGAAGTTGTGATTGTGTTCCCCCTCCATCTACTTCTTGGTGTAAATGAAATGCCTTGGAAGATAGAGCTTGGACTGCTGGGAGAGAGGGGAAAGATATAAACAGTGGGGGATTCAGGTTTTAGAAGCATGTTGAAAAGCCTCAGTTCTAAGCTATATAGAAAACCAAAGCTCTCACAGTTGAGGTCTTTCAGAAAAAATAGACACGTAGCACCTATGTCCTCCTCTCACAGGAACAATGTACTTCAGGGAACATCTGTATTACTTCCTGGGGGCTTTCTGACCCCTTTCCCACCTGTCATGTCTGGATGTTATAATGGACTATGACTTTAAATATAGGTTTCTGGGCATCTTCCTAGAATACAGAATGCTCCTGTCAGGTTGAGCATCAAAAATTAAAGTATGAAAAATCAACTTTTGCTATAAAAAACTTGGACTTTCTAAGATGACTAATCTTAGTACACATCTCCTCCCAAGCTAGGTATCTTGTTTAAGCTGGGGATTACTGGAGTAAAGGGTCCCTTCATGTGGTTGGCAAGCTCTTCCACAGAGAATTATATTTGTGTATTATATATACGCTCACATTATAAATGTAGGTATTTTCTCTAAGATTCTTTTTCTATCTCATCAGAACCCCTTTTACAAACACTATAAACTGAACTTTTGAACCTACAATACAGAAATGGATTTAGAGTAGAAAAAAATCAGGATTGCCATGTTTTGTTCAAATAGCGTTCCCCATTTAGAGACCAAAGGAGACACATTCTTAAAAAAATATATTTTCCCTCTCTCTCTTTTTCTTTTTTGTTTGTTTGTTTGTTTTATTTTGTTGTTGTTGTGGGGGTTTTATTGGGGGGTGGATGGGGTGTTCTGTTTATTCACTATACCTGCTACTGATGCTCCAAGGAGAGCAAGATGAATGAATGAGGTCACAGAAGATAGTTTTCACAGCTTCTCTCAGGGAGGAAATATGTATAACAGTGGAAATACTCTTGATTGCTTTCCATTTATTCCTGCAGATACTAGTTTCTCCTATTGCTTGCTGTAAAGTTTAAAACAACATCAATTTTTAAGGACTTGAAAGTGCTTTTCTATTTAAAATCAAACATGACAAGTATAATTTTCATTCCAGTACTGTATGTTTGCTTCTTGAACTATGCTGAATATATAGACAACCACCAAAAATAATAAAATAAAAAGGAAAAGTGGGGGAGAGAAAAGCTAAGTGATGAAAATGAGTAATCGCTTGGCAGCAAGTCTGCAGGGAGAGAGCTGACACTATACAGCACATATTTCATGAATAATGAGAGGAGTCTCAGTGCTGTGCAATCACTGCCTATTGGGTCAGAAATTTCACATTAGTGGATTCATCAGAGCAGATCGGTGTCATAAAGACACTTTTTCCTGAGGTAAACATACCTTTTCCTTCACTGAACTGTCATCTCTTAGTTTGGATAGTGGGCATGGAGTAAAGCCTTATGAGATCTGTTAGAGGGTTATCTGAAATTGGGAGCACTTCAGCTATGATTTTAGTAGTTTGTTTATTTATACAAGAAGGAACTTACATTAACAGGTGTATCTATAGGCATGTGTAAAGCTCACAAGCATAATTCCACTTATTCTAGACAAAAGTCTGTGCATATGTGGTTAATGATGGTTTAAGTACAGCATTTTGTCAAAAGGTACATCTGGCTTCCACAAATCCATCTTGTCTATGCTTCCTAGAATACCTTCATGGATTTTTCTGGTCTTTCTATTTACCTCTTTGTTCAAAGCAATTTAAGTAGTCCATTTTTTACCTTTACTTTCATTTTCAGGGGCTACACAATTTAAATATATCTAATATGAGGGTAATTTGGTTTTGCTGGAGAAGAAAATAGCTAAGAAGGCCAATAGAATGAAAAAAGTCAGTTTTGTCTGTACTGGAGAGAATCCTTTCTCTGCAGTACTGTCTGTCTTATTCATTCTTCACCTGACATTCTCTCTTCACAACACTTCGTGTCCTCACTTTGTTTACACTGAAGTTGCAGGAACACATAAGCCAATGTGGTGGGGGATGGTAAAGTGAAATAAAAAGCGCGAAGCAAGACAAAAAATATAATTTGGGTGTTCAGGCACTGCAAACAGCTTGATTAAAACATCGCCTTTACCCACACCCCCTGAAAGGGTCATTGTTCTCTTTCCTTGAAAATGAATGTTGAAGCAAGTAGCTAGAGCCTCTTTTCCTTGGCTAGAGAAGTTAGGAGGGTTTCTTTGCAAGCAAACCCTATTCGGTGCCTTCAATAAACTTGTGGCATGGTCTTTGTCCCAGACTTGGTGGCAAAATGAACTGGAGGAGGAGCACCTCTTATTAGCACTTTCCTGATTGTGCAAAGTTTCTGTTAAGATTTTTGAGTGGCTTGGGGAATTTTTTAAATTTTATTTTTTCTTATGTTTGGGAAGTTAGTGGAAGACAGAGGGAGGACAGGGAGAAGAAGACAACCAGTCCCTATGTCAGACTGGATAAATTCAATCCAATTGCGCTGTGCAAATATGAAAAAGAAACCCGTGGGAGATATGTCTCCTGGGTGATTCTTTTAAAAAATGTAAACTTACGATATAGCAAAGCTAAAAGAAGCTCAGACATAGCAACATCATGTGCGATATTAAAAAAAACCCCAACAAAACCCAACAAAATATTCCTTTTTAAATACATGGTGATTAATAGAAAAGTTTTGGATTTCTCCTTGAAGAAATGATTTAAGGGAAAAACAATGTATTTCTGCAGGGGAACCCTTTAACTGGTATCACCATATTCCTGTTACTTTCTCGTAGTATGAAACACCTTGTTCTGAACCTTTTGGAAATAATTGATGGGAAGAGCAGTTTATGAGAATTGAGGCAGACAATTTCTGGTGCAGTGCTTTGATTTTATTAAAACTGTCTTGAAAAAGCGTTGAGGTTATCAGCAATAGAGAAGTATTGGTGTTGTTAGAAATGACAAAAGGTCCTAAAAAAGGACTCAAGATAGATACGTTAGTGAAGCAGTAATTTATTATACGGTCTTGCAAGAGCTGGTGACCCAAAAAGTAGGCACACCTTTGGTCGGAGCCTGTGACCTTTTTATACCATATTCTTGTACATTATTCATTCCTTGTCCCGCTTTGTATTAAGATGAGTTCTAGGAAATGATTTCCAAGAACTCCTCCCAATCGCGTCTGCACGTAGTCCCATGGTGGTGGTTGTCAGGGGTCTGGCAGATTCCTGTTTCCTATACGTGAAGAGAATTAAAATGCTCTTTGTCTGGGACAACTGCTTACTGGCAAACATTTGTTCTTATCTTAACTCTTCCCCGGCAACTGACATGGCCTAGGGATGAGGGAAGTCAAGGCTCGATACAGGTTTCAGATTAGGTAAACCCCACATTGTCTTGCCTGTTTGCGTTAATGTGGCAATTTTTGGTGCCCCAGTATGAATCAGCACTGTGGAAACCTGTTGGTTGAGCTTTGTTTCCCTCAGCTACCTTTTATTGGAGAGAATGGTTTTTGCCATAACAGCAAAACTTATATTAATAGTACTCCCTTCTAGTTCTCTACCTTACAAGACAGCATAAAAAACTACTGTAACCCATTTTAGTTTGCAAAAGCAGCATTTCCAATATTTCCCACAGTGTGACTTACAGATAAAGGTTTAATCAGAACTCAAGATTCCTTGAAAACCTCACCTAGCCTTCTGCAACAGATGTAGTATTGTCATAATGAGAACAAAACAAAACACCACCACGGAAGTAAAACCCAAGGTCTGTGAAAGAGAAAATGGGCATATAAAGGACCCCATGTGCTCTAAAAATCCACCATTTTAAAAAAACTTTACTGGTAAGGTAATTCAATGTAAAGTGAGCTTCCTCTCTCCCTTTCAGTTTGGGCCCTGTGCAGAAGAGGACTACCTTTTGTGTCTCATGACAGAAATGAATGGGTGTAGAGAGCGCTAACATATACAGTAACATAAATAGTGGAGAAGTTCAGGATGGTGTCAGTTCACTGAGTTTGCTGTAGGGAGCAAGAATGAAACATTAGGGCATATGTTTTCCAGGGGCGATAGGAGCCTCTGCTGTACAGCTGTAGAAAAATAATTAAAAAGCAGTCTACAGAGAAGAACTGGAAATGAAATATACCCCTCTGTGGAAAGAGTGCCAACAGCAGCATCTACACGGGAGGCCTGTTTCTGAAGAGGAGGTCTTGCCCCTAGCATCTCTGAGACTTCAGCTTGTTGATGAGCATGATCTGATGCATGTGTATTTATTGTGCCCGGCAATATAGTCTTATAAGTGGGCTTAGCAAGGCCTTGATTGAAGTTAGCAATCAATTTCCTTTTGCTTGCTTTCTCCGTGTAACATGGCACAGCCTAAAATCCTTACGTTCTGATGGAAAGGTCTGAATTATTCATCAGCCAGTTAATGGCAGGTGATGAGAGCTTTTCACGCTACAGCCCTGTCAGTAGGTGTTTATTGCTCTGTTTCACCAGCAGCGCTGCTATTACTGTGGGGCCAGAAGAACCCCACATCGAGGCGTGACATGTATCAGCAGAGATAGCTCTTTAAAGACTCTCTTTTGCCTGGGAGGTCATCAGAAGGTTATTATGAACAAATTATTTCTTCATTTCCGCTGACTGAGTAGATAGCCTTAATGATCTGTCACCTAGCAATAGGCTGCCTGTTCAAACATAAAGAATGGCATACTGATGGCTTATAACTAGAATCAGTTCATTTTAGCTATTCTCTTGTCAAGCATGTTTCCAAGATACATATAGTATTTACATATTCATGAGCCTTTGCAGACATTGACGCCATGAGGGGGCCTGTCTGATAATGTGATACAAGTTTGTACTGTGTCCTGAGGCACTTAAAGTCTATTAAGTGAATAAAATCTGTTCAGTTCTGTTCTTCCTAGGCGGTGGTCTTGGCCTAAAGGAGCAGAGCTGCAGTCAACATGTGTGTACAGCACCTTACTTTTTTCCTGTCCACCTACCTCTTTTCCTTGAAAGTTAATTCCATTTTATAGAAAGACATTATGCTGAGCCAAATTACCTCTTAGAAAGCCAGAGCATCACTTTCTTATGCTACTGCTGTTAAGAAATGCAGTTGTGATTGTTTGGCTGCAGGCAGGGAAGGTGACCTGCCCGAGCAAAAGTGCCTTTTAAAAAAATTATTTTTCTAACTCTGCTGAGATATTGATCTCTGACCCTATTTCTGGTGTGCAGTGGTGGGGGAAAATAAGAATTAGAAATAACAGCATAATGGGGTGCAGGGTGTGGGGTGGGGAAACAGAAAAAAGAAAATGAGAATGAATCTTCCTTAAGAAAACAGCAAAGGACTATGAATTTTGCTTCCCAGTCTGAACATTCACTGACTGGACCACATGTCTGCTAACATGCTATTATTTTAACAGAGTTGAAGTTAAAACATGCTGGCTAATGGAAAGGAAAACATGAACAACAGTAAAAGCTGGAATGTGGCTTGGCCTATTTTCCGTGTTTAAAAGAGCTGGGTAAAAAAATACCTTGTTAGAGGTGGAATGTGTTTTTTCTTGGAAGTTTTTTACTATTCCTGTTCCGTTCTTTGCTTCAGAAGGAGGAAACTTGGGATACCCCAGAACGTAGGAAAGTAAGGAAAGGATAAAAGAGACAAAGCGCCCTTTCCCTCCGTCCTTCTGAAGGTGGAGATCTAAGAGGCAACAAGTGTTCTCATTTCTTGCCATCAAGTACTGGCCAGTGGGACTGCATCTGGGAGAGATCAGAGGAAGAGACAGAAGGCTAAGTAGAAACAATGTGTTGTACCACATTATTTTGGTAAATTTTACTGTTAATTCTGTAAAAGATTTGGTTAGCAGCACAGATCAATGATTCTTCTGTAAGGACTGAAACTGAAGCCTAATATGTGGTGTTAAAGGCAAGGCAAAAAACAAGCTGTTTATGACCTGTGCTTCAGGTTGCAAGCTCCATACAGGCAAAGCTTACAAAGGGAGAAGGAAGTGTACTGAGATGGATCACAGGAGCTACTAGCCTAGTTGAGAATACTGCTGACTCTGCCTGGCTCCCAAACATAAATGAAATTTTACACAAATGCAATCACATTCACTAAGGAAATTTCACATTTGCACATAAAATGGGATTTAAGTGGGCAGGGTGATGTCTTGGCTATCTTGGAAAGGACAGTTTTAAGTGCTAAAGTGAAAACAAGACAAGTAAATTTTAGGAACTGCAGCTGACCAAAGTGTGTGAAAGATTTATTTTTTATTTATTTTTTTAAATATTGTAAATCTTTATGTGGCTTGGTGTGGGGTTTTGTGGGTTTTAAAAAAAAAAAAAGGCTTCCGATCTTCAGATATTAATCTAAAAAATCTCAAACACAGATTTTAAAAAAAGAAAAAAGCAGTTTCCAGCACTTTATTATTTTTCTTCTAGTTTCTGTTAATTAGAATTTGCCTTTCAAAAAAATAGTTGGCATGGCTGACAAATGTATTTTTAACAAAAAATATTTACAAGACAATATTTAAATGACTTCTATCAGAAATGTCTCATTTTTCCAAATGAAAACAAGGCCACAGACCATTAAGTGGGAACTACTTAGAAATGCATCAAATTGAAAGGTGACTCTACGCATCTTGATAGAATTGACATAATGTTGCAGCTGGAGAGTGTGTAAATTATGTCAGTTTAAATGCTTACTGCCACACGGAGAAGCAAAGTGAATGCTGGAACCAGGAGTATCTTAGTATAGGAAATACAAAAAGCAACCCTTCAGTTGCCAGCTGGGCTCATCCTTTGATTTAAACTGGTAGCTTCCTCTCCAGTGCTCCACGACTACTTTGTATCCTGACAGAACAAAAAAGAGTAGTATAGAAAATCTTGTTGTTTAAGAGTGTCAGATAGTAATTAATACAGACTTTAAACTACTGTGCCAAGCCAGAGGCATAGCTAGGAGTAGAATTTGGCTTAATATGTTCAAGTTATTCCTTTGCTCAGTCAGTCTTTTCACTTTTTGCTAACCTGCATCATAAACACGTTTTATTCAGAGCATCACCTTTTACGTCTTTAAGATTCTTATAGACAAAAAAAAAAGTTCTGTGATTTCAGTATCTTTGTTTTGCCTGTGATTAAAAAAATATTTCAGTTACTTGTGAAGAAATTTGAATAAATTTTCCTATGAAGCATACCTGCTTTAATAGAAAGAGGTCACAGAGCAAGGTCCTATCAATTTGGTCAGTAGCAGTGGGCTGTATGTAGCTGCTTGAAGTTTTATGGAGTATGTATTGCTGGATGCAGAGGAGACAGAAATTTCTTTTGAATGCCATCTTTCTTCTCTGAATGTGGTACAGACTAGAATTCATTACGGCCCTGATTCCATACGCTTCAAATTCTCTGGAAGATGATGTACTCTCACCCCCTGCTGAAGTGAGGATTTGTGCAAAGATTTCCACGGACATATTGAGCTCAAACAGCTTTAGCAGAATGTGGTCTTAGTCACATCCTCTGTAGTTAGAGGGTGATGTTGTCAAAAAGACTGCTATAAAAGTACATATTGACAAAAAGGCGTTGAAAGAGAACTTGTATTTATTTCTGATCAGAAGTGTAGAGGCCAAACAAACAGTGAATGTCTCCAGTGATGTGAGTGGTTCAAATGTGGATAGTAAAGCTCCTCTGGTTTCTTGAGAAAGCATCTTTCTTTTTTTGATTTTTAAATTCTCTATTTTTAATCTTATAAAAACCTATGTGTCTTTTATCTTACCGGATTAAACACAGATTAAATACAGATTTTATGTAGCTGTCCTGAATATATCAGGCCTTTTCAATGAGTCTTTGATCTATTTTGAAGCCTTTGAAACCTGACTTGGATGAAATGTCAATGTATTCATGGAGTAATGCAGTGAGGAGCATGGAAGCTTCTATTACTATCTTTGGGAGTTTATTAGAGAAATGATGCCTGACAAGAACTACACATTATAGAAGAATTGTTAATTTTGAAATTAGCTCTGGCAGATCTGCTTAAAGAAGTTTATAGGGGGAAAAAGTGCTCTCAAAATCATCTGAAATGAAGCCTGCAGTGAAGATACAGCAGAAAGGCTGATGGAGGAATATGTTAGTTCTACCTGCTTTAATCCATTTGTTACCAGGAGGGAACTTAAACTGTGTGCAGATTAATGAAGCATTTGAGTCAGATATATACTGATGAACTTGTGCCTGCTTCTCTACCCTTTGTTGCTACGGAACCAGAGAGATGTGAAATTGCCAAAGAACCTACACCCTGCTCAGAGCTCCTCTGATAGTCAATTAGAAAATAAAATGGAACATTTAGGAAATGAAGTCCCAGCTTTCTGATCACATGCAATGCATGAAAGGCTGCTTTTTCTGGTGTGTACTTTGCTAATGTGTATGGTATTGGTACATTAAGTAAACTGTTGAGTATGACGGAATGTATGGAGTGAAAGTCACTCTTCCTCACACAGCCTCACTAATCAGGTGTCATGTGTGGAAGTTTTCAGGTATCTATCACCTCCCAGACTGCAATCAGGACATACCCAGAGCTTTACCACAGCTACTTCAGGTGACAGAAACAGGAATGGTGTGGGCACCAAGGCTATTTCGGACTAGTGTATGTGGCCCTAAGACCCATGTTCTGACTGGACATTTAGGATCAGCGCCCTTTAAAATAATCTCTACAACATCCTATCTTTGAGCATTTTTTCCTCCTCTGCCTCCTCTTCAGCATCATGTAGGAAATACAGAACAGCCTTGCAGCCATATCACCATGGAGAGGTACAGTTCGAGGCTCTATGGGAGTAGAGGCATTTATCAAAGCCCTCAGTGGCCAGGCACTGAGTGAATTACAGAGCATCACTGAAGTAGGAACAGTGTTTAGAAAGAAATGGGAAAACGTGCCCAATGTGGCTCAAATTCAGCATATAGTGAAAACACGATGTGTTTTTTGCTACAAATGCAGCTTCTAAAGCATATGTCATGAATTTAATTATGTTAATTTTCAAAAGTACTTAGTTACTGATTCTGTAAGGTGCAGTGTGTTCTCATTTTCCTGTTGACTGGTGAGAAAAAGTAATGGGTGCTGAGTGTTTAAATATCACAGAGTCTTACCCACTTGGTGATCTATTGAGTCTACTCTTGTCTGCTTTTCCTACGTACTGTAATTTTACCTATAGTTGCTCATTACTGGAAAACTGAGAAAGTTTAAAAATACAAACCTTTTCTTTGTCCTTTGATTAGGAGATTTTTCTACCTTCTTTTGCATTCAGTGATACTTTGTAATTTATTGTATTTTACCATGATTGGTGTTTCATTGTTGGGGGGTATTACATAATTACATATCTTTCAATTTTTCTTTTTTTTCTCTTTTTCTTTTCTTTTATTTATCTTTCTTCATATTTATCTTATTTTTTTTTAAACAGTTCAGTTTGTTAGGGGATATTAAGATAATTTTTAATGCTTTCATTTCTGATGGGAAAAAAAAGGAATAGAAAAGGTAACAGAAAAAAAGTTTAGCCACTGTTTTCTTTCTAGGCTGACTATAAACTAGAGACAACAGCTTGCAAATGGTACACTTTTGGAGGCAGTTTCTGCTGTAATGAAGATTGAAAGCAGCAGATGGAATTCCTAGAAAAACCCATTGTGTCTCTTGGGAGAATTTTTGTCTTGAAAATCACAGGTCTTTTTCAGTTCAGCTGTGTCTACAAGGCTCTACACTGATCTAGTATGGATATTGAGAACAGAAGGAGCTGTATGGCACTGTTGTTCAGTCAACTAAAAGACTGCACCTCTAAAATATAAAATGAGATTTTCTGGTAGAAGAAAACTTGGTGCTTTTTTTTTTTTCTGGTAACTAGTCCTTTTGTGTTCTGTGAGCTAGGTAGTCAGCAGAATTGTATTTCACACAACAGATGCACCAAAACTCAGTGACACCAAGGCTGGCAAAGGAGCTTGATGGGGAAAGGATACCTGGAAGATCTCATATGTATTGAACAGTTCCCTGACGTAGAGGTTGTGGTGGTAACATGAGGAATGGTTAGAAGAAGAGAAATATGGGGTTTCTGCTGCTTCCCAAACTTCAGAGAATGAGGTGGGTAAAAAAATTTCAGGATTATTATTATTTTTTTTTCCGTCTGTTTTTTTCTAGGTCAGTCTGCCTCCTCTATCTGCTTTCTTTCTCTTGGAAAGTAAGCTTAGAAACTGAGATAGAACCAGCATTACACACACAGAAGAAGGGTGTTTGGATAGTGAGGATGGCCTTCCTTAGCAGTAAGTGATAATTCTAAACATCATTTGCACAGTCACAAGAATGAACATTACTGCTAACTCTCAGCTGTCTGCTAAACTTGAAGTTAAAACTTTACCACAGAATTCTTTAAGTGATACTCTTTTGACAACTTGTGAATGGCAGTTTGGTGTTAGTGAGACTGAGAAATGAGTGCTTTCTGCAGGTAATATGCTTGGCAGGGAAACTGAGAAAAAAAATCTCTGCAAAGGCAGCCGGGGTCCCCAACCCAACACTGTGGTTATGTGGAAAAGTTTCTTCTTCATCATAGGTGCATTTAATGTGCTGTTACTAATTGAAAAGCCCTTTCCTGTCTCACTTCCCTCAACAAGTCTATTGTGTGACACTTCTGCACCCTGGCTCCCTGCACTGGACAGGTACAAGAATTTAATGGCAATATGGTAATCAAATGGGAACGTTATCTGTCAGGAAAATATCCACACTTCCCCTTTTTCACTCTACCCTGAAAACTGTAAAGGATACAGAATTTTAGGACTAATTGGAGATGGGACCATGAGACAGTTGATTTATAGTGTCAGTAATGTTTTATCTCTAGATAGGACTACCATCCTTGGCAACCCCATTTTAACCATACCAAGATGAGATCATAACTTTTTTCTGCTGCACTTATACATTGTTATCCTTGTGGAAGCAGAGGTTTGTCAAACATAAGATCCAAGCCAAGGCAAGGATCTTCATTGGTTTTAAAATAAGCTGTAATGAGGCTAGGCTCTGAGCTATAAAAAATGTAAAAATAACCATGTGGCAAACCCTTGTCATTATAATGAGTATATGTCTACATTTATATCTTGATGACAAAAATAGTTTTGATGTGCATAGTCCAGTGTTTCATTTTAACACTGCCTAGAGAAACTTAGAAGTGTAAGAGTAATTCATATGGAATATTGTTTTTCTACTCAAATGAAGATATATGTACTTTTGGGGGGTTTGTAGGTTTTGTTTGTTTTTCCAGGGGAACAGTTTTCTCTTTGTATCTTCTGTAGTTTGAGTTTACCTCAATTTTTTTTGAGTCATACCAAACCTTGAAAAATTCTGCAGTGCCACTGTTTAAGCTCTGTGCATTTGCCTTATCTTTTTGCTTTTTAAGCCCTAAATGAAAAATGCTTTCAGAATATATTTTCTGTAATACTTTCTGCTATGATCTTCATTCTTCATAAAGGCCATTCAGAACTGAGTCGTCATCACTTAAGAGGCCCCATTCCTCCAGATTTTCATCTTTAACTGTTCTGGAAATTGCAGTGTTGATTTCATCAAGCCAGGGTATTTTCAATCAAGCTGACAAGTACATTTTCTAACCTTAAATTAGATTCTGGTAACTGAAAAGGACAATAATAAAGATGTTCTCAGGATCTAGACTATGTTCACATACTTCTTTTGAGAATGGCATTAAATGCCTTACACACAGTAGTCAAGTGAATCTGCCCTTCCTTAAGAGCATTTATGAAGGTAGTAGTTTTCTTCCATGGATGAGTTACAGACAAAATACCATTTCTTCTCTGTAGACTAACTCACCTTTTATATGCATGAAGAAGGAGACAACAGCTTTTGGCCATGGTCAAAATTATAAAAGCTACCCTTCTTGGAGAGGTCCATGAACTTTTTTGTGCTTACTGTTAAGCACTTACAGGTATATCACTGCATTTAAATCTATGAGTGCTGTAGTGCACTTGTATCTTTATGCTCATCTGCACAGTTTGCATTTACTGTCTTGGTTTAATGAGGCCTTCTCTTTTGCATTGAAGGGGTCAAGCAAGTCTTTGGACTTAAGGGTGTCCCACACCCTTATGTTTTGGAAACTGTTGGGTAGGTCAAATTTTCAATCATGCTGCCAGTGTCCTACAGCTATCTGTCTCTGGGGCAGCTTGTTTTGGCCTGAGAAGCCTCTGCTACTTGAATGACATTATTTCTAAGACTTCCTGTCACATTTCTGATTTTTTTCTTTCAGGCAATTTACACTCTTGTTTCTTTACACAAATTTTAGTTAACTGTCACAAAACAGAGAACTGACTTAAGTTTGTAGCTCTTTGTAAAGATTTGTCATTTCTCTTCCTTGAGTGTCCATGGTTATGTTTGTTTAGTCTTTAAAGAAGAATACAGCCAGGACATTGTCCTCTCACTATTTTATGCAAAGCACCTGTTCCTCTCTCCCCTGTTTGTGTGAGAGCATTTCACGGTTCACACAGTCTGCCCGAATACCAGATCATCATCTGAACCTGTTTGAAGAAAAGACAATTGCCTGGTAGATTTTTCATTAAGTTAGTATTTATTGCTTGTAGACTTAGAGAAAAATATTATTTCAATTTTCTTTTGTTGTTTACAAAAGGCTTTAGCTTCTATAGAGCTTTCAGCTTTTTTAACAGCTTTTTGGCTTTTATTCAGGTGGGTTTTTTGTTTATTCCTGATACCTTGTTGTGTTTCTCCCAGTAGGCCGCAAAGCCCTCATGAAAGAGAATCTGTTCCATAATGTCTTTGCTGGAGCTAAGTATTTTCTGTGCGGACTCTACTGGCTAAGAATTAACTCAAGATTTGGCTCAAGGCAACCTTCAAGGCAGTTTAAAGCCATTAGTTTCACATGACATACCATTCTTGCACTGCTAGAAATTAATGGGAGAATATTAAAGAACCGAACTTTTAAGAATGACTGGAGCTTCTTCAGCTGGACTGAAAATTTGCATTTTTGTTGTTGTTGGTTTTGAGAGAGAGTTTAACCTTTCTTATTTTGTGAAAAGTCCTTCAGTGTGAAAGCAACACATTATTTTCACTGTTCAGAAAGTTAGATTTCAGTCAACCATCCCCTTCAGAGATATCTATGGATAAACTGTTCCAAGGAAGAGTTTCAAAACTTTTATGTTTTGAGTAAAGTGGACTCAAAATGTGTGGATATGTTTGTGTCAAGTGAAAATGGCAGTGGAAATTTTTTACTCTGCAATAGAAAAAAGCATTTATTATCTATCTCCTTTATAGGTTTCAAGTAGCCAAGGACATTTTTCAGCATTAGTAGTAGATCAAGAATTATCATCAGAAAAATATTCAAGCTGATGGATTTTATTTTATTTTTACTCCCCACCCTCCCTGCCCCCACTTAAAACACTACAAAGCTTCCATCTACAAGCACTGCCAAAAAGGGGAAAAAATCCAATTATTAGGAATTATTTACCCTGACTAAATTTGTATTAGTCTTATGTGTTTAAGTTCACATACATGTCCTTATTATAATATACTTGAGATAAGGATTGGGGAAAAAACAGCTCTTTTATTCTTTCAGTATGCTAGCATCATGTGTGCTAATTTATTTAGTGATGATGACATAGATCATCTGGTCTTGCAGAATTTGTTTGAAAATGGAGATAGGTATTAATCACCAATTGTTATCCATTATTTTAATGTTCCTTTTATTTCATGTTATGTAAGTAGGGATATTCTTTGAACTGACTAATGAATTGTACAGCTCATCCTTAATGCCTCAGAGAAATAAATTATAGTGCTTACAGACTAATAATTGAAAGAATATTTGGTATCTTAACAATTTGGCTTAGACGCCTAAATAAAATCAGTGAAATGTGCTTTTTCAAAATACCTTTTCTGTTGCCTTTCTAAAGTACATGAGTTTTTTCTTGTTTGACTGAAATCACACAACAGACTAAAGTGGTAAACCATGATTTTATTTCAGAGAAATAAATAATGAATTAATGAATTAATGAGCATGATCAATATTTTAAGTGCATGAGTTGAGGGTACATAACAAACGGTGCCTCACAAGAGTCTGAAAATTTTTACTAAATATAACATATACCCCAAATGTGAATATTGCTTTCTGCTTATATTGACGACTGATCTCTAATGAGATAAAATAGTACAAGAATACTAATGGTGAATATGCACCACTCAGAGTATATATTTTAATTTGGGCCTTAACAATGGGCAACCACTCTAGCAAGGAGACTTGTTGCATCTACAGATTCTTAGGACTTGTTGCTGGGTTAGGGGTTTACATATAGAAAATTTTGGACATTTACGGACCAACCCTTTAACCAGTTATGTTCCCAATGCTGAAATGTTTAATTACATTTGAAGAAGTTAAACACATTCTGGATCAGCCTCGTACGTCTGTCTTTTAAACATGGATGGGACCAACTTTGTAGTATCATTCCTGGGATACTGATGAGCTGAATTTTCTTTTACTGTCATTTATAAAGTAAGTTTGGCTGTCTCTGTGCCAGGTGAATGTAATGGCTCTGCCTATATTTTCTACAAGCTCTAATGATCCCCTTCTTATTTGTAAGCATGGCATTTAAATGAGTTTTTTTGACTCATGGTTTTACAAGAATTTGGAGTGGCAAGACTGTAGGCATAAAAATCATTACTTTTTTCCTATCAACATTGTGTAGACTATTGCAGGCTGAAGTGTAGTACTACTACTCCTACTAGTAGTAGTAGTAGTCAAACAAGCCAAAATGCAGCATGAAGGAAAACAAACTTGTATCTGTACTTGTGTGGGCTTGCTACATGGTGTGGCTAAGACATGATTAAATCTGAAAGCCAAGACCTCTATGTGTATCCCAGAGGCATATGATGCTAACAGTGTCTGTCCCACCTTTTAAGCTTCTACCTCTTCCTGTTTGTCTTACTTCTAAGTGCAGTTTGCTTAGTCATGCACCATGACTATTTAAAGCTGTTACATGATTTCTCCAGAATCTCTCCATTTAAAAAACCCATTGCTTTCCTATGTTTGGATAAAAGTGTGATAGGCTGAAGTCATATTTCATTATTGTTTTTTCACTGGAAGAAGTTACTTAAAGCACTGACACTGATTTGCTTTGTATTTGGCCCTTCAGCATTATAACTAGATGCCAATGAATCTGAATGTTCCTCTGAATTTTGTGATCATGAATTATAGAATGAATCAAATGTGGCCAGAGGCAAAGATAGTGCTTTTCATTTTGGCATTGAGGTGAGAAGTGTCTCTGGTTTTGAAGTACCTAAAAATTTTCCAAACTATTAGTGTACTCTTAACAGAGAATGCTAACGAATTTGGGATGCTTCCAGCTACCTACAGTCATGCTGATTACCTGTTTCATTATTGCTTGCCCTTAACAAAAAAAAACCAAAAACCCAGAAAACATGTCAGCAGTAATAAAAATTGAAAATAGGTCAGTCTACAAACTCTCTGCATCAAAATCAGAACAGAATAGACATTTTTCTGAAGAGAAATGAAAAATAAACATGTAAATGAAAGGTAATTAAGAATTTTATGGTATTAGCCAGAATGATTAGCAGAGAATTATTAAATTATCTCTTCCTTCAGTGCTGTGTAACTTAGACTCTGGGAAACAAGAAGCATTACAAATAAATGACTTTTATCTTCCCTGAAAGAATTTGAACAAGATAGTAGAATTTAATTTGCTGCTTCCTAAATTCTCCTTTCCTTTCAGTGGGCTTGGCAAGCAACTGGGCAATCAAGACAGCAACTCCAGATGTTTCAGCAAAATCTGAAAGAACTTTCATACCTAGAGAGGAAAAACTTCATATTTGGTTAAGCAAATATTTTGCTTCTGTGTTGAAGCTTTAATCCTAGCTCAGAGAGGGATGAATGCATGTAATAACATCTTCTCAGAACTGGATGTTTGTTGTTATTTATAAAAATAAAATTTAAGGTCTATGCTATTGATAGGTACTTCTGAGGGAATGGATTCTGGTAGCAGAACAAGGACTTTGTACATTTGAGGCTTTAGCTCCCCTTAAGAATTCATTTTTCTGTGGTAGTGAACTGTGAATGTCTGAAACTTTTGGACTGAAATAAATGATGTAAGATTGCAATGTGAATTTAACATGCAATATCATGTTAGTCTTGAACCTACAGGACCTCTACAGGACAGTGACTTCTCAGTGAGCAAAGTCATGTTTCAACTGCAGCCTATTTGAGGTTTTGTCCATCTACAGCATTATGTCTCAGAAAAGGCTTCTCAGTCTCTTTACGTCCCTGTAGGCTAAACTCTCACACCCACTCCCACACAGGGGAACTTTGCTGGTGTAAACTCTGTTCAGTTCAGCTGTATGTTTTCAGAGCTCCATTCTCAAGCACAGGTTTTCTGTATCAAAACTTGGGGAATTACGGCCTTGCAGAAAAGGTACTTTCTCCTGAATGAAAATACATCTGAGGGCTGTTGTGGCCTGTAGCACTGGTTCTGGATGGGATGAAGATATGAAGGCAACTGTCTTCACAGTGGCCTGTCTGGATATGTGCATTGCATATTTGCTTAAAACACTGTTGGTAACATAACCGTTCTTTTGGCTACTGCTTTCTTTTGGCTAGAAGGCATTTTCTCTACCCCTGCTCCCTGCCTCGCCCCTGCTCCCAAAGGCTGCAGGTTAGGGGTGGGCAAGAATTTAGGAGGGGACACAATGAATTAATTCATCTTTTTCCTTCACTTGCATGCACTGCTCTTACTTTTCTTATTAATCCATCTTAATCTTGATCAATGAGTCCTTTTGCCTTCCTTCTATGTATCTCCATACCCCAAGGAAAGGGGAATGTGTGAAAGGCAGGGTGGATTCTTTGCTGCTGGCTGGTGACAACTGACCTTCATCCTTTTTGGCACCCAACATGGGGGTCAAGGAATTTGAGATAGGGACAGTAATTGGGAGAGATAATGAGCAAAACTACGACTGGACATTGCTGGAAAGTGGAATAGTTGTGGGGAAGCATCTTGTGTTATAAAGTGGTGAAGGGAGTGGAGTTTCACCATGCATGAAATTTATCCACTTTTGCCAGTGTTGAGATGATGTTAACTTTGATGTTGGTATGTGGAATTCTCTTGGTGGTGGTGGTGTATGTGTAGTTTATGAAGAGTGTGTGATGAATGTGTATTGAAACAAGAATTCTTAAATATGTGTTTCACAGAGGTGGAGGATAGAAAGTATGTTGTTTATGTGTGTGCTGCTTTTGGCTGGGTTAGAGTTAATTTTCTCCATAGCAGCTAGTATGAGGCTATGGTTTGGATTTGTGCTGGAAATAGCATTGGTAACACAGAGATGATTTTGTTACTTCTGAGCAATGCTTGCATACAGCCAAAGCCTTTTCTTCTGCTCACCCCACCCCACCAGTGAGGAGGCTGGGGGTGCACAAGGAATTGGGAGGGGACACAGACAGAACAGCTGACTACAGCTAACCAAAGGGGTATTACATATCACATGACATCATGCTCAGAATATACAGCTGGAAGAAGGAAGGGTGGAATGTTCAGAGTTTGTCTTCCCAAGTCACTGTTACACATGATGTAGGCCTGTTGTCCTGGAGATGTCTGAACACCTGCTTGCCCTTGGGAAGTGAGGAATGAATTTCTTCTCTTGCTTTGCTTGTGTGCATGGGTTCTACTTTACCAGTGAAACTGTATTTCAATCCACGGATTTTCTTACTTTCACGCTTTCAATTTTCTCCCCCATCCCACCAAGGGAGGGTGAGCAAGGAGCTTTGTGTTACTTACTTGACAGCTGAGGTTGAACAGAAGTCTTTTTAAGGACTTTGAGGTGTTCGCGGTGGAGGTTTGCAGGAGTGGCCCATGTGAGGAGTGGCTGGAGCTGCCCAGTGGTGGACACAGGTGGTTCCAGGTGGCTTTGATAAACCCTTTGCAGGGCACAGCCTAAATGGTTGTACCTCTAGGATAGCCTGTTCAGGAGAAGACAAAACACTGCTCAACAGAGAAGAGTGAGGCAAAATATATCTGCTCTGGAGACATCAAAATCAGAAAAGAAGAAAGGCTGGGAGGTGCTCCAGGCTCTGGAGCTGACATTTTCCGGCAGTGTGCAGTGGGGCAGATATCCATGCTGCAGCCTGCGAACAGCCTATGCAGAAGCTAGCTTCTGACAGGAGAGCTGAGCTCTACCATGGAAACATGTTAAGTAAAGGGAAGAGCGAGAATGTGTATAACAAAATTTAGACAAAAAATATAGATCCTTTAAATCTTAAGATACCATTGACAGAAAAGAGATTAAACCAGATACTCTAAATCTTAAACTGCCATTGTCAGCAAAACAAACAATGGAGTACAGTTCTAAATAACATAAAATAGAAAAATTAATAGCATTACATTAATCGGTAGAAATTTTTTCTTGGTAGTAAATGCCATAAGTAATTTTTATGTTCCTTTGTGGTGGGCTTCTGCTAGCATAAATAGTTATTGAATTGGGTCATGGATTCATATATTATAATAGATTATAATTTTTGGCACACACAAAGCACACATTAATGTTGTTAGACTCAGGAGATCATGGATTCTGATGATTGTTTCATGAAGGCTTATACAGAAAGTGATTGTATCATGAGCTGTCTTTTTTCCCCATAGATAATAATTTAGGATATTCACTGTTCAAACATTGTAAGTACTTTTTAGGGATAAGCATTCATTTCTCAAGCACAGTAAATAAAGTTTTAGGTTGATTATTATGAATCTTATTAAGAGAATCTTTCCTTATAAAACTGTGTGATAATGTAGATGAAGGGGACTGTTTTCCTTTTAGTGATGCTTCTGCTATTCCAGAAGTCCATATATAAAGCACTGTATTGTTTTTTTCAATTTTTAATGAAGGAAAGAAGACCAGAAGCAGAATCATAGAATCATAGAATGGCATGGGTTGGAAGGGAGCCCAAGGACCACAATGTTCCACCTCCCCTGCCACAGGCAGGGTCACCAACCTCCAGGCCTGGATCTACACAAGGTTGCCTGGCCTTGAACACCTCCAAGGATGGGGTATCTACCACCTCTCTGGGCAGCCTGTTCCAGGACCTCACCACTCTTTCTGTAAAAAACTTCCCCTTAATATCTAATCTAAACCTTCCTTCCTTTAGCTTTAATCCATTCCCCCTTGTCCTGCCATTGTCTACCCTTTTACAAAGTTGATTCCCCTCCTGTTTGTATGCCCCCATCAGGTACTGGAAGGCTGCAATGAGGTCCTCCTGCAGCCTTCTCTTCTCCAGGCTGAACAAGCCCAGCTCCCTCAGCTTCTCCTCGTAGGGCAGGTGCTCCAGCCCTCTAATCATCTTTGTGGCCCTCCTCTGAACCCTCTCCAACAGTTCCACATCTTTCTTGTATTGGGGGCCCCAGATCTGGACACAGTACTCCAGATGGAGTCGCATGAGAGCAGAGTAGAGAGGGACAATCACCTCTGTGTCCCTGCTGGCCACCCATCTTCTGATGGAGCCCAGGATACCACTGACCTTCTGAGCTGCAAGACCACACTGCTGGCTCATGTTAAGTTTCTCATCTACCAGAATCACCAGGTCCTTCTCAGCAGGGCTACTCTCAAGGAGCTCTTCTCCCAGTCTGTATCTATGTCTGGGATTCTTCCAGCCCAAGTGCAACACCTTACACTTTGCAGTGTTGAACCTCATTAGGTTCACCTGGGCCCAAAGAGGACAAGTACCAAGTCTATGAGTGATTTAAAATTAGACCCTTTTGGTCAGCAACAAACTCACTGGTAAAACATTATCAAATGGAGCCTACAGTAACTAGGTTATTGAGGAAGAGTTTATCAATATTGATAAAAGAAGAATGAGAAATAATCTAGAACAAATGCAATAAGGAAAGATTACTTTTTCTAATAAAAGTATTCTAGATAAACTTTACTTGCCTGTTGTTTCTAATCATATATTTCTGACCTATTGATAGGTCAAAAATACCATGCATATGCAATTAAACTGTTGAGTTAGTAAAAACAAAGCCAAATCAATCCCTTGAGAGAATGTGGAAGGGATTGTGTATGGTCTGCCATTGAAACAAGAACTTCATAGTTATCTATTTTATGGCATCAGTAATGAAACTCCATCTGCCATCTGTAAACCCAGAATATTTCAGCTTTCTGAAGCAAAGTCTGAACAAAGTCTGTGTTTCATTTTGTGAGTCTATGTACAGAGATACTTAGAAGTGTTTTATTTCTCATAAATAAACCAGATTAATATAATATGGGTTTGGAAAGTCAGGCTGAGTAATGAGTCAAATCCATCACATAAGACATTTAGGAGAGAAATACTCATGCAGCTAATGAAGGGGTAGACTAGATAGACCTTTTCTTAATACTTGTTAATGTTTGGGTTTTTTTATTCAGTGCATGGATGAGTAGTGAATCCCCAAAATCAGAGATGTAACTACAAGTGGTAGTAGTGTAATCTTTTCACTAAATACAAGTAATTAAGGATAAAGTTTAAGTCGTAAGAGTAGCATCAAATGGAAAGTGTAACACTGATATTAAATGAATAAGCAATAGGAACCAGAATTTTACCATGCATGTAGAATTGGCAGCTAATGCAGAAAAATACCATGTTGTTGGCCAACTCTGAATGAATCGCTTTGCAATAAAGTGGCGCACCCGGGTATCATGAAAAGAGGAACAGTTGATTTGTTAGTGAAACATGAAAGCATATTATCAGTAGAGAAACTGTGATTGTGAATTGTTTTGATAAAATCCTTCATAGGATGAAGAAAAGTTGGATGTGTCTAGGCTCTTAAGAGCTGTGGTAAATGAAATGCTCTTTGGAAGGGCAAGGTAGCTTTGGCTTCATGCCTGGCTATTCATTCACTACACTGACCCACCTAAATATGTTATGTATGTTGGCATTAGCAAATTCTACAGAGAAACCTCTTGTACGGATCATGGCATAGGTTATGGGCCCTTCTGAATTATAAGTTTTCTGTGCTGGTAATAAGGTCCATTGCCTTAAGTTATTGTAGAAATTGAGGTTTTAAGATTTTGAAACTAATGACAAAACTCTTTGATTTCTGTTGGGATTGTTATTATTAATCAGGGGTTTATTAAAGTGATAGTTTTGAATTTGCCTTCCACTTTCGAACATCTGCCACTAAATCACTTCTTAGAAGTCCAAACAAATAGGAGATACAGAAAATTCTAAGTTCTTTTTTATTTATGAGGGGCTGCATTTCTGCAGCTGATGCTGAACTGATGGACATGAGCAGACGTGGGCACTCTTTCTTTCTTACTGTTGAACCCATGTTTTCTAATATAGTTGACAGGTTTTTCATGAAAATGCTTTCTGCCTTATGAAAGTTTTAAATTGCTGAGTCTGAGAAAAAATGTCTGAATTGGGTTTTCTTTTAAAGTCTGAAAGTGATTTGAGTAGTGGGCTATTGTTACAAACTTGTTTAGATTGGATTGCCTGCAGATATGTAAGTATATAATGCCTTTAATCCTCTACCTCATGACTCTCCTGTTGTAAAATAATATAAGGTATTAAAATTACTTTAAATTTAATAACCTTTGAGCTCTTGTCTTCCTCATACCCTGTTCATTTTCCCTTCCCTTCTTTTCCCTCCCCTCCCCTTTTAGAGCTGCTGAAAGGAGAAGCTGCAGCACAGACTTCAGGTTGCAGGAAGTGCCCAGACCTTTCTCCCGGGGCATGAATAGGTGGCAGACCTGCCTGCATGAGGTGTGCCCAGATGTAGGATGTCCTGAAGCAGGTGACTGAGCTGCCAAAGATCAGGGAGGCTCAGAAGGAGTTAGATAGTTGGTTCCAAGCACAGTATACAGTGGAACCACAACCCATGGCCAAACAGCCAAAAATGGCTCCATCAGCACACACAGAAGGGAGAGGAGCCAATAATGCAGAAGAATGGAAGCTTGCAGCAGCAAGGACCAGCAGAAGGAAGAGACTTCCCCCAAAGCCTGAGATGCCCTTGCAGAACTGCATTGCTGCTCTGCACACTGAAAAGACCCACCACATCAGGAAACTTGCTGGAGCTGAGTTAGGTACCCAATCCAGTAACACACTCCTCCATGGCAAATGAGAAAAGGCAACAGGTGGTAGCAGTAGGTGAAGTACCTTATAAGAAGTAGAGAGGCACACGTGTTCCAACTTGACACATTCTCTAAAGAGGTGTCCTGCTTACTGGAGTCTTGGATCAGGGATTTCACCAAGAGACTACCAATTCTTGTATAGTCCACTATTATCTGCTATTGTTTTTGCACATGAACACCAGTGATAGAGTCAGGAGCAGACTGAGGAACAGGAAGAAGGATTACAGTGCCCTGGGAGTGGTAGTGAGGGACACTGGAGTGCGACTAGTTTTTTCATCAGTCCTCCCAGTCAAAGGGAAGGGGTATGAAAGGGCCAGTCAAATCTGGTAACCAACAATAACAAAAACATTGCTACAGTACTCATGCTACAGCCAGGGGTTAGGCTACTTAGACCTTGGAACTTGCTTTGAGAAACCTGGTCTACTGGGGACTGATGGTCCATCATTCAGAGAAGGGGAAGAACATCTTTCGTCATAGGCTTGCTAAGCTCATGAAGACATTTTAAACTGAAGTTGCCAGGGAAGGAAAACCTCAATCCATCCCACTACTATCAGTTTGATGCCAGTGCCAGGAATAGAAGCCCAGAGTCTGTAGAAGGACAACAGGACAACAGAAGAGCACCTAAAGTGCAGAACAAAGGTCCAGATGAGGGCTGCAAAGATGGTCACAGGGCTGGAGCACCTCTCCAATGAGGACAGGCTGAGGGAGTTTGATTTGTTCATCGTGAAGAGAAAGGGCTCCAGTGAGACCTTCTTGCAGCCTTCCAGTACCTAAAGGGGGGCTACAGGAAAGCTGGAGAGGGACTGTTTATCATCAAGGAGTGTAGTAATAGGTCGGGGGAAATGGGTGTAAACTAAAAGAGAGTAGATTTGGATTAGATATTAGGAAGAAATGCTAATCTCTAATATTCTAAGGGATGTTGGAACTAGATGATGTTTGAAAGGTCCTTCCAACCCAAACCATTGCACAGTTCTATGATTCTATGAACATTTTGATGCTTGCCTCTTCAAATCATCAACAAGTCAAGGGAGATTGTAAATTTTGAAGCTATGCATTAAAATTATCTTTGGACCTTTACTGGCCTGATTTTCATTTAAGCACTGTCTTTGAAAAGAAATGGCCTTTCCTACTCCACTGAAGCATCAGTGACTAAAGCCAGTAGTTATACCTTGCGCTGCGGTGGGATGACTTGGCTGGCTGCCAGGTGCCTACCAAGCTGTTCTATCCCTCCCCTCCTTAGCAGGACAGGGAGAAGAATATAAGAAGGAAAAGAACTTATGGGTCAAGATAAAGGCAGTTTAATAAATCAATAGCAAAGGCTACATGTGGAAGAAAAAGAAAAACAGATTTTTTTTCTTTACTTCCCACCAGCAGGTAATGTCCACCCATTTCATTGGAAGTAAGGCTTCGATACATGTAGTGGCTGTTATGGAAGACAAATGTACTAACAAATCCTACAACACACACCACCTTCCACCCCATTCCCCACCCAACCCCTTCTCCACTATAAAGATTTACATAGAATATAATGTAAATATAATAATAATATATTATAATAAACTAGTTATACTTATAATAAATAAATTAATATAATAAATAAATTATAACAATTTCTTATATCTATATATATTATATAGATATAGAAATAAAAATATTCTTTTGATCATTTTGGGTCAGCTATCCTGGCTATGTCCCATCCCAGCACCTTGCCCTCTCCAGCCTACTGGACTTCAGGGGTGAGCAAGTGAGGGGATGTTGAAGAGAAAGCCTTAATACTGTATGAGGGCTACTCCACTGTAACTAAGACAGTGGTGTGTTACCAACAAGTTTCTAGCTACAAATACAGAGTACAGCACTATGAGGGCTGTTATGGGGAACAATAGCACCATCCCAGGGAGACCGTATACATGTGCAGACAGGAAAATGTCAATAGCCTGTTACACATCTCCACCTTTTCTCTGAAACTTGCTTAAATCTATTTGGTCATTTTGCTATTTGGTCAAAAAAGACCATTTGTGTCCTGCTTGATAGCTGACTGATCCTTTGGTCTGCCACTAATGTTATAGCTGGGACATTGCTTTACTGTTCAATCTGATGGATTATTTTTGAGCCTGGGTTTGTATTTTGAACTTTTTTAGAGACTGCTGTTCTCTACTTTTGTCAGGAAAGATGAGGACTCGTGCACTAAATGGTCTTCTTTTTAGTCAATTGAAGTGGCAGTTTTCTATTAATGAAAATAAACAAATTGTACAAACTGGAGACCAAACTGTCTCAGATTATGGGATGTTACCAATTGTATTCTTTTCCTTATCTGAGGTTCTTATTTCTATGGGATCTGACAGGAAAGCTTAATAGGGTTTTCTTGGGAAATTTCTTCATGTGTAAAACCCATATGTAGTAAGAAACACCTTGGTTGAAACATTTAAGGCTTTTAACTTGGTAGAGTTGGCATTGGTCAAAAAGAGTCAGGCAGTCCGTACTTCACCTGTGTATTTGCCTCATAGACACTCTGGTTGTTCTGCTGTGAGTAGTTTTCTGATCTTAGCTGCAGCTGTGAATGACTCTTGGTTTATATCGGTCTAGTTTATTAATCAAGTCAGCTGTCTACTCTGACAAAGTGGTGAAGCTTCTTTCTTGTTCAGGAATGTTTCTGTTCAGAGTAAGAAACACTTAGTGTATGTGTACATGTATTTGATGCTGTAATCTGGTGTTTTTAATTATTTAAGCAGTTATTCATTAAGTCAGACAATTGTAAAGTCATGGACAGCACTGGTTACTTATAGAAAGGCATGGATTTTTTTTCCACATGAGCTAGAGTAGCCTTATAGGTCTGAATTACCACTACAATTAGTGTGAACACAATGCATTACGTAAACCACCCACAGGTCAGAGAATTGCTTGCTTTCATATCTGCTCAATTCTTCTTGCACATCTGAGCTGTAACATTGATGATTATTTAAAAAGCTTTAAAATTACTTTAATGAAAAACCAAATAGAAGAAAAACAATACAAAAGCTTAGCAGCCATTCACCACATCTATTTCCCAAACCCACTTAAAAATAGAGATGAATTTGGAAAAATCTTTTATATCAGAGCTTGGGCTCTGGCTGTATAAGATTACTTTTCAACAATATAAGGTGCATAAGTGCCTTTTCATCGTATGAAGAAAGTATGCCTGCTGGCAAATGAATCATATTATAAAAATTGATTGTATCCCAAAAGGGAAAAATGTTATTGAAGATCCAATGGCCTGGGATGATACACCATTGATCATTGTAAGAAATACTTCCAGAAACTGTTTTTAATCTTTCCGCCAGAGCATTAGCAATTATTCTTTAGCCCATGGTGAGTAATGACTTGAGTTTCCCAGTTTCCTAATCGATAAAACATTTACCCTACTGCTACAAATGTGCTCTTCGCTTAGACAAGCAGAATTTTTCTTCCAATTACTCTTTTTTTAGTGTGACCTCATAAAATGTTTTTGAACATATTTCAAGATTTTTTAAAGAAAAGGAACAATACTTTTCCTCCCATGTACTTTTCCTCCCGTTCTTCATTCTCTTTCAAGAAATAAGTCATTAAGCTTTCATAGGACTCAGACTCTTTTTGGATTGCATATTGGATGCTCTGTGCTATTTCCTCAAAAATTGAAATAATGGATGCAACTAAACTGCCACTTATGTTTTTAACTTAGAAAAGAAAAAAATATACAAAAAGATACTAGCTTCCTTTCAAAAATGTTTTATATTTCTTAAAAAAATATGAATGCTGCCTTTGCCCCATCCTAAATCTATAAACACACAAAATAAAAAATGCTTAAATGTCCTTGCGTCAATGTGGTAATACTGTGGCTAATGAAGAACAATCACAAAGCACAATGTTAGCAGCCTAATGAATAACTTTGCAGCAAATCAAATATGTTGAGATATAAAGATAGATGTTCATAAATCCTCTTTGATGATCAGAAAGTTAATGTTCAATCAAGTTTCTTTTCTCAAGACATAGTGTATTATCTCTGTCTGTATGAAACATAGATATACATCTAATGTAGAATCATAGAATTGTAGGGGTTGAAAGGGACCTTGAGAGATCATTGAGTCCAACCCCCCTGCCAAAGCAGGCTCCCTAGGACATATCACTCAGATAGGCATCCAGACGGGTCTTGAATATCTCCAGAGAAGGAGACTCCACCACCTCCCTGGGCAGCCTATTCCACTGCTCTGTCACCCTCACTGTGAAAAAGTTCTTCCACGTGTTGGTGCAGAACTTCTTGTGCTCCAACTTGCAGCCACTGCCCCTTGTCCTGTCTCCACTAACCACCGAAAAGGGGCTGGCTGATTCCCCATGCATCCCCTGCTTAAGATAATTATAGACTTTAATTAGGTCGCCCCTTGGTTTTCTCTTCTCAAGGCTGAAGAGTCCCAACTTATTCAGCCTTTCCTCATAGGGGAGATGCTCCAGGCCCTTAATCATCTTCATAGCCCTTCTTTGGACTCTCTCCAGGACAACCCTGTCCATTTTATACCAGGGAGCCCAGAACTGGATACAATACTCCAGGTGGGGCCTGACCAGGGCAGAGTAGAGGGGGAGGATCTCCTCCTTTGACCTACTGGCCACACTCCTCCTGATGCACCCCAGGATCCCATTGGCTCTCTTAGCCGCCAGGGCACAGTACTAACTCATAGCCAACCCGTCGTCGACCAGGACCCCCAGGTCCTTCTCCACAGAGCTCTTCTCCAGCAGGTCATCCCCCAGCCTGTACTGATACAAATGTTTTTTCCTTCCCAGGTGCAAGACTTGACACTTGCTCTTGTTGAACTTCATTAGGTTTCTCCCTGCCCAGCTTTCCAGCCTGTCCAGGTCTCGCTGGATGGCAGCGCAGTGTTCCTGCGTGTCAGCCACCCCTCCCAGCTTTGTATCATCAGCGTACTTGCTGATGTGGATGCTTTTCCCTCATCAAGGTCGTCAATGAAGATATTAAACAGGACTGGATGTAAAAAGTTCATAGTCATTATTTCATATTCTATATTGCTTCTGCTTGGAACAAGGTGTATTTTGCTACATTTATTAGAAGCTTCAACTCTAGCATTTGTACAGTGAAGTTTGAGATTTTAAGAGGAGCTAGTTATTTATGTGCTTCAGTGGAGAACACGATGGAGAGACGAAATTTCACAGCATAAACTTCCCTGTGAACAGGGAGGTAAATAAAATGAAGTATTTTTAATCCAGACTGTGTATACTCTGGGAGTTGTGTTTGTTCTTGACCAGAGCAAATAGCAAGAGAAAACCTGGGGGAAGAGGTGGAAGATGAAAGATAAATAGGTTGAAAAGGTGTATTGGCAATTCAAAATAGTAATCCAAATGGTTAGCTATAGTGGGACAGAAGAGACTTAATAGACTTCATAGATTTAAATCACCTGGAATAAATAATCCCAAGAAATTATGATGATGTATATCATGTTCTTGCAGAAAAAGTAGACTACTGATTTATTTTTTGACATGTAGGGGTAGTAAAAGCAAACACTTACAAAAATTTTCATCAGAATTAAAATCTGGGCTTGAGTGACCTCTGAGAGTAGAAAAGATGAACTAGAGCTCCAGATGCCTCTCCCTCTCACCACTTTTGACTTTTTCTGTGGTAAACAGGCATAGGGACAGGGTGATATAAAAGAGCGTAGAAACCATATGTGACTGCCAGAAAACAATTTAAGAACTAATGGCACTATATTAGGGATTCAGTGATGCAGAAGTCTGTGAGGAAAAAGAAACTATGTGTATTTAACATAAATAGGCCAATAGGTAGGCTTTCTGTCATTCTTTAGTATAACATTTATTAATGCTGAATGTGTAGGGTGGGTGCTTTGCACAATGGAATTGATATATTTGTTAGAACAAGTTATAAGTTAGAACAAGTAATAATATATGATTAAAAAAATAAACACGCTAAACCACAGATATCCTAAATATCACATACAGATTTGAGTATCTTGTAAATCCTTTTCTATGCCAACCATTTGATTCTGTGGCACATATTAAATTTATATGTTTTGCACTAAATAATAAGGTGTAATCTGACTAAGTTCCACAGCATCAGAATGCAAGAATTAAAGACAATATAAAGTTACAGTTGTTTCCACCTTGAGTGCTGAAGGCTGGGTGCTTATGATATGAGTCCTGGGATCTGGGGAGGAAGCAGGATTGCTCATCCAGTTATGTTCCGTGTGCTTTGATCAGTAAGTGGGTAATGCACACTTTGCATACCTGCTTTGTTGATCAAGATATTGTCTACAGTTCTGAAGACTTCTTCTTATGGTCATCTCTTTATCTACCATGCTGAATCTCAGATTCTTGGCTCCTAAGCTGTGACTCTGAAACTGATATGCTAGGCTTATCATCAGGAATCTATTTTTAAAGCTCTAATGCCTGAGGGTACTAATGTTTTCACAGCTAGCATGCTAATCTATCTTTACAACCGTTGCAGCAGAGGACTTTTGCTTATTGGATTTATTCTAGAGATTAATATGGTTCAGTGAGGGTCCTGTGAAATGATACAAGTTTTTGAAGTGTTCTGTTATGCTCTCCTGTACCCCTCAATTGTTCTATTTACAGCCATGAGACTGAAAGTCTCAGGTCCTAGTAAGATACTATTTTGACTGAAAAAGAGTCAAAATAATGTGGGGTTTTTAAAATATATTTTTTTTCTCCAAAACAACCTCCTACCTATCAGCAAAGGATAGGAAGTCCTATGGATAAAGAAAAGAATCTTCATTTCTATTTCCTTTGCATTTTGAGCTGTACTAATATAATTATTTGCATCCTGTGGAGTCATTTAACTCAAGCTGGGGGAAGTAGTGTTATTTAAAGTTTTTACATTCAAAATCCAGAAAATACTGATAACTTTCTTTGCTAAGTCATACTGGTGGGAAGTGTCGCCTGGCAAGCCTTGAGAAAATGATGCTTTACAAGGACCCTTGTCTTCTGTCATGTAAAGGGTGTGAGTCTGATACATGGTGGTGGAGGGAGCCTTCCTGATGAGTCACTGGACTTCAGAGAGGAACCCCTTGCTTCCTAAACTTCCGAGAGAGGAGCCTAGGTGTGGCTAGGTCCAATCTTAGTCCCAGGTTTGGTCAAAGGTTTATGTCTAAAGGATTATATGTAAAACCACATACCAAAGTCAATGTTTTCTTGTCAGAGCCCCAAAAGGCCTTTCACTGAAACAGTTTCACAAAGTTGAAACAGATAGAAAGTTTATTAGAGTGATAGATATAAAAGTTAATTATTGCTATCAACATTATTGCTGTTGCGATGGCATTATTATATGACTATGATTATAATTAAAATGCTATGATTGTAATGAAATTCTACAATATCAAAAAAATGCTAGCAGAATACTATCCTGGGTATTCTCACCAAAAAGGTGAAATCACAATTGCTTACCAAGAAGGCATCCCTGCCTTGCGTGGAGGATAAAGAGCACATCCCAGTGATTCCCTCTGTTGGGTCTTCACTTTCTTCTCCCTCCAGGGGTAGCTTCCTCAATACCTTTTATACCCTAATCTTAGTAATTCCCTCCCTAGGGTGACATTTAACATGAATTGGTTGGAGAGTGGAGCACTACAGTCATGTATGTTTAGTATGTATTGCTTTTACTCATTAGCATATTGAGGGGTGTCAACTTTAATATTAATTTCACTTAATGCTGCAAAAGGTTTCACTCTGGACGTTGTGACCTTCAAAATGCTGAGTAGAAACCATCTATGTGTTTATCCCTCAGTCTCTGGCCAAGACAGGGCCATCCTGCTGCCATAAGTCTCCCTCCTTCGGCTGCTTCTCACACCAAGATTGCCAATCTCCATCCACAATATTTTCATGAGAGATAGGAGGACACTTGCATTTTTAACTTCTTAGGTGCAATTCCCACATCTTCTATGTGTATTGACTCAGAATAGGTACTAGTAAAGAGTATGTGTCAGCACTGTTCTCACATATTGCCAGCCTGAGGAACTAATATAGATTTAGCAAGTCCCAAAAGGTCTTTGGGATGATGAGAATGTACTGAACCACCTGCTCCCCAGAGAATGAATAGATAACATCTGGAGGCAGCCACAGGTACCTGTCCATCCACAAGATAACCTAATGTGTGACATAGTTTGCTTCTTTGAAGGTTACCGGGTTCTCTCCTTAGTTTTTTGATGAAGATGTGTGCAAAGACATATGATACAAATTTTCACAGACGTGTAAATGGACAGATAAAAATGAGAGCTCCTGAGAACCATCTATCTGTTCTCAATTATTTTATTCCTTTAATGACAATTTATAAAGCAAATACATTGCTTAGAGAAACAAAATATCACTTTGTGGGTTTTTTTGTGGAATAATATCTTGCTGTTATCCACAAGTGATATATAAAGTCATAATTTTTTTATTCTGACTTGTGAAATGCAGTTCTGGCCTCCATTTAGTTTTTGCTGCTGCAGTAACAGCCTTGGTTAGGCTAAGGTCTCACATTTACACGTCAGTAATATCATATTGAGATAACTGAACAAAACATTTTGGTTTTAAAATGTGTCCTTCAGGTGTAGAAAGACACTGTTGCTGGGCTGGCTACTCATGTCAAGTCTCTGAATACTGAAAGGCCCACCTGTCATTGGTTGGTATCTTCCCTCGACTTGAATCTCTGCTACAATCTCTTTCTTTGTATTTTCTTCCAAAATTTTAGCTTTCTATTTCTGCAAATTTAGAGTTACGTCACGGCAAGGAGCATCAGCAGAAGGTTTGGAACCCAAACGATCTACAAACGTTCAAACACTGGCCTCTAGATGGCAGTGTGTACCTGTTGAATAAGGAATATTTACGCCACAGAGTAAATCTGTGAAGCAGAAACAATTTTCTAAGGTGGAACTGAGATGAGATTATATTATAGAACTCAAATGAAGTGGAGATTCCACCTGAGATGCGACCTTATCAGAATTTCATTGATGGCTTGGTGCATTTGACTAAAATTTAGTAAACAAACAGGAGGAAATGATGAAATTGGTATGGTTATTTTTTCTTTTAAATTTGAAGAACATATATTGAAACTTTTGGGTTGGATTTATGATAGAAAACCTAGAGTGATAGTTGTCCTGTGACCTTTTTCGCCTCTCCCTACTTCTTCGTGCAGCGATGTTGCAAAGTAGTTTGAGGAAGTTAATATCACAGTTGCATATAGTGCACCAAATTCTACCTTCGAACCGGAAGGCAGTGCCAACAGGGAGGGAGATCCAAATATATATGTAAAACTAAAGATAAATATGTGAGCTTAGTGGCAAAACAGTAGTCTAATGTAAACTCTCTTTGTGCTTTTGGGGAGGAGGAAAAGACCTAATTTTTTTATTAAGTATCTTCAAAGAGTCATTTTACCTGCCACTTCTAATATATGCTCTATTTGTACCATTCATAAAAATACATCGTATTTTGTAATTACATTATTTATAATAATGTAATTATTTATAATAATGTAATTATTATATATATACATAATTTATCTTGTAATTACATTACATTCATACTGTAAAGGCCTTTTGATTTTCCAAACAGCGGAAGTATTGCTGCATTCTGTAATGTCATTACTAAGGGACAGAAAGGAGGCAAAATTTGCCCAGAAATAAAAAGTACTTAGGAAATTTTTTGTCACATTTATTGTGAGCCAAATACATTTTTCTTAGAGAGTTTCTATTTAACCATTGGAGTAATCTTTGTGTACTTAAGAAATTTCTCATCTCTCTATAAAGGAAAATAAGTGGATATTTAGGAGTCTATTTAAAATATGCCGATTTTTACAAGTGAAGTTCTAAAAGTGTAGGCATATTTTCATATGTAGACGTTTTTCAAACGTAGGCATATTTTCAAATGTAGACATATTTTCAACTCTAAAAAGCATTAGATTCTCATGATTAAATGCTGTAATTTATTCCTACAGAATCTCAGGAATGTGTATACCCCTGATAGGAATTTCTAGTCCTGCCTATCAAAGAATGCTCCAAGGATTGCAGATATTTCCAAAAGCAGTCATTTACTTCAAATCAATGATAAATAAGTGAGTGTCTGTGATTGTACAAATGTTTATCAACAGTGCGTGTGGGTAAACTTAAAATTTACAACCAGCAGCAGGTAACATCAACAGATAAATGCTCATGTGACTGCATTTTTATTTAATCATTATTCAAATAAAAGACATTAACACTGCCTACAAATATTTCATGTCCTGTAGCTGTGATAATCTAGGGATTACAAATACTGTGGAAGATATGTACAGACTAATCTGCATGACCCACCCAATGCCAATTATTATGCAATTGTATTAGCTAACTCAAGAAAACATGTTGGCAAATGCATGTACTTTAAAATTGGTGTGACTCCCTACAGATGCAAAATATTTTCTACTCCTGTTTTTATTCACTTGAATAGCAAACTTTCCGTAAGAGTCACTGGTGAAGGATAAATCATTAAACTATTTAGGGGTTTATCTTGCTCCTATAGATATTATGGAGGAAAAAAATATCACTGAATTTAGGGAAAACTGATGTGTCCTTAGAAATTTTCAGAATTAGACTATTTATTTAAATTTATTCACAGTAATGAATTTAGAAAGGAAACGTTAGGAAATGTATATTTGAAACTCCGTGGGCCTGCAAAGTGATCTAACGCAGACTGGAATTTCCAGCTCCTTTCAACATATCACTACAATTCTCCCTAGACTTGTCTTTGCTGCCTGACAGTCTGTCTCAGGTGTTTATCTATCATATAAATCTTTGGGAGTAAAATCTCTTTATGTGTTTTTACAGGGCCTATCATCATAGCTTTCTTCACCTTGAGTGTAAAGAAGTAGAAGTAATTATAATATGTCTGCCTGCATGGCAAAATGCAGAAGTGCTGAGAATCTTGGAAAGTTCTAGTAGAAGCAGATGACTAAGAATGAATAGATATGGTCCTTTTTCTAATATTACACCTCAATTCAAGGATCTATAATGTTAGTACCTGTCCTGTTACACTGAAGGTAAAATTAAAAAATCACCAATGTACCTGGCTCAAAAGACTTATCCTACAGGTTCATTTAGAACATATTTACAGAACTGCAATACACAATGACACAAAAACTCCCGGGTAGTCTACACTAACTTTGAATCCAGTCTTCAAGTGCAAGTAATATTTCCTTTGAAAAGCTGTGTATGGCTCTTGTCAAAATCTTTCTGCAAAGGTTAAAGTTTTGCTATGTTTTTCTGTTGTTGTTTATTTTGTTTTAATTAGTGATTAAATATTATAGGTTTAGTGTTGACATAATCAGGTCTAATTTGATGTAGAAAAAGTATGCATGATTACTGCTTCTTCTTGGCCAGATCTGAAATTAAGCCATACAGCAGCTTTCTAGTATCGGAATAAATACAAAAATAGAAACATTATTAAATTCAGGCAATAGTTTTGTTTTTCAGTAATGTCTTTGATATAGCATTTAAAATATCTTAGTAAAGGGTCAAAATGTAAAAATTTATATTAAATAATTATAAAAATACTTTAAAAAACCAAACCCCCTTAACATCCATGATCATGTTATTGAATCATCTTTAACTACACTCGTGTGCATGCTATAGTTTTTTATAAGCCTGCCCCAAAGCATCTGCGAACAGATAGAGATGCTGTCAATCCTACTGCTTTTTGGCTGAGAAGTCCAAATGCAATAATAAAATAAAAAGGCTCTGGAGAGTGGTCTGAAGTGTAGAACAGAGCCTGATTTTTTATTCTAGTAAGAGTTAAACAATAACTATCAGATTTTGTAGCCTTTCTTCTTTTCTTGTTCTTATGATATTGTTCACGTGCCATGAAATTATACATCTGTCTATGCTCTTCTTGGCTAAGGGACACACAGCATTTGATCAGGCTTTGTAAAAAAGAGAAAGGTGTGTAATTTGAATGCAACTACTCTGCTCCTTTCATTTATGGAGATTTTTTTTCCTCGTGGAGTGCCTCCTGGATCCAGACAGAAACAAACACAACAAAGGGAACCAGGGTAAGAAGGCAATTAGCTATATTTTACTGGCAGCTAGTGCTGTTAGCTCCTAATCTTTGTGCTTTTCAGTGTGTGATCCAAATGGTAGCTGGACAGCCACATTTGGTACTCAAGATGCTTCCACCTGGCCTGCTGCCGTTCCAGGAAATGGAGCTTAACGCCTCTTCATCATGGCTGTGTGCCATGTTGCATAGTGCTGTTGCTACCACTGCATCAGCTATGCAGAAAGAAGGGAGAGAAGGGCTATGCTGGTGGGAGGAATGTTTCCTTCTGCATGTCTGTACACTTCAGCATCAAGGAGCTTAAGCCTCTGAGGGAGAAAATTTCCAAAACCCTGTTGATGAAGAGCTTGAATCTTCCTGTTTTCCAGATATGTCTTTTATCAGGTGTCTTTAGGATGGACCAATTCTTTGTTTCTCTGAGAAATACATGCCTAGGTTCATATTTTATCCAGAATGTTTACATTAATGCTGCTGCATCTGAAAAAAAGAAAAAAGGCTCCACAATAGAACTGAGTTGCAAAAGTGAAGCTTTTATTAATAGCAATTATGTCAAATGATGCTACAGTAGTGTCATGTAATAATTGAACTGAAAATCTGAACTATGCAGTCTTCAAGAGAGTCAGATGCAATTAAAGGTATAGCTAAAACACATCTGTGGATTTCTTGTCAATCATAATGCCTCTTTCCTGACATAAGTGCTAGTAGTCCTCCTATAGCAATCATCACAGAGAAATAAAAAATGGTTTGCAGTGAGGAATTCAGTAACCAATAGTTTAGAACTAGACATCTTAACTTTTATTGAAGTCCTACTGAGTTGCAGATTTCTTTTGCTTTTGATGATTACAACCTTTGTGTTCTGACCGGAGGTAACTGGCACCTGAAGGTAGTGGTATTTTGAAAACAAAGGTCTGAGTGACCTCAACATGCTCCCTTGTGCTCTGACAGCAAAATAATTTGTGCTGAGTACTTCACACAAGGAGCAGAGTGAACTCAATTTATGTTTAATTGAAATAGGTAAGTTTCTGCTTGTTTGTTTCTTGTTCTTCTAGGCACATAAATTTAAGTTTATAGAACTTGTGTCCTATTTGAATGCCAACCTGTACTCTTTAAAAGTAGTATAAAGGTATTCCGCCTAGTTCCTCATTTGTGTCTCAATGAAGCAAGCATTGGAGAAGTCTTTGCAACAGGTTTTAATGCTTTTTGTTCACAAAATGCATGTGAGTATAGAGGTGCTAAACTTGTAAAGTGTTCCAAGCTGTGAGGTCAATGGGAACAAAAACCTCTCTGTCGCTACATAATCATTTGAAAAACTTCCTGCTGACACATTCACTCCAAGAAAAGACAAGAAGACAGCTACAAACTGTATGAAAATAGATGGAGCCAAGGTGAAGTGCATGTATGTGTTTTTAAGAGATTATCTCTAAAAAAAAATGTGCTTTCGGCCAGCATTGTACTGTATTTACACAGAAACTATTCAGGCACACGTGTTTTCAAAGAAGTTGCAATTTCCTGTCAGATTTTTTACAAATCCTTTCTAACAGCTGTAGACGGAAACCCAGCTACTCCTGCAATGAATGACCTTCAGTGTTTGGAACCCAGAGAGTAAAGAAACATTTACTCTACAGAGGAAACCCTGCTGTGAATATAACATTAACATTATTGTGTATTACACTCCTCAGTTGGTTTATTAGAAGCTAATCCTACTTCTGCACAGCAATTATGACTTCTTGAAAACCAAAGCATTTTCTTTAGTAAGTCAATCCTGCTTATACTTCAGTTTGATAGTGTCAATAATGAAGATTACATTAGATAGAGGTTGACAAGATATAACTTTTGTTTTCATGGGCAAGCTTTGTTTAGACAGTGTTTTACCTTTCAGGGCATTAGTTTCCATAAATTCCCAATGTCTTAGCTGCATAAGCGATATTTTTAAACACAGCTCTTACACTGGAGTGTACATTAAATATTTGTTCAGCTGATTAAAACAGTTCTACATTTATTTAATGTTTGAACAGTAAACAGTTTGTTGAGGACTGAAATGTCTTCTACACATACCCACGCAAATGCTCAGGTCTCATTAGAAGGGCTTCTCTTGTGAGGGTACTTTGCTGAGGTGATACCAGTCATTACAGACACTCAGATAAACCTATTTTTTAGAAGCGATTCAACCCCAATACTTACTGTTAGTAGATGGCACTAGCAGTAGCAGACAGCAGAGGAGAAAGGAGGGCCTTTGGGATCCTTCATGGGAACACAGAACTTGTTTCACATCAGTGGAAACACTTATTGAGCATGTAAGGGCAACAAGTCTCGTCTTAATAACATTTCAGATGTTTAGCTCTAACAGCCATGTGCCTCACACTGTAATCTTAACACACAGTGTTTAAACAAAAAAGAAATTTAAAAAAAAGCGAGATTATTTGAAGAAATGCTAAGTCTGTGATACATACTGCTTGTACACAGAGATTATCAGGTTTGGAGCAAAATTTTCCATGTCATAGGTGAAAAGTGACAAAGGAAAACAACAGGAGTTTTCTGTACTGCTTGCTTTGTCCATAAAAGTTTAAAATTCAATTCTAGTCTGAAAAAATAGCATGATAAGAATCTTTCTATGAGGTACAGCATTTGTTTTGCAATACTTTCTGAACCAAGTATATGCAAGTAAATACATTAGACTATTTTTTTTCTCTCCTGCTTCCAGCTTGTGCAATACCTCAGCCTTGGAGAACCAGAAGGGTTCTTTCATCTTGCCCATTGATAGAAGCAATAAAAATTCTGCAGGTCATATTAGATTCAGTCTTTGAGTGCCCTGTCACCAACACCCATGTAGCTACACAGCTTTTGGTGCGTTGCAAGGTTAAAGTGACTGGAACAGGGTCAATAAGTTCCTGGTGCCACACAAAGTGCTGGCATTCCTTATTCTTAAATACAAACTGGATTTCTTGCTCCTGCCTGTATTGGCACTCTGATGGATCGATCTAACAGGAGCGGAAAGCAGTAAAACTTTACTTATTTTGCTTAAATTAGCAAGTTATGACTTCAGTGACACGACAAATGCTCTGCATTGTTCAGAGGAAAACTACTGGCTTTGCAAAGGAGGGGCTTTAATCTCCCATTACAGGTTTCATTTCAGGAGTTCAGAGCACTAGAGTTAATTCTTATCTGCTCAAGAGTGAGGTAACCATTCATACCTGCATTTTCTGGAAGTAAGAAACACAAAACAGGAAAGAAAAACATGACTTACATAATATTCCAAGGTTGTTTAAAGTTTGTTACATGTCAATAAGTGAAAAGAACTCAGACTAGAACTACCTCCATGGCAAAGAACATGACTTCAGCACCTGACTGTCAAATAACATACTGCTTCTGCTTTCTCACTGTAGGAGGAAAAAAGTATTCCCTCATTCCCTGCCTCAAAATTACTGTAAACTTGAACATAACTTCTTTTTAAATCAGTTAATTATTTATCATTTATTTGCTTCAGAATAAGGCTGCACGTTAGTGTGGCACTTAAGTGTCTGTTAGCAGTTGCATGCTGTATGTTCATAAATTCCAAAGTATATGATACCTAGAGCTTATCCCTTTGAAGATTTTTCTGTTATCTCTGGTACCTGGAAGAAGTAGATGATGTATGGAGCACAAGAATATTGCTAAAATACTTAAGTACAGTGATTGGTTCATGCATTTAAATTCAAACTGGTTTATGATCTTGATAGCATGCATTGCATGTCCTGTTCAGTTCATTGAAAACTGATGTTGGGAATGAAAGGAAGGTATCTGAAAATCAATTATTTAGGCTGTAGGGTACTTATATTTCAAGAGAGGTAGCTAACTCAATTTCCTATGTTTTAAGGACACATCTATCTATGAAGATGAAAGTAGGAGATCACAGGGTAAAGACATGACTGAAAACAAGGAGATACACATTTTCTGTTACGAGACTGAAAACCAAGACATGGATTTTCAAATTGTGCCCACAGAGTCACAAGAAGTATGTGATGGAGGTAGATCCCTTGTGAAAGTTCCCTTTTCACAGGCTTTTCATAGCATATATAAACCAAGGTTTTTTTCCCTGGCACAACTTCTCAGTTAACTTTGGGTTACTTTGTGTGAGCTGAAAGTCCAGCCCTTTTTATGCTGGTGGGGCCGTTGGTGTCTTATGGTCCCTCTAACCCAGTCACCTGAGAACTGTTGTAACTTTTTGCAAATAAAACAAACTGTAGCATACACTGAGTTCAGATAATTTTCCCAGATTTAGGGTATTTGTAGACAGTCTTTCACAGTTTGGAAGGGGCAGACAAGAGCTTTGACTTTGAACCTGGGCTAGGTACATACTACACATAGATGATGGATAGATAGATAGATAGATAGATAGATAGATAGATAGATAGATAGATAGATAGATAGATGATGGACAGACAGACAGATTGAGTGATCGATCAATCAGTAGATCTGTCATCAACTTGAATTATGTCCTTGCCTTCTGAATGGACAAGATAATAATGTGATGTCTGCAGAGGCACAGCTTTTTGGAAGAACACTGCCTATGTTTTACAGGTGAAAAGTTTGCATCGATTAACGAAAAAAATTTAGGTCCAAGAAACAGAGTTTTAATAGCATTTAATGCATTTTTAAAACATCTCTACATAAAACAACCTACCCCCTTTTTAATAACAGAAACACAGGCTTTTAACTATAGTGTTGCTGTCAGGCATTGGAATCATGCTGAAGTTAAATAAGTAAAAAATAAACTCTGTCTGGATATATATTTCTTCATCTCATGGAAAAAGAAAATCCCACCAAAATCAAACAAAGAAACAAACAAACAGAAAATTGCACCACCACCACCCTTGCCCAGTAAAGCAAATAAAATCTGCAGAATATTTGACTTCCTCTTGCTATCTTACATATCAGCAGATATATAGTTGCTTCATTAATCTAGTTTAGCTTTGTGTAAGCCTTTAGGTGAGAAACTCTATTAATACATTTGAAATGCCAACTATAGAAATAATTCACCAACTGTTTAATACAATTGAAAAAAGAGGGGTTGAACATTATCTTCTACTTGCTTTTTCAGTTCAGCAAAATTAGTGGAGGACAGGTTTCGTACCTTGCCAGTCTCACTGCAGGCATCCTGACTTCTGTTTCCTTCAGTATAGGCCTAAGGGCAAGCCAATGTTTGCTGCAATTTTCTACAACAATAGCAAGACAATTTAGCAGTAATGGATAAGTAGGGAGAAAATTAAGCAGTTTGCTGAGATACAGAAACGAAGCCAGAAAATATTTGGCCTCCCGTTAGGCTTCAAATTCACAGTCAATTCATTAGTGTAATTTAGTCCTTGCATACGGCTTTGAGTGATAAATTTTACTAATATATTTGAAATGCCAGCTGTAAGAATAATTCACAGATTGGTGAGTAAAATTAAAAGATAGTGTAGAATAAATCCTTCATTTTCATCTGGTACATGAAGATTTATAAAGCCTCTTGCAAATATAAGTCTTTCTTCTTATGGTAAATGGATAATATAAAAGAAAGCATTATAATATTGCACTTAAATTTGTGAACCAAATGCTTTATTGGATCAGAATATTTACTGACCCTTAATTTTAGTTTTGACTGGCTTGTGGGGATGACTTGTAGGTGGATCTCTTTTTTTTCTGTCAGATGCAGAATCCACTTAGAAAATTTGCAATATGATGGGGCCCTTATTGGCTCAAACATAATGGCCTGAATTCAGTCTTAGATAATTGGTTTTGAACTGCTTTGTAACTTATGTTCTAACCAAAGCACAATCTCAAAAAATATATCTTAACCAATCCTTTACACTGGAATCACAATAAACTAAGAAAATCTTAGTTGCTGTTTAAACAATTTGTATTTAGATATGAGAATATTACCTTTTCAGTAAGGATTTTATAGAAATAGAGAGATTTGTCATGGCCTTGTATCTGTTTTGATTTTCAGACTGAAGTATATACATGACAGATTCTTGGATTCTGTGGTGCAAACTGTGTTAGTGGGATTTTCATTCTTGGGATTTTTGCTTTGGAAGCCAGGCTACCACAGAAGTACATGCAATATTACATATAAAAGGCTGGGAACTGAGTAAAGAGACTCTTCTCCACTAACCTTTCTCAAGAGCAATCCCTGACAGAAGTGGAAGTCAGCAGATTGCAAAAATAAAACCCTAAACAGAAGGATAAAATAACTAAAAACCTTCTTCAAAGCAAACATTCTCTTCAGATATCTTGAAAGAGATACACACAGGATCTCTTTTTGCATCTGTAAGCAGATACCATAAAATAGAAAAATTATCTGAAAATGTCTTTTTCTCACAATCTTATGTCCTGACATGCTCAATGAAATAAAATGTTAAGTAGACAAGTCAAAAAAACCCCCCAAAACTAGAACTGAACAACACAGCACTTCCTGTAATGATTAAATTTATGAGATAGTTTGTACTTGAATTTAGAAATTAGAGAGTGGTTTTGGGCTCCATAAGTAGAAGGGTGGCCAGCAGGTACAGGGACGTGATTGTCACGCTCTACTCTGCCCTCATGAGGCCCCACCTGGAGTACTGTGTCCAGATCTGGGTCCCTCAGTACAAGAAAGATGTGGAACTGTTGGAGAGGGTTCAGAGGAGGTCCGCAAAATGATTAGAGGGCTGGAGCACCTGCCCTACAAAGAGAGGCTGGGAGCTGGGCTTGTTCAGCCTGGAGAAGAGAAGGCTGCAGGAGGACCTCATTGCAGCCTTCCAGTACCTGAAGGGAGCATACAAACAGGAGTGGAATCAACTTTTTAAAAGGGCAGATAATGGCAGGACAAGGGGGAATGGTTTAAAGCTGAAGGAGGGACGGTTTAGATTGAATATTAGGGGGAAGTTTTTTACGGAAAGAGTGGTGAGGTGCTGGAACAGGCTGACCAGAGAGGGGGTGGATGCCCCACCCCTGGAAGTGTTCAAGGCCAGGTTGGATGGGCCCCTGGGCAACCTTGTGTAGATCCAGGGCCTGAGGTTGGTGGCCCTGTCTGTGGCAGGGGGGTTGGAGCTCTATGATCCTTGGGGTCCCTTCCAACCCATGCCATTCTATGATTCTATGATTCTATGATTCTATGATTCTGTGATTCTATGATTCTATGATTCTATGATTCTATGATTCTATGATTCTATGAGCTGAAGCAGCCTGACCTATGTTTGGGTAAAGTTAACTGAGTTCACATCACTCTAATGATTTGTTCTCTGATCAGGCACAAAAAAACTCAAAGAGAGACTGCTGAAATAGTCCAAGACAACCCTTTGAATTTTCCAGTCATTCCATGAGACAACCCATCCAGATTAACATTGTGTGGGAGGTGTGTTACTGGAAGCCTGCAGATCCAGGAGATCCAAGGCAATAGAACACTTTGATCTCAAAGTCAAGCTAAATAGATACTTGGAATTCTCTGTGATAGTCACTTGAAGTCAAGGCAGTCCTGGGAATATGGAGGAAGATTGTGGAATAGATTATATTGCCACATTGTTTCATGGTAAATCATTTTTACAATACATGGAGAAAGACAGTGTTCATATTAATTTTTCTTTCTTACAGTGGGCTTCTTTGAAGAAGAAAATGATGCCCAAAGATAACTAGAACAAGCTAATTTTGCCAAAATAAAATATTAATTTTAAAAATAAAGGATGGATAAATTTACTCTAGGGAGACAGTATTACTGAAAAGGAGAAATAAAAAACTGAAGAGCAAATGGGAAAGATGTGATACAGCTGGGGAAAACAGTACATGTTGCTGAGTTATAAAGATGTAAGCACTGGTCTCACAGGGCAATGATACAAGTAACATCATCCTTGGTGGTGATTTCAGCACTGTTGTACTCAATAGAGATAAGAATCAGATTAAGACACAGAATGCCAGCAAGGTTATTATCACTCTTAATAGTTAGAAAAAACAATCTATATAGACCAGGTAATTTTTTGAAAATATGTTTCTCATTGGCTAAAAAATATTTATGTTTCTCTTTGGACCAAATATAAGTGGATATGTAAAATGGCAGAATTGTTCCCCCTCAGAAAGACGCTCTTATTTTGGAAGCTGTTGACAATGTCATATCTGGGGTTTTTAGGCTGGCTATATTGCTGTGATTGCAGAGAGTCCATTATCAAAATGAAACTAATGAGTGACGACTTTGACCAATTAGGAAGGTATTCTGTGGCTTGGTATTTTTTTTTAGGCTTCTTTGAGTCTTAGGAGTAGTAATTTTACTAGTATTGACATAACTGATATCAGTCTTGGAGCATCATTTATGTACATGACACTTGGGCAAAAAAGGTTGGAGAGGATCTGGGCAGAAAGACTTGCTAACCTATAGCTAAAAATCCTCCATGCTTGATGTGCATGTATACATCAAGGCTGATGACAAAAGCATAACCTAGGATGTATGTAAACGTCTAGGTTAAAACTAACTAAATAAAATCAGCTCTGTGCCCATATTTATAGGTATTACAAAAGAGTTCTAAAACATACATTCATATGCACAGGGAAATCAATGTGGTTGAAGGGACTGGCAATGAATATTGGTGATGCCTCAAGTGAGTGTCCAGTAGTGTCATGAATCCATTCCCAAGGGAGGCACACTGAGGAGGAGAATGCAGCATTTCTGAAGGTCCTGGTGAGAGGTATAGTACGTGAGTGGGCATACAAAATCACAGAATCACAGAATTGTAGGGGTGGAAGGGACCTCAAGAGATCATCAGGTTCAAACCCCCTGCCAAAGCAGACTCCCTACATCATACTGCACAGATAGGCATCTAGTCGGGTCTTGAATATCTTCAGGGAAGGAGACTCAACCACCTCCCTGGCAGCCTGTCCCAGGGCTCTGTCACCCTCACTGTGAAAAAGCTTTTCTGCATGTTGGTGCGGAACTTCCTGTGCTCTAACTTGCAGCCATTGCCCCTTGTCCTGTCTCCACTAACCACTTAAAAGGGGCTGGTTAACTTGCCCCTGCATCCCATGCTTAAGATAATTGTAAACACCAATTAGGCCTCCCCTTAATCTTTTCTCTAGACGGAACAGTCCCAGCTTATTCAGCCTCTCCTCATAGTGGAGATGCTCCAGGCCCTTAATCATCTTCATAGCCCTTCTTTGGACTCTCTCCAGGAGATCCCTGTCCATTTTACACCAGGGAGCCCAGAACTGGACACAATACTCCAGGTGGGGCCTGACCAGGGCAGAGTAGAGGGGGAGGATGACCTCCTTCGACCTGCTGGCCACACTGCTCCTGATGCACCCCAGGATCCCATTGGCTCTCTTAGCCACCAGGGCACACTGTTGGCTCATGGCCAACCTGTCATCCACCAGGACCCCCAGGTCGTTCCACACAGAGCTCTTCTCCAGCAGGTCATCCCCCAGCCTGTACTGAAATGAACGGTTGTTCCTCCCCAGGTGCAAGACTTGACACTTGCTCTTGTTGAACTTCATTAGGTTTCTCCCTGCCCAGCTTTCCAGCCTGTCCAGGTCTCGCTGGATGGCAGCGCAGTGTTCCTGTGTGTCAGCACCTCCTTCCAGCTTTCATAGGCGAACTTGCTGAGGGTGGCTGCTATTCCCTCATCAAGGTCATCAATGAAGATATTGAACAGAACTGAACCCAACACTGAGCCCTGGGGAACACCGCTAGTCACAGGCCTCCAGTCCGACTCTGCTCCACCGATCACAACCCTATGGGCTCAGTCTGACAACCAATTCTCAACCCACCTCACTGTCCACTCATCTATCCCATGCCCTCTCTGCTTTGTTATCAGGATGTTATACAGGCAGTCTTTGCCTGACTGTCACTGGCAAGAACAGGGTAAGAGCTAACGACCTTCCAAAAGGGGGAGGGGGGCCTTTGACTTCACGTGACAGCAATAGTGCTGCTATCTCATGAGAAACTTGGTAGTGTTGAAAAGCACATGGAGATTAATTGAATATTGTTCAAAAACTTAGCTACTTGGTAAAATATAACTACTTGACATATTTATAATTGGTTTTATTCGTTTTCATTTTGTACAAGGAAGTTGTGGTATTTAAGTTCCATGGTTTTGTTTGCCTTACTGGGAATGTGTGGGAATGTGCAGTTTGGATGCCCTCCATATAAGTGAGAGTATCGCCTGAGCTGCATCATGCAGGCCACGTATGCACTAGCTTGCGCTATTACACAGAACATGGAGACTGAAGCAAGTCTGGTTTTACCTCCCCCTCTTCCCAGCCCCACTCCTTCAAGTCTCTAGGATTTATGCATAACAAATATGACTCTGATTTTCAAAATTTTTTAAAAAGTCCTTTTTAAGAAGATCTTGCTCACTAAGTGGCAGAGACCAAAATCTGCACTGAGAGAACAAAATACAGTTCTGTCCTGTGGGGAACTGAACCTTCAGTTTGAGGCAATCAAAATGTTGAGCTTGAATTGCTGTGTATTTTCCTGTAGTGCGAATCAAGAAGAGATAAAGAAAAGAAGGTGGGAGGTAGAGAGAGGCCCTAGATCGACAGAATGACGTGTGTGAGCTCTAAGAATAGGGAATTGATGTGCTTACACTTGTGATAATTGTATGTGTGAAGCAAATAGATAAAGCTGTCTCTTTATACAATGCTGCCAAACAAGCCTGGCTGAATCACCCCAGCATGCCCGAAAATTCAGCCTGCCTCCTTCACATTATTCTGTCTTTCAGCCTGATGTGTGCTGAAGTGGCGTGCTAGATAGAAATGACTTTCCTTGCCTGGCTCTGCTACTCCTCCTCTGCCTGCCTTCCCTCCTGCCCACTGTGCAGCCCTGCCAGCTGGCATGCCTCCTCCTCCTCCTCCTTCTCCTCCTCCTCCCCCTGTTCTTCCTCCAGCTGGTGCCACCTGGCAGAGCTGCCAGCTGTGCCATCCTGAGGGAGCTAGCTCTTGGGGCTTCTCCTGCCCTTCTGCCTTCTCTTACCACTGGTGCAGTTGCAGACAGCTGCCTCCTTTTCAGGGGAGTTGCCTTACCATAAGGGTGCCTTCCAAGGGCCCAAGGGAGCTGCTAGCAGTGTGGTAGGCAGATATGCTGCAGTATTGAGTGGAGACATTTACAGGTGCAGCAGAGCAAGAGGAAGTTGAGGTGTTTATCGCTCCTTTCACCAGAGAGGTAGGTAGACAGGAAGATGTATTTCAGCCAAAGGGGCATTTTGCAATGGGGACATCAGTATGAAGATAAACAGGAGGTCATAAGCCATAGTAATAAACAAGTAGTTGATCTATTGGAATAATAACTATAGTAATAATAATATTTTTTATTATTATATTCTTATTGATTAACCACATGCACTCATATAAATATAATTGGATGAACTTTTAACAAATACATGTTCATATTATAAATGTTGAAGTTTTAATAATCTATCACACAGTAGATGTAAATACGTACAAGTGTCAGAACCTTCTTAGGCAATTAACACTAAAATAGAAAAAATAGGGAATTGGTTTTGGAATCTCTAAATGTGCATGATGATTTAAACACTGTTTAGTCATTCCTGCCTCCTTTAACTTTTTGGATTAGTCCCTGAATGTATCTGTACTTCTATTGCATGAGAAACCTTTTTGTTTATACATATTTTTTCCTAAAATTTTTAACACATGAAAGATTAAAGAATTTTTTTCAAAGCCAGAAAGAAGATTTTGCTGAAACAGCACAGTTTTTGTCCATATATTTGGACCAAATTCAAATTTTTATGATTTCACATTCTTGTAGGACGCCACCTTGTCTTTTCTATGAGAAGTTGTTTGCCAAATCATTATTTTACTGTATTATACAGACTAACTTAATTAGATCCTGCTCATTTCCAAAGCCAAACCCTTAATATTATATATAAGCAGTATATTGTGTGATGCCTGATCTCTGTTATGCCCTTTGTCTTCACGTAGCGGAACATGAGTGGGTAACTCATGAGCAGCACTCGCTGGTATACCACTCCTGAGTTATTCTATTTCTCTTCACAGAAGAAGATAAATGTTGTAACAGAGCTCACTCATCAGATGTAATATATAATGTATGCATTCTTTTCGGCATGCCACTCTTCAGGATTAGAATGGCTTGAGATGACAGGCACAGAAAATTAAGAGCTCTTGGGAAGTAGGGGAGTAATGGGTTTTGAAGAGAATAAAACTTTTGATGAGTTGACATTGCACCAATGAAATAAATGCAATTTTACTTTAACATAGTCGTAGGAGCAATATTTATGTCTCCAATGACATAAATATACACAGCTTATATATATATGTGTGTGTTTGCCTGAAATTATTTGACCTCAGCTGATAGTTTTGGAGATGGACACAGTTAGAAGAATATTGCTTATCCAGTACCTAGCACAACAGTGATTTACTTACCTTCTCAGTGTGCAGTGGTATTACCTAACTGAAAACTCAAGACTTTGAAGTTCAGAGAAGGTCAAGAGATGTTATCCTCCCACTCTACTCTGCATTAGTGAGGCCTCACCTGGAATTACTGTCTGCAGTTATGGGCTCCCTAGTTCAATAAGGACAGGGAGCTACTGGAGAGGGTTCAAAAAAGGACTATGAAGATGATTAGGGAATAAGAAAATCTCTCCTATGAAAAGAAGCTGAGGAACTTTGGACTTTTTAGGCTAGAGAAGACAGACAAGGGATTCTAACAGTGCTTATAAATACTTGAGGGGTGACTGTTAGAAAGATGGGGTCAGTCTTTTGTCAGTAGTTCCCAATGACAGGGCAAGAAGCAGTGGACACAAATTTGAATACAGGAAGTTCTACCTAAACTTGGGGAGTAACTTTACTTGGAGGGTGGCAGAGCACAGGCTGACCAGGGAGGTTCTGGAGGCCCCATCTTGAGAGACATTCAAAACCCAGCTGGAAGCTGTCTTGTGCAACCTTCTTTAGGTGATCCTGTTTTGTCAGCGGGGTTGATGACCTAGGTGATGTCCAGAGATCCCTTCCAACCCATTCTGTGATTCTGTGATCTTAAATCTGTCAAACGATGCTTTAAAAAGTGCCCATAAATACTTTGCTGGGCTGAGGCCTTTTCTCAAGTGTCTGTCCTAATAATGGATAAACAACCATGATTTTAAAATAGAAAAGAAAAACGTAAAAGATAACGGTAAAATAAAAATTATACTGTAATCAGAAGTTTTCAGAGAAGAATAAATAGCTTATTCTAATCAAACAGGGAAGCTTCAGTACTGTAAGCTTCAGGTTTATTATTGCAACATGTATAGCACATTTATACTATCGGCTTCTAATTCTACTTTTGTATTTTAGGTATTTTTCTCTCTCATTTTTTTAAACTGTACAATCTATAATGATGTATTGCTTTGAAAATTTTCAAAAATTAGAGGGTCTAAGAGATTGAAAGTCTGGTGTGTCACTAAACAGAAGCATAAACATCTTATGAATTATTTGTGTTTTATTTGCTGTCTATTGACAAATCAGTAGTCAATGCTAAACCAAAGGATTTGGCTGTTGCTGTTTGAGGAAATGTAGCTATATGAAAATAAACATTACAGTTGTTTCTTATGCATTATTCCATACTTTTCTTATCAATTTTCTCCCTTCCCCTACTGTGAGGTGTTAGGATGCTTTGCAAATTTTTGACTGCTTTTGTTTAATCCTGATGTCTCTGCTGTATATAGGTTAACAAACACTGAAGGTTGTTATACTACCATGAGGACTTTTCAACTACTGTTCAAGAAATGTCCCTACTATGGCTATTATCTAGGAATTAGCTGATGAACATTCTAGGCCTGTGTTTTTATCTCATTTGAATTCATGAACTTGTAGAAATAGTTTAGGCATCTTTATTTAGCTTTTTCCGTTACTTGGTTTCTCATACTTAACTGATTTTATGCAATCCAGCAATTACAAAATAATAGCTCTCCACTCCTGATTTCTTTCACTATAGAAATATTAACTTAATTGGATAAAACCGCTGCAAAGCAGTAAAAATCCCAGTGCAAATACAACTCTATAGATGAAGAAATTGAGGGTGACTTTTCAACTGTGGCAAGCTGTGGCCTGGATAGCATGCCTGAGTTGACAACGAAGTGTGTGGGCCTCTCTCTCTTCACAGGAATGTGCTTGCGTCACCAAAGACCAAAAGCCACCTCATATTTTGCATAGCACTTGGAGCTGTGTTTTCTGTCACAGATTGCTTTAAAAAAGAATAGTTTGTGTTTCTATTTAACTTGCCACTCAAACATTCACTGGAAGTGAACCGAGCCTACTATTTATCAAATAAAACACAGTATTCTCATTTTCTATCCTCAGTGAAAATGGAGGGAATTCTTTTTTTTTTAAATTTATGGTAATACAGGACCAGCCTTCCTTTCAGAGGCAAGAACCCATGCATAAGGATTGAAATCTGGGTTTTGTACATAATGCATTGAGGCAGTAGATCTGTAGTGAGAGTTGAAACCTTGGAGGTTTGCATCCAGATAACATATGAAATATGTTCATAATATCATACAATTTTATATTTTCTTTCCTCTATTACACGTTAGACACCATAAAAAGCATCAGTTCTGACAAACATGATATTTTGTTAGAAGTCTACTAATACGTCTTTAAGATAACCAGCTGTACCCTTATATTGTTCTTGTCTTCGTTCTTGCTCAGATTTAAGAGATTCTTTGAAACATATATAGTGGGTACATAATATTGTAAGCTTCTCTTTTTTAAGAAAATCCAGTTCTTTATTAAATATGACCTCATGATCGTTGTACTTGGTCCTGAAAAGAACATTTGGATGAGTGTTCTTGATGAGGCTGAGTGTAATGTTCCTCTTCTGGCCTTTGGTCTGCATGCATGAAGAGTGGCCTCTGACAAAGGTTACTGGATGAAGTGGAAATCTTGCACTCCCGCAGGCAAGTGAGAATGAGCCCATTTAATAGCCCCAGTTTAGTAGGCCCAGCATATGGCTCTTTCTGTGGCAGCCATACAAAAGTTTGGTTCTGAAACCTTGCTCCCACACACACCACCCAGGTTATCTTCCTAAGTTGAATGCATTTGGGAAGCTGCGCATCTGTGGCATATGTTGATGGATAAAGAAAATGCATTTCTCCAGACTGGGAGGCATTTGTGAGTATCTGCACTTTCATGTGGTGCGAGGTTTTTTGACCCAAATATTTGTCTTTAAAAATGGAAAGGACGCAGAATCTTCTTGATATGGGAAAAAAAATTATAATCCTACATAACAGCAGCATAGAACAACAGAAAAAAGCACACCAATCATCACCTGGTCCATATCATAATTATAGAATGTGTTTATTGAAATGAAAGAAAGATTGAATTAAGACATTACTTCATTTGGCAGAACTTCCATTGTCAAAAGGGACATTTCCTCATATTGATTTTCAGATACCCATTCACCACAATTTGGTTCCTGTAGTAATTGGTATGAAATCAATACTTTTTATGTATCTCTCAGCCCACATCCCAAATTAACTTATTTAAATAGACAGGAGCTCTGATCCAAAGGATACCAAAACTCTTGGAAGGTTTTAACATGAGCAGGAATCAGGAATGTTTCATTCCCTGAAATTCAAAACTAGAATAATCCATGTCGAAGCAAGAGTGAGGAAACACAAGTTTATTATAAAATAATTCTGGTTTGTATGCCATAATGGATTTTGATGGAAAACTAAATGAATCATCTTATCTTTTATTTGTGAGGAGAAGCTTGGATCAGCTGCTGAGTTTTCCCCAGATGCAATGTATGTTCTGAATGGTTGTACACTTCAGGTCGTTTTGCAGGCTGGCCTGCAGTTGTTATGCTGCCTACAAGATGTGTTTGCTCAAGGGGTCCAGTCATCACGCTAAATAAAATCGTTCACTTTGGTTGGCAAATATTGACTCAAGCTGTTACGCTTTTATGTATTCCAAAGACTCACAATGTTTGAGAGCCCAGCAAGCAAACAAGAACAGGTACAGGAAGTTATTGTGATGTTTTGGACTCATGTTTGCTTTTCTACTGCTGATGTATGTTCTCCATTGTATGTGGCTTGTTACTAATGACCTTGTTATATAGTGCACTGCAGCTGATAAGGCCAAAGGCTTTAAGAGAATACAAATACATTTCACATTTCCACTTGAAGAGTTTATTTTAATTGTGTTTTGAAATGTACTGTACCCTAAAGGCGCTCTCTCCTCTGTAATGTACATTCTAGAAATAAAATCGTGTGAAGAATGGAATGTATAATGGGGTGAGGTGTAATGGACAGCTCTGTATTCAGCTGAATCTGTATCTGATAGCACCATTCTGCATAAATCTAAACAATCCTCAGCTATGGAAGAAAATTAAACAGGGGGTCAGAAGTAATGGCTTTTCTGAATGTCTCATTCATTTCTCTGAGGGAGAGAAACAAAGCAAATACTGAAAAGCTTCCTAAAGTTTCTGAGGTATTACTGTTATGGGTTTTTTTCCCCCATTTTTCGTTCCTTTCGTACAACTGCAGAATCATAAGCACTCAATGTTTTTTAATTGAAGTATGTCTTTTTCCAAATGACTAGCTTACAGAGTTTTGTTAGCTGTTACATCACCCCAGAGATAATGTGACTGTAATCTGAGTTGAGATTCATCTTCAGAACTCATTACTGGAGTCAGCATTGTGCAGTAGTAATGTAGAACTATTGCTAAAATGAAACTACTTAAAAAAAAATAATGAAATCTCTCAATGAGTTTAGAAAATGCTGGAAGGTTTAGTATGTTGGAAACTTTAACAACAACAAAATCAAGGCATGATTCCACTTTATTGGATCTTTACAAGTAAATGAAACTCAGTCTGCTAACCTTGGGAGAGGTGGCCAGAGATGACAGGAGTTGGGAAAAATGCAATGTTTTGAGAAAAATCTGGCCAGTCCTGGCTGTAAATTCTTGATCTTGACGTAAGATAATTTATATCACAGGGAGTTTTGTTTGATTATTTAACTACAGAAAATTTCATTGTGAAAATAGGTTTAAAAATATTAATAAGGCTTCTAGTGGTATTGCTAAATTCTTCCTAGTTCTGTACTGGGATTAAAATTTCTTTTTTTTTGGAATATCCAAACTAACATTTAGATACAAGTGAAGGAGTTTACATAGTATCAAAGGGAAAGTGGGCAAGCACTTGAACAAGACATCCCTTGGGGATTACAGAATGCATGACTCACACCAAGTTCAGGAAATCCTTGAAAATAGTTGGAGACTACTAGTATAGAAACATCTCTTATGCTTGCCTTGTTCTTACTTTTATCTGACTGCCTATTCTGGATGCTATTCAAGAGAGAATACGGGCCTGTGTGACCCCTTGTTTGGAGCCAGGAAATTGACACTTACTTCTCTTGCATGTTGTCTTCAGAATGCAAAGGATGACTGGATCTGCCTGAAACAGCTCCTGTGTTGTAACATGAGGATTTTGTGTTGAAGCTGTTCTGGGCAAAGCTCAGTCAAAAAAAATGTTGCAGGTGTCAAAATCACAGAAACGACATCTAAATAAAAATCCATCAGTCTATTCAAGCTACTGAGTCCCATGAGGACTACAATGCTCTCCTAGAAGGCAGTCCCCAGAATACTAAACTAAGACAACACAGGATCCTCTTACATATTTTGCGCTATAAAGAACAAAAGATAGATGTATAAATGTCAGCTGTCTTCACCTTTTAACCATATCAAGACATTTTTTAGTCTGGCCTTAAAAAAGACAGACAGATCTACTCATGAAGGTTAATGACAGAAAAAACCATTTTGTTTCTTCATCTATGATCTAGTTTCTTTAATATAGCTACCTATGTTATACTTGGGCATGAAAAAGTGAACGATCCAGGAAGAACACATTTGTTAATGATCCAAATGCAGAAAGATGGCAATTCTTTTTCAGCGTAGCTGCTCTTAAATGCAAATAAAGAATGAAAGTAATGTGCTAAGTGTGTATTCTCCAGTAATAAAGATGAGGCATCATATTTGTTCAGAATGTATTTTCATTTATATGATATAGACTGATTGGTGTGCAGCACAGAGCTGAAACTTATGCCTGTGCCCATAATTTTGGGATACCTCAAAAGGAAGGAACTTAATTGCTGGGGTGAAGTGAATAGTTAAATCTTATCTGTTGTAAAGGTGGTTGAGGTTGGTATCATACCAATAAAAGAACTAGAACAGAGAAGTTCAGAAAGAAATAATCTGAATTTTTTAAAAGGATGATTCCAACTAATATTCTTCATAAATCTACAAAAATCAAAATTGTGGAATGGTTGTAAGAATTGCATGCTGAAATCTTATAGTTGGTGTACACAGGTTTTCAATGTCAATGTCACGATGACTTGAAGTACTTTTTATGAAGTTGGACCTGTAGGAGGAGCAGAAGCTCTGTTGTGAAGTGTAGCGTTTGGTTGAAACTTTGCCATTTAATCTTTGTTGTGAACAAGTTATTAGCTCTCAGTTAGTAACTTGTTTTTAAACTAAGCACTTTATCTGTGAAAATCAGATATTTCTCTATTGTTTATTTCAGCATTTTCAAAATGGCAAGACTCATAATTCTGTTAGAAAACAAGGAGCTGTATGCCAACCTTTTAAAACTCATTTCAAACTATGGGGTCAAAATGAGAAGTTATTTGCTCATCTTCAGTCAAGTAATTCTTTGGATTCATTGCATGTGAGTGTTTGCTTTATAACTACAACAGTTTATCTAGCTGAATCTCTGTTTACTAGTCAGAGCAGGAGAGTACATAATTGCCTAAAGTTTAGTGGCAGAGGTTAGGTCATTCAGAGATTTCTTTCTGCAAACATGCTGGTCTGTTCAAAAACATTATTAGAACAACTATTCCTGATGTTGGGCTTTTCACTGAATAAGTTGAAAACTTCAGATTCTCCCCAAAATAGAACAGAAAACTGAGGATATGACTTTGCCCCCCAAAGTGTAAAAATTTCTTATATAGAACAATTGAAAATGACACAACTTTCTGAAATGAAATATGTACAGCACAAAGAGAAAGTTTTCTTAGGCTAAAATAAACAACTATCAGTACATAATGTAATTACAAAGAGTGGCATGTTCCACAGTAAGAGAATGCTGCAAGAACACAAACCAGTTATTTTCTGTTTATTGTAACTTTAAACTGTGTTCAAACTCTCATAAATTTAAGCAGCAATTAGCGTTGCTTGGAAAATGCTCACCCAGGCCTGAGACTCTTAGGAGACAAGATAAGAGATCTGTAGTTCTTCAGTGTTGTGTTGCTTCTTTCCCATCTAAGAGAGCTAAGGTTGTCATTGTTCTGTGAGGATGTGAATTTGAACTCACTATTTTCCAGTTGATCCTGGAGATGTAAGAGGCAATTGAGAACTTAAACAACAAAATTTTGAAAACCTTGAGATCAAATTGAAATTACAGAGAATATTCAGTTTAAGTTTCTATGAAAAACATGTTACTGAATTTAGCTTTTCAATAGGTCTCATATTTACCTGGACACCATTCTCAATGCACAGTATATAATATAGAAGGTATTACAGGATAGAAATTTTAAATGAGTTCAACAATTCTCTATTGACTGAGGTGTTAGGGTTAGTGGTTTTTTTCTTTTTGGTTTCTAGCAAATATTGGTGGTTACTTACTGACATCCTCAATATTTTTTTAATGCAGATTTCTTAACTTATGTATCCCTAATGTAACTGAACTCTTAAATAATTGCTGTATTCCTGTATGCCTAAAGCTGAATACAACACTTCTCATTCAAACTGAAATGGATAAATATATATGGAAAATTCCTGAAGTAGAAGCACTTCTATGTGCATGAAAGTGGATGACATCTGAGCAGTTATGCCTTTGTAGAACTCCTGTTCTAGTGTAAAAACAATGATCCTGCTGGAGGTAGGAGTATGATGGTGATTATGGTGCACTGTTTCAGGTTTTCTGGTATGAGTACAATGATATAACTTGTGGAAATATATAAGCATACAATCCACTCACACTCTAAATTCAGGTTATTTGAGTAGAACATATGGGGGGGGGGGGAGGGAAAGGAGAGGAACTTTAGTGAGGATGCTTACCTGTACTTATTTTCTAGACAATCATATCCTTTTGTATTATGTCATGACATATCCATTGAGGTAACCTGAATGATTTAAATAACCTGTAGGATTTAAATATAATTCACATATGAAAGCTGCTTGAGACTTGTTCAGCAAAGGATTAAATGTAACTGCTATGACAAGACCTTTATATGGTAGCAATACTTAACAGTCAGTAAGCATTTGGGCTGTTATGCTTTTCTTTCTTGCTGAAGACTGAAGAACATTACAAAGAGCTTGTGTTGGAAAGGATAGCTGAATCCTTAGTGACAGTCTAATCCTTCCCAGTCCTTCGTGGTACTTTAAATGTTTTAGAGTGTGAATGAGGGATTGGTGTCATTCTGCAACAGAAAACACCTGATTCCTTCCCACATTCTCCTGTATCAAAGCACATGGCAGAAAGGACATAATTTGAAGGAGGATGCTCCTTCTCTGCTACATGCTTTCCCATCCATGGGCTTTCTGTCTATTGCCTCCCTTAGGTTGTTTCTGTCTTTGCACTTGTTCTACAATTTTGACGTCAGGGCTATGACAGTCCTTGAAACTGTTTATACTGATACCCAGACATATTACATTCAGTTTCCATTTGCAAATGAATTTTTACCATTTAAGTTCTCAAAGAAATAGACTGGCTATGTGCTTGGAAAATGAAAGCTCCACCAGCCTCAGTCTTCTTCCAGTTAAAGGGCCAGGTCCAGGGAACAACTGTATTTGGAGAAAGTAAAAAACCTGATGAATGGTATGGGACCCTTCTGCAGCTGAAGAAGCACTCTTCCTTCTTTCCTCCCTGTAAAAAGCCTGATAGATTTATTTCAAAAAGTGGTAATTGGACTTCTACTTAGCATGATACTAAGTCAAGATGGCTGGTAATTTGACATAATGAAGGCAATTATTGGATTAGATTGACAGGACTGAGGGAGAAAAAATGCAGTTAGTATAAAAGCAAAGTGAAGTTTTTTTAACTGATGGGGCAAAAGAGTATTGAAAAATCTCATACCTTCTAGTCACACCATTTTTGGCTGTAGTGAAGCTTATTTTGATAAGATAAAAGGGGACTTAGTTGTATTAGGAATTTGGTCCAGCATTCATCATGTGATAATGTTGCTGAATTAGAGCCAAAGCCTGGAAACTGCTACTGCAGATAAACCTTCTGTATTTCCAAGGAACTAGGTTTGCACGGATGTCATGAAGACAGAAAAGTCTGTCTCCTTTGTGTTGCAGGAAGCAGTAGTGTTCATGAATACTGAAAGAAGATTTGTGAGTCCATAAACAGTGTTAGCTGATGCTACTTGATGTTAGTGTTCAATTTTGGGTTCCTCAGTACAAGAAAGGCATTGAGGTGCTGGAACATGTCCAGAAAAGACCAATGAAGCTAATGAAGGGTCTAGAGCACAAGTTGTATGAGGAGTGGCTGAAGGAACTGAGGCTGTTTAGCCTGGAGAAAAGGAGGCTGAGGGGAGACCTTATCACTCTTTACAGCTACCTAGAAGGAGGATGTAGCAAAGTGGGTGTTGGTCTCCACTCCCAAGTAACAGCAGATAGGACACGGTGAAATGGCCTCAATTTGCACCAGGGAAAGTTTTAGACTGGATGTTAGGAAAATTTTTTTCACCAAAAGGTTTCTGAAACACTGCAACAGGCTGCCCCGGGAAGTGACTGAAACACTGAGACATATTTAAAAGATATGTGGATATGTCACTTAGGGACACGATTTAGTAGTGGTGGACTTAGCAGTGTCAAGTTAATGGTTTTCCAACCTAAACGATTCAATGACTCTATTCTGTCATTCTATGCTGTACTAATACTGGGCAAGTATTGCCAGACTGTGCTGTTTTCTGCACTTGGTATCAGAGTCACAATGGATATTACTGAATTATACAAATGATACAAAACTCACTTGCAATGTATAGAGCAACTGCGAGATCCTTTTTTATAAAGCAGTATATTCTCTGCTCTGTCTTTTCTTCTTTTTTCCATTTTCTTTTAAATTTTTTTAAATCACTTTTTAGGTACTTTGGACTGCATGGCTTTCCAAGAATCCAAAGAAACTTCTATTGGGCCAATGAATTCTGTTTTCTAACATCTGTATTGTCTGCTGTAGAAGAGCACAGCAGTTCTGTTTCCAGCCATGGTGACACATGGGACAGGTTCCTTCAACTGAGCTGAGCATTGGTCTTGTGAATTGTTTGGCTGACTGTGAGTAATAAATCCATACACTTCCCCTGAGAACAGTAATTACTGTGTGCAATGTGCACCTCTCCTGGAAATAACAAAGTACTCCACAGTAAGGAGTATGGAAACAGTCAAGTCAAGAATAGATAGATGTGAGCTTTGAACATAATATAAACTATGTTTTCTTGTTGACAAAATACTCAAAGGCTTTTGTTTATTATTTTTTTCTAAACAAGACTTCCCAGACATAAATCAATATGGCAGCATTTGAATCTCAAGAACTAACAAGAGCTCAAGCACTAAGTATAGTTTTCAGCACTTCATAACTACTCATTATGTTTATTTCCCAGTTTTCTTTGTTATTTGTTTCCTGTCTCTGTTCAGAGCCAACACATTTTTGGCTTTCAATTTGAAGCGTGAGGCGCTGCCAATCAGCAGGAAATATAATACAGATAAGATTCGTATAAAGTCTTTTGAACTGTTGAAATCTCTGGATGGGAAATGGATGTTAAATTGTTTACATTTGGCACAAGAATAAAAAGTTCCATTTTTAAATTCAAAGCCTTTCCACCTTTGTAAATGAAAACAAATCACATGGGTCATATAGAGTTCCACTTCTGTAAAATCCATCATAGGTCTGATAAAAGCTTTTGTAAATCAGCAACTTTATCTGCAGCTTGTTTGAAAGTCATTCTGCATTTTAAAATGAAGTGGACCTTTGCCCTCTGCCCTTTAGAAACGTCCTGTATCAGTTACATGCTCATGACACAGTAAAAACACTAAAATGTTAAGATCTATTTCATTAATGTTTTAATCCCTTTAAAGAGATATGCAATTTTTCTGCATAATTTTAAATTTTGCATATTAGCTCCACACTTTTAATTTATTGAAAATATTTATCCAGAGGTTATCACTCCAGGATCTGTTTCTATTTTGGTTTTTTTTCTAGTTGGCAAACAAGAATCTGGGGATGACACCCCAACACCCACACCACACAAAGCCCACCTCCCCACCCCACTGAATCCTGCGGTTCTACAAATGTGCATGGTGCTGGTAAACACCATGTCCCAGTTTTCTGTACATTAGGAGCACTGAGACTCAAAGTTAATAATATTAGTGGGGTATTCTTCTATCAGCCCTTATATGTGTGCAGGATGTAGCTCAGACAGTTTCTGAATAGCAGTAAATCTCAAAGATGAAGTTGGGAACAGCATCACCTTTGGATCAGTTAAGCATTGCTAATGAGGACTAATCATATGGCAAATCAGAGAGTGAGAAGCAGTCTCCGGCATAGCTGCAGGCTGTTATATGGAACATCTTATATTTCAAAGCCAGCAGAAACAGTAATAGCTGAAAAAGATGTTCAGGACAGCCCTGCCAACAGAAAAGCACTTCAGCAATTGAAAATACTGCTCAGGATCTGCCACAAAAGAAACCCATTTGGAGGAAAAGCTTAACCTTGAAGCTTTGTGACATTCTGGGGTTGGATGGAGCACCCCTTCGATGATGGATATGGTTGAATAGACACTAAAACAATTCAGGGATAAAAATCTTTTGAAGTTATAATAAAGGATTATGTAACGTTGGCAGAAGCCTGTTGGGTAGGACTTAAGGTACTACTTATGCTTTTATCTTCTTTGGATCATTTAACATAGGAATTTTCATATGAAACATTCTTCTTTCCAATGTCTTTCCAAAGCAGAGGTTATAGAGGAATACTTGGGAATGCTAAACCATCCTGATTACATGTCTTCAAGGATGATGTAGACCAAGTGACTGAGGATACAGTGAAATGACTGAGTATTGTGAAATATAATGGATGTAGAGATTGTGAAAATTCAATTTTTAGTTATCTTTCATTTTCCATGGAAGATTAGAGAGGATAAATAGAATCTTAAAAGCTTCTGTTTAGTGATTAGAAGAAACATCAAGAACTTCTTAATAGTCATTGAAGGTTTTCATAGAATACAAGAATTTATAATAGGATGTTCTTCAAAATAGAAGAAATTCAATAACGTTAGTGAGATTTGACATTGGATTTGATAAAGGTGGCTGTATAGCACATGCTTTACTAGTGAGGTGCCTGTCCGTGCACAGTAAAATGTTATAAAAATAAATTTAGAAATATTTATTCAGACAATTGAAATGAAAAGATAAATCTTCTGGAAAAAATGTTGTAATTTCATTGTGGGAAAATGTATATTCACCCTTCATATCAAATGTACAATTCGGAAGAGAAAAACTAACCATTTTAATATGAGCTTATGCTGGGATCCCAAATTAATTTGTTATATTAAATAATTAAGTTATTCATGGCAATGAAATGGGTCCTGTGACTGAAGGATTCTTTCCCACACCCTCATGATGATTTATCTCTAAATTGGAGAGGTGTGGATTTGATGGGTGGACCATCCAGTGGAAAAGAAACTGGTTAACAGACTGTAGCCAAAGGGTGGTGGTCAATGGATCTATGTCCAGGTGGAGGCCGGTGACAAGCAGTGTCCCCCAGGGGTCTGTCTTGGGACTGGTGCTCTTTAACATCTTTATCAATGACATCGATTGAGTGCACCCTCAGCAAGTTTGTGGATGACACCAAGCTGAGTGGTGTGGTTGACACCCTAGAAGGAAAGGAAGCCATCCAGAGGGATCTTGACAAGCTGGAAAGATGGGCCCAGGTGAACCTAATGAGGTTCAACACTGCAAAGTGTAAAGTCTTGCATTTGGGCTGAAAGAATCCCAGACATAGATATAGATTGGGAGAAGACCTTCTTGAGTGTAGCCCTGCTGAGAAGGACCTGGGGATTCTGGTGGATGTGAAACTTAACATGAGCCAGCAGAGTGCTCTTGCAGCTCAGAAGGCCAATGGTATCCTGGGCTTCATCAGAAGAGGGGTGGCCAGCAGGTACAGGGACATGATTGTCCCCCAATACAAGAAAGATGTGGAACTGTTGGAGAGGGTTCAGAGGAGGGCCACAAAAAGATTAGAGGGCTGGAGCACCTGCCCTACAAAGAGAGGCTGAGGGAGCTGGGCTTGTTCAGCCTGGAGAAGAGAAGGCTGCGGGGGGACCTCATTGCAGCCTTCCAGTACCTGAAGGGAGCTTATAAGCAGGAGGAGATTCAACTTTTTAAAAGGATAGACAATGACAGGACAAGGGGGAATGGATTAAAACTAAAGGAAGGAAGTTTTTTACAGAGAGAGTGGTGAGGTGCTGGAACAGGCTGACCAGAGAGGGGGTGGATGCCCCACCCCTGGAAGTGTTCAAGGCCAGGTTGGATGGGGCCCTGGGCAACCCTGTGTAGATCCAGGGCCTGAGGTTGGTGGCCCTGTCTGTGGCAGGGGGGTTGGAGCTCTATGATCCTTGGGGTCCCTTCCAACCCATGCCATTCTATGATTCTATGATTCGGTGATTTAAGAAAGTGGCAGCAATATTTTGTCAAGGTGAGGTGTTTTCTAACTGGCACCACAAAGAATTAGAAGCTACCAGGTCAAGTAGACTGAGCAAATGTTCTTAGTTTTCTTGTTTTATTTAGCATTAAAAACCTCATGATACTGTCAAGCTGAAATAAATAATCCACTAGGTTGAAAAAATATCAAAGGGGCACTTTTAAAGCAGAAAGCTGATGTCACTTCAGTTCTTTTGGATAACATCACTGAATTTGTAAAGATATTATTGAACTGAGGAAATGATCTCACCCTGCAGCATAAACATGGCCTGTTCTGAGGAAAAAAACGGTGGATGTGGGATTCAGAGCTGGAAAATCACGTCTTTGGCTGAAAAGGAGAAGTTGTTTGTCAAATTTTATGAAAATAGGTGAAATTTCTCCAAATAAAGTATGCATTGTAATGAGATTTTCACATATCTCAACCATCAGCTGCAACCTCATTGAATTCCATAACAGTTTGGTGCTAATTGGAATAGAATTTAGCTGTCTTTTTAAGAATAAAGGAGAATATGACAGCAATAGTGGTATTATATGAATGGGCAGGGTTGGTTTTTTTCCAGAGTATGACTTGAAAAATTTCTAACAGATTTCAATTAGCATTGTAGCTCTTTGTACCAAGTATTGTGTAATCTTGTCTTAAAGTTTAGATGACTTTAACTTTTTTAATTATGTAAGCAGAACTTGAAGCTTAGTCAAAATTATAATTCTTTGCAGTTGCTGTTGATGTGTCTGTAGTTTTGAAGGCAAACTTCCCATAGGAAACTAGGGAAAACATGAGTCCACTGACGTATGGGTTAAGGAACTGATGAAGAAAGACACAGGAAAAGCCAAGATACTCAGTGCCTTTTTTGTATCATTTGTCACTGCTAGGACAGGCCTTCAGGAAGCCCAACCCTCTTGCACAAAAGGGAGCATTTTGTGCAAGTACCATCAGTGCAGGAGGACCAGCCTAAAGAGCATTTGAATAAGCTGAACATATGTAAGTCTATGGGACCTGATGCTTTGCGTCCGTGAATACTATGAGTGCTGATTGATGCCATTGCAAAGACGTTCTTAATTTTCTTTGAAAGGTTAGAGTATTTGAGAGAAGTTTCAGAAACCTGGAAGAATATGTCAAAAAAGGAAGATCTTGGGAACTACAGGCCACATGACATCACCTCAGTACCTGGGAAGGTGATAGAGAATATACTCTTGGAAAACATTTTCAAATACATGAAGGACAAAAAATTATCAGTGGTGAATATATATTTATGAAGGGGCAGTCATACTCAATAAATCTAATAGCCTTTGACAATGAAGTGACTAGCTAGGTGGATGAAAAGAGAAAAACTGATGTGGTTTCCCTTGTCTTTAGTAAGGGCTTTGACACTGTTTTCCATAATACCCTCATAGACAAGCTAACAAGGTACAAGTTAGATAAATGGATGTGCAGGTAGATTGAAAACTTGCTCAGTGTCTGGTCTGAAAGGGTTGTGGTCAGAGGCAAAAAGTCTAGTTGGAGGTCATTCATTAGTGGTTTACCTCAGGGAATGATACTAAAACCATTCCTGTTTAACATCTTTATTAATGAACTGCACTGAAACAGAGTGCACCCTTAGCAAATTTGGAGACAATACAAAACTGGAAGAGGCTGGTATGCTAGAGGGTTGTGTTGCCATCCGGAGGGATGTTGACAGGCTGAAGCATTGGATAGATAAGAACTTCAGTCCTGCACTTGAGGACAAACAGCCTCAGGAACCTAGGTGGTGACCTGCTGGAATTTGAACAAACAGCTGACCATGAGATTGAAGTACACCTTCTCAGCAAAGAGCACCAGCACCCTTCTGGACAGAGCATTGTCATCAGGTCAAAGAAGGTGATCCTTCTCCTCTATTCAGTATTGATTATGCCATGTCTGGAGTTCTGAGTCCAGTTCTCAGCTCCCCATTACAAAATAGGTATTTATTGGCATGAGTCCAGTGCAGGACTGAACAGAATACAGTTGATTAAGGAACTGAAGCACTACTAATGTGGGCATAGTCTGAGAGAGCTGGGATGATACAGCCTAGAGAAGGTTCTGGAGGACCTTCTCAATGTGCATAACTGGTAGTAGAAAACTAAGAAGATGGAGACAAACTTTTCTCAGTAGTGCCCACAGACAAAACGAGAGGCACTGGGCGGAAACTGAAACACATAAAATTCCATCTGAACACAGAGAATCATGGAATGGTGAGGGTTGGAGGGGATCTCTGGTCTGAGCACCCTGTTAAAACAGATTCACTTAGAGTAAGTTGCACCAGATTGTGTCAACAAGAAAACTTTTAAAATATGAAGATCCTCAAAAGTTGGCATAGGTTGTCACACTCAGGGAGCTACTCAAAACCTGACTGGAGATGATCCTACCCTAAGGGACTGCGCTTAAGCAAGGGTGTTGGGATATGATCTCTAAAAGTCCCTTCCAACTCCAGTGATTCTATGATTTTGTGAATTTATGTGTATGTGTATGTATATCTATATATGAGAATATTTATTATTTTTAATATATTTTAATAGGTATTCTCTGCTTCCTCCAGGCTTAATATAAAGAAAGTCAGTGGGAAAAAAATTCAAGTTTTGATTTCTCTTAAGTAAACCGATCAAGGTCCTCCCATACAGTGACTGTGGGAAAGCTGAGGAAGAGCTGTGATAACAAAAACTTAGGGATGTTTGGACAGTTTTATAATGGGTAGCTTACTAATATTCTCTATAGGTTTAATAACATATCCATTGGGCTGGTGATTTGTCTAATTGAAATGGGAGCTGCTGAGAGATACTACAAAGACTTTGATGTTCTCAATCCTTCATTACAGTCCTGTATCATAACATAAAAGCAAAGGAAAAAGGTGCTTTAATACTAAAAGCAGTTTTAATTGAAACAACATTCATATTGCTATCTCTGAGTTCATTTCTGTCATTTCTTTCTCCTACTGTCCATTCTGTGCTCTGAGAGAGGAGTGTAGAAGGGGAAAAAAAAATCCACTTCTATTTTTAGATTTATATAATTCTCTTGCTTGGTATTAGTTTAATTCCAGAATTGGGTGATAAGGTGTATCACATAATTAGTTCAGGAAGTTAATGATGGCTGATAATTTAACATGCTGGGAAGCACCTACTCTTAACAATACAGTAGCCTCTATTTAGATTCAAATACTTTTAAAATTTTACTACTTACAGCAATCATGGTGAAAAACGACAGGCTACAATATTAAATAGTTTGCTAAATTCAGGTCTTTAAGAAATGGGTCTTTTCCAGAGAACCCACCCCAGCCTTTCTTCTCACTAGCCCTGTAGGCTGGATAGATGAGAGGCTGGAAGCCTCTGTGTCAGGTAGTCCCCAGCCTAGGTCCAAATTCAAGTTGTGGTACCCACCAGCACCACCCAGGCAGTTTCCCCTGTCTGGCAGTCTGCAGAATGCAGTGGCTTGAGGATGAAGCATTACTGTGTGCCAAGAAGTCAGAAAAGCCCTGCAAGGTAATTTTCTGTTGCATTCAAAAGATTAATAGCCATCCTATTACATTTCATTAGTGATGTTGAAGGCAGAACGTATCCATTTAAAACTAAAATATTGCATTTTTGGTGTAGTGGCATTAAGAGATGGAATTATTATATTTTACCTATGCAGATAATGTACATGGTTATCTCTTAAAGAGTGCCTGGGGAAGGGCTGTTTAGGGAATGTTTGGCATACTTATGATCTAGTTATTGCACCTAACTGACCTTATTTCGTGTCTCTCGTGAGTGTGTTTAAGTCCCAGGTTAATTTAAATAATACCAGAGTTTTGGAAAAAGAATCAAGTTCCATGAGATTTTCTTTATCTGTGTTTCCCATCTGGCTTGCTGTTACAGGCATTTAATCCTGTGTTTGCTGCCAATGTTTCCCAGAAAGCCTTATAATTGCTTGGAATTTGTATGAACAGTTCCAGTCTGGTGCACAATTAGGGATGCACTATAAAATTTTCATTGCTCGATTTAGTTGAAATTATAAGATGGATGGGTAACTATAATGACCATAGTTGTACCATATAAAAATGACTACTGGAAATTTGCAGGAGGGAAAATCCAATGGTAAATATTTCTTTTTCTTTTACTCCAGAGAGGAGAGGAAAAGGAAATGTAGCAGTAGAATTTAAGATAAATGTTTGATGTTCTATGATACTTCCCTTCTTTCTCCTATAGTTGCATATATCAGACTGGAAACCTGTTATTCAGAATATGTTTATGTGCCCCTTTAAGAGGTTGATGTGGGTTTTTGGATGGTATACAAAACAGCATGTGCTTTCCCTTCTCCAGAAAAATAAATGCAAATACGGTGTGTATTTTTATATAAACAAATGTTTTACTTGTTCTCTTTTTTTTTTCTTTACTTATGTGCTTGCTGATGATGCAGGGAGGCATATGTCCAGTAATGATTGGCAGCTGGCATCAACATGCCATGAAAAAAAACCCCTGACAGATTACTCAGTGGGAAATCCTTTACGCCAAGTGGCACTGATTGGGGGTGCTTTTGAAAGGAACTTCATGTTTATAGCTTGTCACAGTGAGATCTAAATTTCCTGATTCTTTTCTTGTTTGTTTGGCTGACTGCTATGGTTTCAAAAAGTTGTTATGTCTTTAGCCACAGGTTTGCTGTGAAGTCAGAAGGAGCTGTGAAAGGAAGCGTTGTGCAGCCCCGAGAATTCAGTGTAACAATGGACACACTTGTCTGCAAGTTATGAACAGGAGAGCCTATGTTGTTGAGCAGTACTGCGCCCAGTGATATTTGACCTAGCTCAGGTACAGGAAGCCCTCTTAATGTGGTTATTCACATCAATGCACTGGCCTCATTGTGAAACAGGTTGAATAGCTCTCTTTCAGATCTCTGCTTTAACCACGAGGACGTTTTTGGGTGGAATTTTTTTTGGGGGGGTTATTATGTTGCAAATATTCCTACTCTTACTCTGCACCTTGTGGTGGTTAATAATCAAGGGAAAACTGTCATGGGTTTGTGTGTGGGCTTCTAGACTGCTGAGCTTGAGGAATGAGGGAAGAAGGTAAAATGCTCCCTGTATCGCCATTCTTTATCTAAGTCCAGCCATCAATGCCCACTGCAAGAACAGGCAGATATGGGATCTGTTTTTGTAGAACTACTCAAACACCTGACAGAACGGTAAAAAAGTTTAAGGATTTGGAATCTAATATGTGACCTGATTCAAAGAAGTGCCTGTAACTGTCATGTTGAAACAGTAAACAGACGTGACAGCCTTCCTACACCTTATGTTCCTGTTAAGCATCGTAAGCTTATTGCTTTGTCATAAGGAGACCTGTCAGGGTGGTTTGGGCAAAGTAGTGCTGTGACAGGAGTTACATAAATTGCTTGTGGGTTGATCGGCAGTAGTGAAGATCCATGTTTCCTGCAATAGACAGCATATTCTGTGTTTGGTGTGGTGCTAAATGAACGTAGAATTTGTGCCTATGGAATTTTTTAAACAAGCATTGTAGAATAAAACTATTTGCTTTCTACAGTCAGCTAAGGCTGGCTTACGTTACCTGACACATATACGATACATCATGCTAACAGTGTTTTCAAAGAAAGTAATAATTCAGCAGATCTCTCCCATATGTATCGTATTCCAATTATTTTGCAAGTTTCTGTTACATGGAAAATTTCCTTCAGAAGAACATGAAGTGAACTAATTCCTCCTCTGAATACACGCACTTTCACTATTTTGAATAAGCGACCTGATAACAGCTTGATAGAATAAGATGACATTTGAAGCCTAACAAAGTAGGCTGTGCATTACAAGGGACTGAATGCACAGCCTGAAGAGAAAATTACACAGTATTGTTTGTTCACAGTTTAAGTTCTGTTCATTCTTCACTTGTTCTCTTACATGATTTTGCACAAGACCATTAATGGTATGTGCCAATATGGGCCATTGCACATCACTGATATCTTTTAGTGCAAGTTATAATTAACATTTACAGAGTGAGAAGGCCTGAACCTATTCTTTTGATGCTGCTATGAAGGAAGTCTTCAGGAAGGAATGGGGATATGATGCAGCGTTGGCTATAAACTATTTCTAATTTCCATTATATATATAGATTCTACCACTGGGCAAACCAGGACAACATGGCTGAAGTGTCCTGAAGTCAGTGTGTCTTATTCAGGTAATATTAAGGAAGCAGAAATTTCACAAAATTAATACACTTAGTGAAGCCCAGGTAGCTTGTTCATATTTTCCTTCCCTTCTGTGAAAATAAGATCATAACCGTGGAACTTTATTGGAGTATCTGAGCATTGAAGTATCATATAAATAGCTTTGCTTAAGGTTTTAGTTTTACAGGTGGTTCATAAAGGCACTAAAACACTTGGACCACTTGTGGAGAAAATTTCTGAGATCACCACGGCTTTGTGCAAAAAATGATTGCCTACGAAGAACATGAAGGACATAAGCTATTTAATGGAGAGAAGTTTTATGAAGAATCACAATGGACTCTTCATGCTTGTACCAAAATTATAAAATCATCCCTATATTAGAAAACATAATATGAAATGGAATAGTTTTCTTGTTTATATTTCTATTTGTTTTTCATTACAACTTTGAAAACTAATATAGTCATTACCCATCCATCACTGATATGTAATGGAAGCATAATTGATATTTATCAGTAGGACATTTACTGATGATTAGAAGCAACATGTATATTAGGGTTCATTGTAAACTCTTTGCAAAGTCAGAATAGAGAGTAGTTCAGCTCAATGGAAGTTTAATTAATTTAATAGTAGTTTAATGTGAACATGGACATAAGCACGTGCTTTGGGGAAAGCTACGAGGAGTATTTAATTCCTATGTAGAGAGAGCTCATGCTGTAATTTCCTCTTCAAAAAACAATATGAAGAGTGTAAAATCAGTGGGATTAAGTTATTTTTGGTCAGAAGCATCAACTGGCTTTGGGATTTGAACTGTTTTTTCCATGGGCCCTAGTTTTCAATTACGATATTTGTTAATTTAACCAATAGTAAGTATAATAATATGAAAGGTACATCAACTGGAAGACCTGACAATTTTCATCTAAATACTTTGGAAATTAAATTGTGCTGGTGATAGCCGCACAATTTGCCAAAACAAATATGATACTGAGCTTATCAGGTGCAGCAGTTCTGAGTGGCTTCATATTTTTTTACAGCGTAACCTTTGATTTCTTTCTTGTGACTGGGAACCTTTACAAGACATGAATGGTAGTATCCCTGTAGCAGACCGCTTTATTCACGATCCATTTTGCTGGCTTGATCTATGACTTTCTGAAGTCGCTTGTAGGGTTTCAAGAGTGGCACAATATTGGTTTTTTTTCACAAGGACGGTGTCAGTAAGTGCCTGTACACACAAAACCCCCCAAAATTCAATGCCCCAGACTTCCGGTCCTTCAGAGTTCCACGAGTGTCAGGGCACATAATGGTGAAAGGAGCACAGTGAATGTTTTATCTCAGATTTCTTGCATGCCCCTGACAGTGAGCAGGAGACATCTTTGTGTCATCAGTGCTGAGATCCCTGCAAAGGCAGGCAAGGTAGGTGCAGGCAGGATCAGGAGTCTGATCATCCTCCCAATTGAGAAGGAAGAGAGAGATATCCGAATAGCAAACCTTCTCCTTTGACCCCAAAGTTGACTCTGTGGTAAAGGCAGGACTAATATGCAAGTATCTCAGGAAAAGGGTCATTTGTACCTTTTCACAAATGCTGCTCATTTCCTTTACTGTAACGTCTCCTACAACTGCATGTGACTGACGAAAATGACAAGGATAAAAATACAAACCATCCAGAGCATTGTAAGCCCATGGTGCTACAGGTGCCCACTTGAAGTTTGATAATAATGGTTGTTTAGTATTGATCAGTGAGCGTTGTGGCAATAGCCTTCACTGTGGGTTATTTCCAAAGACTCTAAATAGGGTGGTAAAGAAAATTTTTCTAGGTCACGTCTACCATGAAGCAACCTATCAATGCAGTTTGGTCTTTCACTGAGAAGCTATTACAGAACCAGGACTTTAAATAATTGAAAATTATGATGATATGATGAGGACAGTTTAAGGAAAAGTGTTTTTCACAAGATTGTGAGGGATTTACACTTTGGTCCACTGGTTTCCAGGTTAGGAAAGTAATTGGACAGGCATAAAATCCAACAATTACATTGTATCTGATTTATACTTTCAAAATGTAAAAACTTTTCCAGAGCTATTTTAAGGCATTTATTAGAAGATATTTAATTTTATCTCAAAACATTCCAAGTCATGTTGACTTATCATAGTTAGTTGTTTCTCTGTTCAATTCTCCTCACAGTCAGAAATTACGCATTATTTTAAGATTGGCTTTATTTAACTTCACTATCCAGCTATTGATTCTTATTACACTACAGACAGCAAAGTTAAAAGAGGTTCCCAACATCAATTAACTTTTTCCTTTTGCGAGTGCCTATACACAGTGATCAAGACACTTCTCAGTCCATATTTTGAGGGCTGAAGTAAATGAGATCTTCTAAGCCTCACATCACAGCACTTGTCTTGCTTTAGTCCTTCAAACTTTATAAATTTTTCCTGTCTTTTTCACAGTATGAATATTGGAACAGGACAAATAAATGGAGCAGTTGTAGATCTTGGCCCCAGAAATGCAATTGCATTCATATCATTAACTTTATCTGTTAAAAACAAGCTACTTTTATGAACAGTGAAGTCATGGTATCTACCAAGGAAAGGTGGAAGACAGAGGGCTACAGCTGAATTTGTTGGTGAACTTGCATCAGGGTAGTCTCCATAGAATTTATTCATAATAAGTTGGCGACATAATTTGTGCACCAGGAATTGACCACCTAAATTCTGGATCCAGATTCCTCTTATGTAAAGATATTTTTCTGGTTCTTACAGGGCAAAACATTCTTTGAAGAAACAAAAAGTTCTTCCTTTTATATATACAGAACCTGTGAGGAAAAAAATATGTCATCAGTGTAACTTATCCAACGTTGACTTCTGTGAATCCTTTGCCCTCTAGAAGTACAATGTCCTTTCAAGTCACAGACAATAAAACTCTCTGGTGTATGTTGCAGTGAATGGAGAAGACCTGTGGTGTGTGACCTGTTTCTTCCTCCTCCCAGATGTTACAGGTGATGGCTGTTTAGTCAGTGATGAGAGTGAGGGGTGACACCTCCTTCTGTTGCCTATTCCGAGCAGTAGCTTTAGCTCAGGACAGAACTGTTGCTTTTGAGAGGATTGACAGGTTGATGGCAGCTTTAAGGGTGTTTGTCCATTCAGGTATGTTGGAAATTAAGAGGCTGTTGGTGTTGCAGTGCTGAGTAGATTGCTGTTGTAATGATGGAGAGTGCAAGGGAACCTGTTTACACTTCTTCAAGCACTGTTGTGAGTGGACCTATTTTCAGATGTTTCAAAGTGAGGCTGGTATTTCACATGCTGGGTGCTTTAAAGTCTCACCTTGCCAGCTAGCCCAGAAATGTTGTTATAAATAAGTGAAATATTGACTGCTGTGGCTATTAAAGGTTAATAAGCTGATATGTGAATAGTACCTTGGCATATCTCCATATACTTAACATATTACAAAATACGTTAAGTACACAAAATAAGTAATGTATATAGAAAGAACACCTCTTGATGTGCTTGACCCATTGCTTAATATTGGTAAGTGTGTTACACCATGGTCACCTTTGCATTATTTCTTATTATGTCAATATTACATCATGCAAATCAATGATTTTACGCTGGGGTAAGGGAACAATAAAGCAGCAATTACTTAAAACCTGAATATTAAACACATTTGAGCAAATTTTATACCTTTAAATTCACAATCATTTTAAAATGAGAATTCTAGATGAAAATTTCTTTTAAACCTGTTATTTGTGTGCTGAATACAGCCACAGTTAAAAAAAAAGTAAACAAAAAACCCCTCACTCCTATCACCAATGGATTATTGTATGGCATTTCTTTTTCTCTTTAGCTATTAAAAATTAAGAATACAAATGGACTTACATACAGGAATATTTTATGTTACTTTATATGTAAACTCCTTAATGTGTAGGAGGCAAATCAAAAAAGATTAAGGAGTATTAGAGGTCAGTATTATTTAACCCACTTAAAATCAGTTTGATCCTGTGGAGAAATGTTGACGACAAGCATCAAATCAACTTAGGCATTTCTTTTGATGTTGAAACCTCCTTATGGGGTTTTAGGATAAAGGCAAATTCACTGGTTTCCTACTTTAGTGTAATCCTGAGCTAGTCATACTTGAACTTGTGTGTTACAAGAAAATGTAATCATGAATTTAAAGCAAGAGCCTTACTCAGAAATTAGTTGGTATTGAAGTACACTGAATGAATATTTCACTGTCATGATGCAAGTCACATTTCACTTAGACTAGAAATTTGTTCCTGAGAATTTGGTGCATAGTATGAGCTGTAAGGAAATTGGGATTTATTGAAATGTATAGAACAATTTGACCATACAGTCTTTATATGAAATAAGGTTCAAGATTATATTAGGTCACAGAAGCTGGTTTACCCTCAAGGAATTGTAACTGATAGAATAGGGAAGATTACAACAGAACAAGAGTTGGATTATGTTTTCCTCAATATTTTACTATCAATAGAAGATCAGGAGTGGAAATAGTTGTTGAGGCACAGAAGTGCTGTTGCTAGGTTAGTTTTTTCTAGTTCCTAAAACTGCCATAGCCTCTCTACTGCTTATCTACTTTATGGTGGACTTATTAACCAAGTACTCCTGGCTATGTCTCTTGTGTAAGGTAAGCCTTAATAATATCTGCTGTGCATATTGTCCTTAGCACTGCTTTTTCATAGCTTTTTCCTTTTCGTAAAACTCTATCTAAATAATTTTAGTAAGATGATAAAAATGAGATATAGGGAAAGGAAGAAGTGATCATCAAAGGTAAAACTTGAACTCATGTTTAGGCCCAGCCAAGATATTTCACTACATAGCTGTGTGAGGTTTAACATGAAAGGCTAAGAGTGATGAGACCTATTTTACAATGACAGCCAACCCTAGAATAGGACTTATTTGTAGCCAGATAAAACGGACTTTTGGGAGAAGGAGTCTAAATATGAAAGTTAGTTGGCTGCAAGAAAAAAAAATCTCTGTAGTGCAGCAGCAGCCTTCATGTCCATCTGTGTGCTACTGCCCTTCATGTATGATGCTTTATGGTTTCTCAGTGTCCCATCCTGTCTTTGCATTCTTAAACTGTGGGTACTGTATTTAGGAATTTGTTGAAATGACATGACTATAGTAATTAAGATCACTTGGTAACACACAATGCATCGAGAGATAATATGAATAAAAGCATCTTTCTCAATATGAGGCCTGTTTTTTTGGTAAATAGGTGTTGTATTTACTGTCTTTACTTCCCCACAAGCCTGTTTATGGGTCAGGAGTCCAGCCTGCTCAGTTTCTTAGCCTCCTGTCCCCCTACCCTTGCAGTTGACATTTTTTTATCTATGTACCCTGTACAGTGTTACATCTTATAAGAAGACAGCATGTAAACTTGTACTCTTTCAAATTTCAATCCTTACAGTGCACTGTAATGTCTAGTGTCTTTTTTGTACTTAAAAGGAAAAAAAAAATCAACTTTAAAATAAAACATGTTCATTACTTAAAGAAAAGTTGTGAAGTTAGGCCAAAGTGTCTTCTCATATGACCATATATTGAAATTAGACTTTCTCTCTCTCTCTCTCTTCTTCTCACTAAGCAGTCTTTCATGAATTCTCAATTTTGTAATTTACTGTAAGTATGAGGAGAGGAAATGAAAATTAGGAAATACTGGTAAGGCCAAATGAATAATTCTCCCTCTCTAATTTCCTTCAAATTTAAGGACACTGTAATTTATTCTTACCCAACACTTAGCAAAAAGCAGCTCCTATTTAATCTTTGTAATCCTGGCTTTGAAGCTGCTGCTGCTTTGTAATTTTCTGTACGAGTAGCAATCACAACAGTGGTTTTGATTAAATGATTACCCGTAGGCCTGCTCTTGAATGAAATGACAGATGTACTCTGCTAAGATGCAAGTAAATGCTGTGAACTCAGTAACTTCCTCCAGAGTGAGTGAGTTCCAAATATAATTTTGTACTATTACTATGAATTACTTCTGACACAAATCACAATATATTACTTTCTTTGGCTTGCTTTCTATGAAGGTGGAGGGGGGGAGGGGTAATAAAATGCGCCTGGCAGAGGTCAAACTCCTATATAGTGCTTGTTGCATGTGTGTATAGACGTAAAGTGAGTGTGTGTGTCAGCTACCTCAGAACAGGCTTGAAGAGTCTGAAGATCTTTCTGCCTTTCTCTATTGTTCCTTAAAGTGTTAATTTCCTCTTTGACAGGCTTTCCAGAACTGTATGTATCATGCCAAATCTTCTTCTAGTAAGAGGCTGACAACCTATTTTCTGAAAGGAAATTCTGTGAGATACTAGTATAGGGATGTTTAACATGAGGTTTACTCTTATTTTTTCTACACTTATTTGCAAGATCTTTTGTGGGCTGTAGTATTATGTTCAGTGACACCCACAAATATAGCAACAGCAGGTGAAAGTTTTTCAGGTTCAGGAAAAATCAGTGCGAAATATGGACAGACTCACTGATTTTATGCCTTATATAATTTTTTGCAACTTTGTTTGGAATTATTTTCTATTTTTCTTGATTTCCCAAAGTACCTTTGTTTGAGGTTTTTTGCCTCTTTTTGTCCTCAAGTTAAAAAATCCCAAAGCCCCAAACCTGTAGTTGAATGTGATAGCTGTTTATAGGTTACTCTTTGTGGAGAGAAACAAAGGTAAATGCCTTCCCAAAGCAGTATTGATATTATACTTATATGGGAACTTTTAGGTTTCATTAAAATTTGCAATTAACCAGTCAGACTGGAGCTTGAGTCCAATATATGTCCAATATTGTGTAAATAATATTTGTCTAGAGAGAAAAATAAAAAACTAAATCCCCGAAAGTTATTTAACACCTTATCTTCCTTTCTCCAAAGAAAGGTAGAGTGATTTTTCATCAGTTGCATGGAAAATGTATTTCCTTGTCTGGTAATACCGCATAAGGGCCGAACTGTGCATCCAGCACATTCCCTTGTGGCCTTTGCTGCTGTGCTCTTGTTGTTGTGTAAAAATCCACTGGCCTTTAGTAAGAGTGTAACCTCTGGAAATAGGAGAAAGCAAAAGAGAGAGCCTGGAAGAAAGGAGTTAGAAAAGGGAAAGGTCAAAGGAGGGAAAGATAACAAGAAGCTGAGAGACAACTTTCTGTCCTGAAAAAGAGGGGGAAAAAACCCCCAAACAAACCTGAAACAAATGAAAAAGACATATCAGTAAAAATATTAGAGAAAAAATAGAACACTAAAAAGAAGATAATGCTTAATCATTGTCAACTGTATTAACAATAGGGTAATATTTTCATTAAAGTAATACTCACAGGTCCCAGTTGTGCCACATACTCTCCATAGAAATGCTACTCCATTGCTTCTGCAGACTGATCTCCCACTTGCCCTTGTTGCCTCCTCAGACCTCTCAGTTGTCCTTTCCTCTTGCTATTCCTTTCTTCTTTTATGAAACAGGAAGAGAGAATTGCTCATTTCACCCATGGCTTACAGCTGCAGAACTGTGTGTATTGTCTTTGAAAGCCTAGCAGGAGTGTTTTTTGGGAACAGGAGAACAAGTGATGAAAGTAAGAAAAAAAGGATATGAGGCCATGTAAGGAAGAAGAAGAAGAAGATGCAGACTGAAAGGTTAAGAGGTTACTCCCCATGAACCTCACTACTGGACTTGCTGGCAGAGCTACCTGTGAAGTCACTCCTTTTCCTTATTGTATCAGTATGGCCTAGGTTAGTTTAAACACTTAAAATAATTGTGTTTTTAAAATCTGGGTCATTTTGACAGAGGCAGTCTAGAGATAAATTTTTATATGCTGCTATCCAACAGATCTCAGGAAACAACATCCTTCACACACTGTTATGGGCAGTGACCTCTAACCAAGCTTAGCTGCAATGAAACCGATGGTTTTTTGAGGGTTAGCTTTTGGTATTTTTAATGTCTTACTGAAAAGTTGAAAACCTAGTGCAGAATAGTTGCAAATTGTACTCCTGTGTAGTTGGGAAAATAACCGAAAGCTAGTTCTTTAGGCTAGTGTGGTATATACAACATAGTGTGGTGTTAAAATTCACATATAAATCTTGAGCTCGTTGTTGATTTATTACTTTAGAAAGTGATAGAAAGATAACTTTCCTTAGTGGGCATTTGTCAAGGTCACTTGGCATACTATTCTTTGGATAGTCAGATAAATATTAGAAGAATGGGAACTCATTTCAATACTGTGTATATGATTAAAGTTTTCAGATGTTTACAAAGACTCATGTGACCTCAGTGGATTGGTTCATGGGAACACCTTTTTTCTTGGTGACAACATTCTTGATAGTTGTGTCTTTTCAAAAAATCTTTGCATTGCTCCAGTTTTCATCAGTTAAATGCTTCTTGTAGTCCCTCTATGTTAAAGAAATTAGTCGTATGGATCTGCTCCTTCCAATGTTTCTTACTTAAATGATAACACCGTTAAATGCTTTTCTTGCGTGAGAGAGAAAGAAACGAGAAATACATTGATATTTCTCAACATTTTATATGCCTGGACTTGAATCTCTGTGATTCAAGCCTCATGTATAGCTTGGCTATAGACATGTATATTACTTGAAGAACTGTGTGTTAGCTTTGGTGAGTTGGTCCAAGTGTGGGGAAAAAAGAACCAATAAGTGATACAATATGGCGGACTTAAAAACTATCCTGTCAAGGGAGTGTCTGTAGCAGAACTTTTGAAATCTTATTTTACTTAGGAGGAGTTAGAGGGTTTTATTTTTTTTTCTAAATCAGTTAATCTTCAACTGAACTGCTGACTGAAGATATTTAAAGATGTAAAGATAAAAGATACACAAACTTTTAAACACATTCATATTTTGAATACTGACAGCTTGACAGCACTGAATTGCTTTGGATTGAGGTGATGCTTCTATGTGACCAGTAATTTTTTTTCTCTATTATTTAATATTCCCTTGTAATGCAAACATTTGTGCAAAGTATAGATTCCATATTCTGCTCTTTCTCAAATTCTTGGAGTATTTTCGCAAAGCCATAAATTTGCTCTGTAAAAATAAAAGTAAGCCTGCTGAGCTGTGGCAAGTCAATGTGATGAGAGAAGTCAGGCAGGTGATGAAGTTTGTTTTCCTTTTTAAACATACAAACAGTAATTTAAACCACTAGGAACATCTCTAGGCAGCTACGTTTTTGGACTGAACTCTGTCCCACAGTTGCCACTCCTTATCCAATAAGCCAAGTCATAAGACTGGCAAATGATGTCTCTGGTGCATGTACTTAAGGGTACACACATAACCGCAGCCTTCTGTAAATCACATCTGACAAACATCACTGCATGGAAATAGCTCAAATAATTCAAGTGCCACACAGAAATGCCAAAAAAAACCAAAGCAGATTCTGCTTGGTCATTATCTCCCATGCGGTTTTCTACATTCTTCTCATATTATGTTCAGATTCAGCAACCACAACTTCTGCTCCAGCCTGTTTAAGGCCACATGACCTTGGCACCAGTGCTCTGATGAGGTTCTTGGTGGAAATCAGGGGTGTTGCTCCTACTGTCAGAAAAGAAATGGTAAGTTGATGATTTATCTTTGCTGTTTTCCCACTAGGAGGTACACTGAGGAAAAGTTTAATATTAAAAAAAATAAAACTAAACATGGCATTTCATTACATCCTAAAATAAAATATTCCTGTAAGGATTAAGAAATCTTGTTATTGACAGATCTCCATTATGAAAGTCATTAATGTAAATCCTCAGTAAAATACAAATGTAAAAGCATTTGAAGAAATTGGTCTGAGTTTCTGGAATTGCAGGTTATGCAAACTGCTATTATTCCTGATGGAAACTCTGACATTTGTATTTATATTTATATTCCTTGATGAAGGCATAGAACTACAGAAAGAAGCTATTGAATAGTCAGTTCCTGTTTGAATAACCTGGGCCAATTTGTGGTTTTTAGGCACACTAGCAGAAAAAAAGGAACTGGTCCTCACTGGCAGTAAGTGGGCAATTTTGGAAGACTTGGTAGGGGAAAAGCTGATTTGTTTTTTTCACATTTGTCTGGAACTGAGGTACTTAGCGGTCCACCTGTAGTGAACTTAACTCATGTCATGACTATCAACATGCCACTGCTCAGAGTCTTTGTTTTTCAGCTCATTTTGGTGAAAAGATGCTTCATTATGTATTTGATCAACCTATCCAGTACCAAATTGTGACCTGCAAATGAAGGAAATTACTTTGTATGAACAAGATGTACTTTTTGACAAAAAAGCACCCCTTTATTCATGTTTTTCTCAGGGCGGTCTAGCATCACACTTGAGGCATTAAATAGCCTACCTTCAGGGTGTTGGGTTTTGTCTGACTGATTTAAAGGGAGTTGCAGAATTACATTGTTATAATGTTCCCTGTAGACAAGCAGGTTCTTTATGCCACTGTTTCAGCCAGTGGAGCCAAATAATACCTTTTTTATTGCAGTATTTTTAGACATTGGATACATCTGGAAAAATATTCAAGCAGATAATTAGATTGCATTAGCAATGTGTCTGTTGTGGTTTCCCTGATCCCAAAGAAGGCAGCCCTTTATGAAGGACTTGGCCACAGTCTCCGCAAAATCTGCTGTGTAAATTGGCCCACACTAAAGCATGTGGAAAACATTTTTTGGCTGAAACTTGAAACCATTCATGTGGCTTTGAGACAGGGAAGCTCAGCCTGCCAACATCAATAGAACTTTGTACTACAAACCAAAATGGTCATTTAGACATGTGTACTTTCATGCTCGCAAATGCACTGAGGTCAAATATTTTTTAATCTTGGGAATTTTTCCTCTTTATACAGCCTCGTATTTCACGCAGGAAATGAGGCTGAGTACAACAAACACAAATCATTGAGACTGACAGGGCATATTGGGTTCAAAACCCAAGCTTTGACTCTAATTGCTCTCCAAAGGCCTCTGGCTCAAGGTAGCTGTTGATTTAGTTCAGCTGTTTCAAATCAGCACTGTAAGGTCTTGCTAAGACAAACTGGTTAGGCCACATTACATTTGTACCATCGGATCCCTCGGGTACAAGTATAACACTGTTAGCATTTTAAAAGATTTCATTTGTCTGTACACTACAGGCAGTAATTACGAGCAGGCAAATCTTTTGTGAAAAATGGTGTGACCTTCCTTTTGGTGAAAGAGTGATGATGGGTTCTTGTGGGGTAAAAAATAATGTTTCTATTCAAGGTTCAGAGAGGGACCCCACCTTGTTTCATATGCAAGTCAGCCTTGTCAGAAATTTGTTATTATTTTTGTTTTGCTTCAATAGTGTTTGCTTAACGAGATAGCGTGTATCTGTAAAACGTAAAATTTCGGTTACTCTGCTGCCATAAAAATATTACAACACCTACTCGGGAAGGAGGGGTTACCAAAGAAAAGCTAGCTTCCCCCTGCATGAATTAAGCCGTTGACACTCACTCAATTCCACATATTAGTTTTCTGTATTATTGACTGCTTCTGACATAAACTGGGTCTGACTTTTCAGCAAGGGTAAGCCTGGAGGATTACCCAACAGAATATAAATCTGCTTGGTCTATTATACTCTCTTACTGTTCATAGCGATGTTAAGTGCTGAAGTGTGATTTATGCCGATACATCCATTTGCCTGTCTGCAGACAGAATTTGCATAGTAAAGATCTAATCCCCTAGAAGGAAAGCACGGTGAAGTTATGCCAGGTTTAATTCACAAAGTGCTATTTTATGTTTTAACTCTTCCTGACCCAGAAGTTATTCCAGAGTGTCACACTGGGGCTTAAAATATCACAGAGATCAAATCCACTGGACAGACTAAACTACCCTTAACGTATTATCATAGAATCACAGGATGCGCTAGTTTGGAAGGGACCTCTAAAGGTCACCTAGTCCAACCTCCCTGCAGTAAAAAGGGACATCTTCACTAGATCAGGTCACTTAGAGCCCCATCAAGCCTGACCTTAAATATCTCCAGGGATGTGACCTCCACTAACTCTGGGCAATATGGTAGTGGACTGTGGAAACAGTAAGGCAACAAGCCACTTATCACCCTGCTAAAGAGTCAGTCCACACTACAAGGCTCCCCCTGAGAGACCTGATGATCAAGGATTGCAATTCAAAAGACATGGAGGACCTGCCACTTCTCTGCATACAGCATGTCCTCACCCAGCCAGGTGAGCTGGGAAGGGATGACATTAAGTTGATAGTACTGGCTTTCTACCTTTCTGGCAACACAGATGAATAGATGCTCCAGGACCAGATCTCATGAATTTAGACTGTGCTAAGTATCATGTGTACATGATGTGTAGGCAGAAGCATTCACTTTTCCTCTTATTAGACTGTATGTTTTTTGTTTCATATGAATTTTGTTTCTTATGAATAAACATTCCTGATATTACTTTTATCCTTTTTCCAAGCACATCATGTATATATATCTCCAAATATAGTGTTTTCTGGCAAGAATCCTGAATAATACGGATTGGATGGGGAATGCATTGAGAACAGCCTGGAGGAGAAGGACTTTGGGGTGTTGATAGACAAGAAGCTCAACATGAATTGGAAAAGTGTACTTGCAGCCTAGAAAACCAACTGTGTCCTGGGCTGCATCAAAAGAAGCATTACCAGCATGTCAAAGGACTTGACTCTGCCCCTCTACTCTGCTTTCATGAGACTCCATGTGCAGTACTGTGTCCAGTTCTGGAGTCCCCAGTATAGGAAAGACACGGAGTTGTTGGAGAAACTCTAGAGGAGGGCTCCAAAGATGATCAGGGGGCTGGAGCACCTTCCCACAGCTTAAAGAGCTGGGCTTGTTCAGCCTGAAGAAGGCTTTGGGGAGACCTTATTGCAGCCTTACAGTACCTAAAGAGGGTCCACAAGTAATCTGCAGAGGTACTGTTTACAAGGGCATAGAGTGACTGGAAAAGAGGTAATGGCTTAAGATGAAGGAGCTTTAGCTTAGATATTAAGAAGAAATTGTTTACTCTGATGGTAGTGAGACAGTGGAACAGGTTCCCTGGAGAAGCTATTGATGCCTCTGGATGTGTTCAAGGACAGTCTGGATGGGCCTTTGGGCAAACTGGTCTGGCAGACGGTTGGAACTAGGTTTTCTTTAAGGTCTGTCTTGGTTTCAGGCAGGATAAAGTTAAGTTTAGTTGTTCATAATTTTGTAAAAGTCCTGTTCTTGCACTTTCCCTGTACTGTCCCAGTAAACAGGTGTTATCCCAGTCCCGTGGTTTGCTTTTTTCCCCCCCCTTGTCCTTCCTATCCTGACAGGGGAGGGGGGAGCGAGTGGTGTGTGGTGTTCAGCTGCTGGTTGGGCAAAAATCATGTCAAGGTCCCTTCCAACCCAAACCATGCTATGATTCGATAAACCATATTAATTGTCTCTAGTTTCTCTTCTAAGAGCTGAGACATTCATCAAGGTGATAGCAGGGATAAGCGATCTCTCTGTGATTTAACTATAAGGCTACACTTGGGCATGGTGATTGGGCAGAATGACCTCCAAGGAAATGGGGGTGGTTTAATTTGTTGAAAAATGTGTAACTACCTTACTTTATTATAAATAATGTGATAGTCATTGTGATCCAGGACAGATTCCTGCTTTCAGCTCCTCTAGCACCTTTTTCAAATAAGACAGTCAGTTCATTGCCGATCCACCATCTTACCTGACCGTGCCACACCAAAGAGGCATAAGCAGTTCTTTAGTAAAAGAGGTAGCTTTTCTGGCTCTTGGGTTACTTTCTCAAACCAGCTAGACATTGTGTTAGTACAGAACCGGTCTGGACCTAGTATGCACTCTGGCGAAGCTGATGTTTCTATCTGTGGTAATGTGTCTTGCAGGCTCGAGCTGATTAGGATATAGTCAGAGCAAGTTCATATCAGCCTGTAAGTTGCTACATAGACCTGTTCTTAATGGAGATGTGTAGGCTGGGTGAGAAACTTCCACTGTCATTTTTTGCCTTGGTCCACCAGAAAAGTAGTAAGTTCTTCTTTTTGCTCCATGAAGCATGTTTCTTTTCTCCTTTTATGATAAATTTAATTCCATAGCATGTTCTTTATACCCATGTACTATGCTATAATTCCATTTTCCAAAAAACACAAACCTTCCAGGACCCTGTTCACCTCTTTCTAATTTAATTGCTTTTTTTAATAGAGAAGAGGGTGAGAAATTAAATGTAACCAAATAAAAATACTTATGATGGAATCATTAGAAAAGATGAAAATACTTCACAGATACTCTCTCTGTGAGTATAATGCCCATTATTAAGGTCTTCAGAGCATTCTCCAAACATAAAATAAAATTTATCCCTTTTCCCGCCAGAGATATTTGGTAGTGTTTGTCAATGCAAACCCACTGGTTTAGAGACAGATAATATCTATGTGAAATTTTATTATCTTTTGCTGTTCTTAGAAAGATGGAAGTTGTCCTGTCTGCTGGAAAAAGTTGACTTCTAATAGTAAGTACTAGAAGTATTTTTAGCACAATTTAGCAAAAAAAGAAGCCAAAACCCCAGATCACAGAGGGTCTCTGGAGGTCTTTTGAGAGATTAGAGAATGAAGATAACACCAATGATATGTACAGGAAAGGATTATGATAACGAAGAGAGATTCTGGACTGAGGGAAGACCTTGCAGTAAGTGTATGCAGTGTTGTATATGAAACCGTTTTGACAACCTGCTAAGTATTATTTTCATGCCTCTCTATATATGTTGTCCTCCAGTTTATGGAGGAATACATTTGCATTCCATTTATAGAATGGAATTACACTCATTCTGATTTGAAAAACAAAATATTTATTAAGTAAATATGTTACAGTGCCATTAAATATTGAGCATTTTTTCAGTCACATTGAGGAATAGGTGCCTAGGTAATATTCTGCAAATGTTGACATACCTTCTTTTGCTCACTGCTTGCCCTTGAAACTAATCTGTTCACCCAAAGTTAAATGTGTATGATCCTCAGTATTAGCTATATTCCTTGTATGGTCCACAAATCCACTAATTAAAAAATAAAAATTGCAAATCTTATGAACTCTTAGCCTTTCTGTAAGAAAATCAGCACATTTAAGGGTACAGCAGGCTGGTACAAGTCATAAGTCAAATTTTATCTTTTCCCCAACAGAATTAAATAGCTGTAGTTTGTTTTGAGATGTAGATGCTGAACATTGTGCTGAAATCAGTGTAGAGCATTAGGAAAATGCATTTGTTGCTGACTAGGTATTTTACATTAACCCAAGTAATGCATCTGGTATTTACTGGTCAAATCTGGTGTGATGAGTGCTGGTCTTACTATTTTATACCCTGTAATTATGGCAGTGGAAGTATAAAGATGTAATTAAAGTGGCAGATCTTCCAAACACAGTCCCAGAGCTGGCAGTCAACCAAAATGGCATTTCCAAACACATCAGAAGTGACAGCTTCTGTTCAGCCTAAACTACTTGGTAAGTGTTGGATTTGCAGTTTGGTTTTGTTGGTGCCTTGAGAGTGACTGCGACCGTGCAACTACTGCTGAAAACCAAATGATTCACTGTAGTACCCCTGCAAATAACAATTTATAAAGCTAGAGGGGTTGCTCTTGAACACTATAACTCCTGATGAAAGTGATTTTCTCTTTTAGTTTTATGCTTGTTAGATTATTTTCTGCCTTTGTTAGTCTGTGTCAACAGACTGTCTCCAGCTGCAAAGCATTATATGTGAAATGATAAAACTCATGAACTCCCCTCTTTTGAAAGGTTATTTACCGTTCCCTTTTAAGATACAGATTTTTGCTTGCTTCCTCTTTATCTTCCAGTGTTTTCTCCTTCTCAGTGTTTGTTAAGTTACTTTTCACAATGCTTATAGGTCTTTCTTAAACCTCCTTGCATAGAAAGGCTTTGTGTGAATCACAGGGCTCTGATTTCCCTAACTGATGGTGAAATGATGAGAGACATCAAAAGGGAGGGAAAAGTCGGGAAGCTGGAGGAGGGGAAGGAAAGCAATACCTATCTCTTCAAAGGAAAAAACGAGACAGAAAATGTTTAGCAAGCCCAGATTGTGCTAGGCTACGAGCCCAGAGAAAATTCCTCTCTTTTCCGCAGTGGAAGCTTTTCTGCATGACAGGAGAGCTGATTGCCACCTTACCACAAGTTTTACTTTTTTTGAAACCTGAGATTCCTGTTCATATGTTTCTTCATATGAATTCATATGAATTTTCATATGTTGCCATGGGGAATAATGCCGCCTTCTTCTCCACATCCCCCCATCCCTGAAAGAAAATCTATGAATAAAATAATGGCAGAATGACCTAACTATTGGTCTGCATTCTAATTATTTAAGGGACCTCACACATCCATGTGTTGGCTATACTATGACCCTCTTTTCATACTGTGGGGCTGCATTCAAAGAAAGGACTGACCAGCTAACAGTACATCTCGGCAAACTGCGCGGGTCAAATTGATAACGGTCTGCAAAGTGTAATGTTAAAGACACTGAAGTAAAAGATTTGTGCATTCATACCCGTGCATGGTGAGGTATATATATATTTATCTATAATATATAATATTATATATATAATATATACTATATATATATAATATTCAATTCATATTCACATGAGTTGTGTTTAATCGTCTTTGGCAGAGGAGTTCTGATTTCTAAAGACTGCTTTTTATCACAAGGGAGGTATTTTACTTGAACTGGGTTCCTGGTGACTATGAAAGTCAGATCTTCAAGGTACATCACTGAAAGAGAAAAAAATCTGATGTTTAAGAGTTTAAATGTCTACTGACAATCAAACCATTTCTTCTCCCCTCCCCCCTTATTTTTCTGTTGTGTGTTTTAGGCTTGTCTGAGAACCACAGTTATGATTGTTACGATCTTTTTAGTCATCGCTTTGCTCTATGTGGGTTTTATGTTACAGTTTATAAAATGCTGAACATTTGCTGAGAGATCAAAGTACTTATCATAATGAGAAAAACCTACGTAACAACAGTTGTATAGCAAGGGTAAAGATTGCCTGAAGCAGAACAAATTTCTACAGATTGCTTGACAATGAAAGGATAATATAGCAGTACAATCATGAGAATAATATTACTTAATAAATCACTGCTTTTATATGTCTTACAGTGAAACTTCGCATTTTATAAACTACTAAACACATTTTCTGCTTGATTAGCTATTTTATGTCCAGAAAACCTACAATAAAATCCTCTTCCTTGAAACTCTTTTGAAAGAAAAATCTTAGTTTTATTTTAATACTGAAGATCAATAGAGTGCCAGTGGCAGACTTATAACATGGTTTTTACTTTGTTTAGCAGTAATGCTTAGTTCATACTTCTGCCCAGTGGATACAGGGAAGCTTGGATGTGCCCTGGGAAGTGCACACATGAGGAGGACTCATGCCTTACTGTGCTATTGAACAAGGACCTGTGATAAGCCTGGTTTCAACACTGTAGTGTGCAGGGAATTTATTTAATAAGAATCATACTGACTCCTTGAGTCTTCTGAAGTCTCTCAGAAGCAGCACCCACAACCTTACATCTAATTCCTTGGTTGTCATGGATTTTGTTTTGTGAGGGCTGTGGAGGAAAGATTATTCACTAAAGCTCAGGCTCTTCCCTTCCCAGGTGTTTCCTTGTACTGCTCTCTTTTGCTCCACACCTCCCCATGGCATGTAGAATATGAAATAAAAGCTGTTTGCCTTGGCTTTTCAGGAGGAAAAGAAAGTAAGGCCAAAATTGCTAAATCCTGTAGCTTTTACTTTGGTGATGTTCACTTCAGATTTGTGTTTTGTCTGGGTGAGAACTACAAAGTTTGGCCCAGATTTAGTACAGATTTGTTGTTATAACATGTGTTAGTGTTTACAGAATCTAAAATCCAAGTTCATGCTTCATACACCATTGCACAATAGATGGCAGGTTAGGCTTATGTCACAATCAGAAATCGTTTCCCTTTCAAAGAACTAACGTGGAGATTTCATAGCCTAGAAAAATAGAACGTCTTTCCTTCCCAGCTTTATGACTTCAATGTTTTAACAAGGCTAGAAGGGAAGTGGGGGTTCCTGGTGCCTATAGTGTATTTGCTCATTGCAGTCTGGCTTGCGTCCTCATTCTAGATTACTTGGAGTATATTTTCCTATGACAGATGTTTATTAGACTCTGAATTAGGAGTGTAAAGGATCTATCAACTCACTTTTAAAAAGAGGCCCTGGATACCTGTCTGCATACAGTTGTTATTCATAGCTGTTCATTGTCCTGTGCTGGCAAGATGATCAAGCAGATAAGCTAACAGTATCTTTAATACCTTGTAGTTGGGTTATATGCTGTCAGTTTGGAAGAAGTGTGCAGTTCCAGAGCCCTATAGTGTTTCAGTGTTCTCTGGCACATGATTTTCTTCCACTTTCTTTTTGAGACTTTTTAAAAACATTTGATTATGTGTTTGATTTTGGAAGTATTTTATAGGAGTTTAAGGGCTTGCAAGCCATGAACTGTGGGGGTGGGATTTCTAAAAAATAGTTTTTCCACTGACTTCAGCAGCAGCTGTTAAACTCATGCCAAGCAGTTGCATTCTTACATTAGCTCTGGCAGCAGACTTCTGTGGGCTTCATCATGTTTCTTAACTTTTCTATTTACATTTCTCTGTTTATAAATTAGGGATAAATGATATTTCTACTGTTCATTGGAATAGGGTGGTTTTGTGGAACACTTCATGGACTAAAATGAACAAGGATTATTATTTTGGTTTAGATTATTGTTTCAAATTGAAATTCAATCCTGTTTCTTTGATATGTTCATTTGGTTACCAGAGAGTTTCACCAGCACTTAAAAAAATTGCCTTGCTATTATCTACAATTTTATTGCACCTTTGCCTTATCACATCAGGTTATGAGGTTCTTGGCTGAAATTCTGCCATTAGAAAGATTGTTCAGTACCTAATAAAGTCTATGTCTTTCCAAAGATGCAGTCTGAACACATTTGACCCAAGGGATATCTGTGTATTTGCATCCATTGAGTAGAAATGCCATTTCCTGAAGTTTTGCAGTTCAGAGGCAGAGCAGTGCTCAGGATACTGGATAATAATGCATTTTAAGTAATGTGAACTACTGTTTTCTTGCTTCCTGCATATTATGCTGTTAAAAACATCATTCTTTTATTTTTAATTATTTCCTGGTCGAATACTACCTACAAGTTGGACTAATGACAACTTTTTCTTAAGTTATATGGGTCTGTAATATCTGTTGTCTTGTCCTCTCTCCTGTGACCTGGGGTTCAGTAAGCTGAGCTGTGCTAAGGAGTGCCTTGCTATGTAGACTTACAATAAGAGATTGTTTGAAATAGCCTCGTGGCCCATTTATGCAATAACAAGGAAGACATGTCTCAACCTATCAATCTCACTCTAAAAGAGCTGTTTTAAGCAATGTGTATTGTGCATGCCGAAACTAAGGGACAGGAGTGTTTATTATTGCAACATCTTTGAGCCAAATAAAATTTCCTGATTAGTTCAACTGGGAACTGAAATCAAGCTCTTTGTTTAAAATGCCTCATAGCACCCTTATAGTTGCCAGTCTATATAGCATCAATTACACAACATTTTATTAAAGCATATGGTGGGTTGGCCCTAGCTGGAGGCCAGGTGCCCACCAAAGCCACCCTATGATTCCCCATCTCAGCTCATCGGGGAAAGAAGTTATAACAAAAGGATCTCTCCTGGGTCAAGATAAGGACACTGAACAGTCATTTACCCATTACTGTGATGAGCAAAACAGACTCAACTTAGAAAAATTTCATCTAAGTCTAAACAGAATAAAGCAATGAGAAATAAAACCAAATCTTAAAACACCTTTCCCCACTTGTGTCTTCTTTCTGGGATCAGCTTCACTCCTAATTTCTCTGCCTCCCCCCTACCAGTGGCACAGGAGGACAGGGAATGGGAATGGGGATTGGGGTCAATTCATCACATGTCTCTGCTTCATCTTCCTCCTCAAAGGGAAGATTTCTCACACTCTTCTGTTTCCATGTGGGGTCCCTCCTACAGGAGACAGCCCTCCACTAGCTTCTCCAGTATGAGTTCTTCCCAAGGGCTGCAGTTCTTCACAAACTGCTCTGGTGTGGGTCCCTTCCACTGGATGAAGACCTCCAGGACCGGACTGCTCCAGTGTAGGTCTCCCACAGGGTCACAAGTTCTGCCACTAAACTTGCTCTGGTGTTGGGGTCTTCTCTCCATAGGCTGCCTCATTCAGGCAACTCACCCTGCTCCAGTGTGGAGTTCTCCATGGGATGAAGGTGGAACCTTTGCTCCCCATCACCTCTCATGGGCTGCAGTGGGACATCCTACTGAGGAGTAGTCAGCATGGATTCACCAAGGGGAGATCTCATAGCCTTCTATGATGTCATCACTGGCTGGGTAGATGGAGGGAGAGCAGTGGATGTCATCTACCTTGACTTCAGCAAGGCTTTTGATACTGTCTCCCATGACATCCTGATAACAAAGCTGAGAGAGCATGGGATAGATGAGTGGACAGTGAGGTGGGATGACAATTGGCTATTGGACCGAGCCCAGAGGGTGGTGATCAGTGGAGCAGAGTCTGACTGGAGGCCTGTAACTAATGGTGTTCCCCAGGGCTTGGTGTTGGGTCCAGTCCAGTTTAATATCTTCATCGATGACCTTGATAAGGGAATAGCATCCACCCTCAGCAAGTACCCGATGATACAAAGCTGGGAGGGGTGGCTGACACGCAGGAACACTGCGCTGCCATCCAGTGAGACCTGGACAGGCTGGAGAGCTGGGCAGGGAGAAACCAAATGAGGTTCAACAAAAGCAAGTGTAGAGTCTGGCACCTGGGAAGGAATAACCGATTGAATCAGTACAGGCTTGAGGATGACCTGCTGGAAAGGAACTCTGTGGAGAAGGACCTGGGGATCCTGGTAGATGACAGGTTGGCCATGAGCCAACAGTGTGCCCTGGCGGCTAAGAGAGCCAATGGGATCCTGGGGTGCATCAAAAGGAGTGTGGCTAGCAGGTAGAAGGAGGTGGTCCTCCTCCTCTACTCTGCCCTGGTTAGGCCCCACCTGGAGTATTGTGTCCAGTTCTGGGCTCCCTGGTGTAAAAGAGACAGGGATCTCCTGGAGAGAGTCCAGAGGAGGGCTACAAAGATGATTAGAGGCCTGGAGCATCTCCCCTATGAGGAAAGGCTGGGTGAGCTGGGACTGTTCAGCCTGGAGAAAAGAAGACTGAGGAGGGACCTTATTAATGTTTATAAATATCTTAAGTATGGGATGCAGGGGGAATTGGCCAGCCCCTTTTCATTGGTCTATGGAGACAGGACAAGGGGCAATGGCTGCAAGTTAGAACACAGGAAGTTCCACACCAACATGCAGAAGAACTTACACAGTGAGGGTGACAGAGCCCTGGGACAGGCTGCCCAAGGGGGTTTATGGAGTCTCCATTGCTGGAGATATTCAAGACCCATCTGGACGCCTTCCTGTGCAATATGAGCTAGGGAATGTGCTTTGGCAGGGGGGGTGGACCCGATGATCTCTCGAGGTCCCTCCCAACCCCTACGATTCTGTGTTTCTGTGATTCTATGATCCTGCGTCACTATGGTTTTCTGCATCAGCTGATGGGGAATCTTGTCTCTGGTACCTGGAGTGCTTCTGCCCCCTCCGTCTTCACTGACCTTGGTGTCTGCAAAGTTTTCTCAAATCTTCTCACACCACACTCTGGCTTCAAAAGCTGTTGCTGGGGTTTGCTGGTTGGTTTTTTTTTTGTTGTTTCTTAGCTGTGTTATCCCAGAGGTATTAACATTGCTGTTATTGGTCTTGGTCATAGCCATGAGTGGGATCATCTCGGTGCAGGCTGATATTGGCTCCATTGCACCTAGGGGAGGCTTCTAGCAGCTTCTCACAGAAGCCACTTCTGTACCAACCCCACAACCGAAACCTTCCTATGCAAACCCAAAACACAGGCCTGTGTATTTTTGACCCTTCTCTTTTCCTGGGTAATCTATTTGGTGTATAGCCTGTGTAAATCTGGCCAGGTACTCACAGCTCAGCGTATTACTTGCTGTTTCTCTCTGAAAGACGTAATAAAACAATCTATATTTAAAAAAACAAAACAAAACAAAACATTTTCTTTTGTTTTCACTTTTTTATAGCACAAAAGTCTGTTTATCAACACTGAGTCAAATTAAGCATACAGTAAAGAATATTGGTCTACTTTTACACATATTTTAATAGGAGAATTCTGGTCTCCAGTACCTCTGGGATTAAACCAGACACAGTCTGATGGTGGATTGGCTTAATTGGATGATGGCTTAATTGGATTACAGCAGATTGAACCAGAAACTAAAGACTATACCTATACCATTAATTATATCAATATAGCTGTGTTGATCACAGATGGGGCAAAGTGGAATTTATTATTAGTGGTACTGTACCAACACGAGCCCAGAAGATGCAGTTACATTAGCAGTATCAGATACCAGTGTTGGGTTTTTGAACCACTGGAGAAGATTATCTACAACAGGAACAGATTATATCAACAAAGTGCTGCTCTATGTTAGTTTCATCCATCTGAGAACTTGCTAGTGCCGCTGCAGTTAAGCAGCCAAACAAAGATTGTTCCTATTAATGCTCAAGCTTTCAGAGACTATTTCTTTATTTTATGGCTGTGGTTAAGGAACACAGTAGGACTGATGGAGATTTGTGTCTGTTGTACAACCATATATCTATATTGTAACTGAACACACAAGTTTCAGAAGGGCAGACCAGAAAGCCTACTGACTCCATTCATTATATCACAAGAATATTTTTCTGGGTTTTGCCTCTGCCCTGGAGGGACTTATAATTATTGCCTGATTGCAACAATATACCTGAGCTGGCGCAAATGACATAGTTAAAATAGCCAAAAGGACTGTGTGATGTCTTAATTAAAAAATAATAAATTTGGCAATAGCTATCATTATAGATTTATGCCACAAATGTACAAACTTTATTCTACTCAGCAGGGACTGAACTATTAAAACCAATACAGGTTTCAGGACAACCCCAAGAAATGACTGAACAGAATTCGGTGAGTGTATAATAAACATTTGTGCTGTAAAACAAGGACACAGTGCAACTAGAGTAGAAATCATGCCGTACAACAGACATAAACCAATGTTCTTTCTCTGCATTCTCCCCCATGTCCTTTACCAGTTAATATTTTACCTCTTAGTTAAAATACACTTTTGGCATGGGATTAGTCAGCAAAACTGCCTGTGAGAAACAGCCAATTTTATAACACACTTGAGTAGGCCTAAACAGCAGGAACTGCCATGCTCCCACAGTCTCTAGCGACAAGCCATGCTTCACTGTGTGTCTGAGATTGAAGGGGCTGTTTAGAGCTTTTATTTCTGAGTACTATAAGGTCCTGTGAGAGCATGGATGGCATTTTAAGCTGTCTCTGATGTTAAATCCTAAAATTTAGCTGTATTCTACAGGGTTTCTACTGGTATTGATTATGTGCCTGCATGTGTAAGAGACAGTTTGCTTAAAATTCTTGGATGAGGGGAAGTCACTACTCCATGAACTTCTAGTGTGCTCATTGTGTTGATGAGTGGATAGCTCTGTGCACTCACCATCAGAGGATCACGGAATTTAAGATGTCTCTGACCTGATGTGGGATCAGCTACTCAGGGTTACATGTGTAGGAGGAGACCAGAGGTTACTTGGAACTAAGTCTGGGATTCAGTACTCAGGCCACATATTCATGGTGTCCTACAACCAGCTTGTGCTCACTTATTTTAAAAAATCACATGAACAGAAATCAATTAATGTTGCTACTGTATTAGTTATTATGGAATTTTACAAACCATTTACTGCATTTTTGGTGTTCCTACATTGTCAGCTTTTCGTTGACCTGAATATGTCTCAAATGGCAACATACAAATCGATTTCAGATTTGTCAGCAGGAAGCCAGGGGGTTTATGCTTGAGCTACGGAAAAGAGGGAGGAAGTAAATTCGGGAGCATAGCATCTGGAATAGCAGATACCTTCTGGGTTTCACACCTGAAACCTTTCACATTATAACCATGTACCAGGCTGCCTGCAGATTGGAGAAGACACCCTCTTTACTTTGATTTTGAAATACAATTTCTTTGCAAGCACAATTAAAGAACACTGATACCACTGAAGTTTATTTGACTTTGCAGTCAAATACCACACAGATGGAGCCTTAACACCTATTTTAAAGCTGATTAACTGAAAGTGAGTGAAAGTTCTACAGGTAGCTTTCCATAAAGTGAGTGCTGAGTTGATTCATTACATTTCATGTGGAATTTTCTGTTATTTTTCTGCTGATTTTTTAAGGATTTTTCCTTACCAAAGGGAAAGATTGGCAGTACTGAGATAATTTTCACTCTATGGGCATGATTTTTATATTTTTTTACAATTCCAGCAAAAACTTTGTTACTGACATCAGTGGAAATGATAGTTAAACTTGCCTGAACATGGATTTTATTTTTAATTTAATATGTTTTTTGGCAAGAAAGTGTTTCATTTGTTCCAGGGGAACCCACTGTAATATCTTCGCAGAACACAAGATTTGAAGCCATAAGTAACTTGAACACAGGAAAATGACATTAATTTTTCCAGGTGATACCTGATTTATTTAAAGGTATGCCTTCCTACATTAGGAAGCTTGCAAAGTACAGTAAGCTGGAAGGAATGTAACTAATTTCATGATTAAGAACTGTTTTCTCACAAAGGTAGAAAACACATATGAAAGCTATATTTTATAATAACACATGTACTGAAAAAAGGCATTTCAAGTAAGATTCCAGAAAAAAACCCAACAAAGACCACAAGATTTTAGCATCAAAAAGAAAAGAAGTTAGAATCCTTAGCATACACTGAAATTACTCCTGTTCATGCCTAATCAAAAGAGAAAATATTTTGTCCCATGTAAATTACTAGAAATTTATTTTGACAGATATGCATGTTAATTTTATTCTTCTTTCTTAATCTGTGGTTTAAACACTTTACACTTCCCTGTTTCTCCAAATTAATCATTTTGATATTTTTAGTGTTGAAAAAAGCTGCATTGAAGTAGACTTTATCAGCTTTGTCTTTTGCTGCCTTATGTGCAAATACTAATGTTATTTTGATAGTCATCCTATATTAAAGCAATATTAATGATCATATCTTAGAATGAAAGAAGGTTGTTTTCAAAGAAGCTAGCCCTCAGTAATTGATTATTTAACAGACCAAGCTTTTTATAAAGTTTCTGTTTTATAGGATAAAGATTTATTACTAGTATTATTAATTTGAAAGAAATCAGACACATTTTCATCTCTTTTTTCTTTATTTGGTATAGATGCAAAACAAATTAATTGACATCATTAGAGTAATTGTGATGTAAATGAGATGTTAATTTGGATATTTTAAAATAGACTTTGGCTTTTAATTAGGTCTGTTTTCCCAATTAGATTATTTAGACTTTAAAATCAGGAAAAATTGTAAGTGGAATGAAGGCTGTGTCTTGCTCTTGGAGTAGCAGGATAGCTTTTTATTGAGGGATGCATCTACCAAATTGTCATACAGAAGAGCTGTAATGAAAAAAAGATTGGAGAATAGATGTCATGTTTCACTTAAATTTATGAACTGTCTTGGCAGTAGGCGGCAATAGGCTCACAACAAATCCCTGTGTGTTGCAATTTCCTCCAGAGAGCCTCTCCTACAACCATCAAAAAGCCCTTTAGGGTTGGGTGGACAGGAATACCATGCTAAATGCTTTAATTCTATTATGCAGTAAATCACCGTTAGACCAGACACAGAGTCTAGCAGGTTGTCACCACCCAGCAGCTGAACCAGCAAAGATGGGAATGATAAAGGTCAGAGGTTTCACCACCTGAAAGGTCATAAAGTGTACTGGAGGTGGGAACTTTACACCCTAGTTCATATGGACACAGAGTAAAGATCTAAGACTGAGGCCTTGTTGCTAGCATCAAGTGAAACCATGCTTGTACTGAAAGGTATCCCAGCACACCCAGTACAATTAAACCTGCTAGAAATGTCATAGTTTATTACCCCACCTGTTGGATTCAACTACTGCTTTCATGGTGATGACATTTGCAGTTTAAGCCTGGCAGGCTGCACAGGGATTAGAAAACACACATGTGTGTGCATGCACACTCTCTAACACACACATACCCTCCACACATCCCCCTGCTTCTTCACCGCGTTTAATACATTTTTCACCGTGCACAGGAAGCCAGTACAAGTAGTCTGGCAAAGTAGGACCTGACCTACAGATCAAATGGCACTCCAGAGACCAGTGATTGAGTTTTGCTACTGCTGAATGATCCCATATAATTAGAGTAGATCACAATATTGCAGGGTAATAAAATATGCTGTGTGGTGTTCTTCACAAAAATGTGAAATATTCTGGTCTTTTTAAATATATACATACATACTGTCTCTAACTAAAACTTGATTATTGGATCTATTTCCTCATAACCCTGTACAAATTTTGCCACATACTCTCTACAGACTTGCCTTCACCTGCCATTATTGAGAATCAGTGCTTTACATACTCAATAGTAAGTGATGTTCTTTTAAATAAGGAGTGAAAAATGCAACTACTAACAAAGCAGTGAGAGAAAACCCCAGTTTCAAATAGACATTCCTGATGGAATTCAGGAAAGGAATGGTTCTCAATCTGCCTTTTTACTTCAGCCTTGCTGGTGCAACTGACCATGGGCTCATCGCTTACTGTAGGTAAGAGCAAATGTCAAGGTCATACGAAATGGCATCCATCAAGGAGTTAGCTGGGTATTCTTGAGGCACAGCAAAACTCTACTAATTTTAATTTTTTCCCATAGAGTCCTCCCAGGGTGTCAGATTTTGTAGGTTTTTGTGATTTATTTCCTTTCTGTTATTCCTGGCAAAGTGGCATTTTTTGGCAAGTGGCTTCCTGAGAAACCTCTTCTGGAGAATCCCTTAAATTTAACTCTAAAGAGGCCTTGAACTCCCACAAGATGTTGGCTTCTCCTTACTTATAGTCTGAAAGAAGGGAGTATAGGGTAACAAAAAATGAGAGAGATCTTTTCATGTTTTTAAGATAGGCTTTTAACCCTGATTCTTTACAGAAGTAGCCCTTCCTTTCTCTAAGCATGGGTCATACAACCGCAGAGATATGGCTGCAATAATATGTGTGGAGAAGAGAAAAAACAGAGAAATGATGCAACCTTTCCACTTCTATATTGTATTTCACAAACTTCTCAAGTGCCTTGGGTGATTCTTTGATAGCTCTGTTGGGAAAAATGATAACAGTACACTGATTCCTGCGTTCTCTCCACATATGTCTGTAGTTGTATTATATCACTAATATGAAATATAGACAGGAAAGCTTCCCAAATGAATCTGGGATAGAGAATATGTTGGAGTTGGGGACAAAGGTAAAGAAAATGAGAAACCTGTACCTATTTCAACACAGAAGTATGATCAAACTTTCAGATAAATTGTAACCTTTTCTGTCATGAAGGAACTTCTTAGATGGAGCATAGTATACCCAGGGTCAGTTTTGATCTCATTTTTGTTTAGGATGGGTTTTTTTTCAGTGCAATTTGCTTATGAAGAGCAGGTTGAAACTGATGGGAGGAGTAATAAAATGGAAGATCAGGATCACCACTCTCTCTCTCTTGCTCTTACATTGTTGTATCTCTTGCAGAAACTTATATTTACTTCTGTTGTTGGTAAAACTTAAACGTATGCAGAACAACAAATATATATGTACACAAGAGTGACAGTTAATGGGAGTGACCTCTACAGCTCAAATTATGACTGATAGCATTCTACTGCCTTTATGCTTATTTTAAAGTCCCCTTGGTACAGATTGATTAAAGGGAAGGACCCATATAAACCTATGAAAAATTTATGGATTTTTGAAAGGGCTTTAACATGTACCATTTAAGAACTAGTAATTTCTTGGCTGTCACTATTTTCTTTCCTCTTCTCTCCATCACAAAATCTCTCTTACATTGTGAATATATGCTTAATAATCAAAACCTGATGCTGTGGATTAAAGAATAAAGATGTCACTGGATAAAATAAAACAACAACAACAGAAAAGAAATTAGATTTGTATGATTTTAACTATTCTTTAATCTGCTTCTGGGCAACAAAAGTGATTTGTGTCAGCCGTTATTGCATTAAACTTTAATTTTCTTCCACAAGAACAGGATTATATAAAGGAGTATTGGATTGCACTCAGCATGGATTAGCTGAGCGGTGTCTTTGCTGCCAAGGACCAAATGGATTTCCTTCCTTTTGTGATTTATATTTTTATTGCTGTTTTTTCCCCCTCCTTCTAATTCCCATTTGCCAGAACTGAGGTACCCTCAAGAGCAGGAGAAAGGCAGGCAGAATTATTGGCTTATTGCATATATTTATGTTCCAAAGATCCTCACTAGCCAACGTCAAAGGAATAAGCTAGTCCTTATCATAGCAGCCGATTGCTAGTTTAAAAAGGAAAAATTAAAACCTTATACATTGTAAAAGCTGCAATCTTGTCTTCCTAAATTAAAAAATATATGCATAATCATCTTAACTTTTCCCTTAAAAGGTGATTTCCAGAGTTTTGACTAATGTTAGATCACCAAAGGTTTGTTGGACATATAAAATGATGAATGGTCAAAACAGAGATGCTGGCAGTGTGAATGGAAGAGGAAAAAGATTCACTCAGCATAAAGGCAGGGAACATCCAAAATATTCAGGGATAAAAAGGCAGAAAATAAAATCTGCTAGTGGACTGAAAGTCATAAATTGCAGCCTGTATTTTGCAGCCCGTTTTAGAAATAACTAATGAATTTTCCGGTCTTGATATTTTAACCAGTAAGGACGTGCTTGGTGGTAGATGAGACTGAGGTATTTAAGGAAAAATATTTAAGCAATTAAGTTACAGATGATGATTTGGGTGTGTAAGCAGTGAAGTACAGCAGCCCAAATGCCTATCAGTAGTGTCTCTTGGGTAGATTCAGCAACACCAAATGATTTCCAAGTGCAATAAAAAATTAGAAAAGTGTAGAAAAGCATAGAAGAGCTATTGTTAAAAAGTATAAATGAAAAGTCTGATTCTCCACCACAAAGATGAAATAGGACCAGAAGCAGGCCCTACTGTCATTACATCACCAAAGTAATTCTTAATAATAACTTCCAGAGCACATTTTCCACAGATCAGTCATAAAAATATTTTGTATGTGACAAAAAGTGCAGAAGCTTGAAACTGAGATGTGTAACTGCTGAAACCTGAACTACCCTTGATCCTATGCTTAAATACTTTTCTTGATGTTGCACATCCGTTGCACAGTCCAAAACTCAATCCACAGTCAAACCTGCCCCAACTGTTTAGGTTTGTGTTCTGAGGTAAACTTGACCTTTCCGTAAATTAACATGTAAAAGAAGAATATAAAAACTTTCATTCGATGCCTCACTTGGCAATGATTCCTACTGAATCTGAGCAAATGATGCTTCTACATCACTTCATGTCCAAGCTTGATGTTTTCCTTATTCTTCAGATTACACAGAAGGCCTCTTAGTTCACAGCATTTAGTTAGGTACACACAACCCCTGCAAGTTGTTTATTGCTATATTATTGAAATTAATCTTCATGATTGTTGCCGTGTTATTTTCTGAAATTGCCGAATTAGACTAGTGAATACTGTCACACGTTTGATTTTTTAAATTTAAAAAAAATTTTTTTTCAACTGTTAAGATTTCTCAGAAGCAATTTTCAGCTCAAGGTAAATAGAGCCTTTAAGTCATGATGCATTTTCCAAACCGGCATTTAGTGCCTTCAACTACTGACAGAGACACTAGTCTGTCAAACTCTAAATCAGAAAGGATATTTCCTGCTGCTTCTATCACATCAGAATGATATACAGAGAGACTCCCTATGGTGGCTTTAAGACTTTACTGTCTGCCTGCCATTTCTGTCTTACATGAAGGAAGGATTTGTGCTATAATAAATATTGCCCTATGCAATAATGTAATTGAAGTCTATTCATTTCTACTGGAAAAGCAAACAAAAAAAAGTCCCCCACGCAAACAATCCCACAGCCTCCCCACCACACCCCAAGCGAGGAGAAAGCTAAGCTTCTTTTAGAACGTGGAGTAAAATAGAGCATAAAAAAGCACACTCACCTAGTTACTAGCCTGCATGAATATTAAGCAGAAAAACAAGTTCTCTTAAAACTCAAAAAGAGGACACCCCAATTGGTTTTGTACTTGCACTTCTCCCTCCTACCCGCCTAAATTGAGATAAAATTAATTTAAACAGGGACTAAAGGGAGCTCCTAGATATTAATCTGCTGCTATTGTGAGCAACAGTCACTTTATGTAATCTCTTTTAGATGCTCATCGTATCACATCTGGAATGTAGTTATATTTTCCTTATGACTTTTTTGTCCCAACTCCTCTTCCTGGGATGGATTTTTTGTGATGTCATGAGAGCTTTAGAATTTCTCTGCAGTCTTTGCAGCTTCCCTGGGTGCAACTTTTATACTATTCAGAGACAGAAATATAGGTTTGATGGTAGAGAGTGGTCCTTTAGGCAGGGATGTTTATGACCTTTTTTGCAGTTTGATTCTGAATTTGGTTCTGTTCCATCTAAAAGATAATGTCACCTCAGCGTGCTGGAATATACAGACACCAAATCCCTCAATATGGGCTTGCTCTGTTGATTCGTCAGTTGCTTGTGGTAAAAACTCTGGTTAGGTAGACAAACTAATAGACTCCAGTCCGCTTGCATCATGAACCTGGGATGTATGTCACCTGTGCAGTAAAGTTGCACATGTGCAAGCCACGAGGAATCATATGCATATTTGTGAACACAGAATACACCATTTAGGTGTCAGATGTACTGAGCACGGGTAGTGAGAGGAGCTCAGGTCTTCCCATAGGGGATTTCAAACCATTTTGAAAGGTATTACTGAGCTTTTTTTGCTTGGTTTTGGCTTGGTTTGGGTTTTTTCCTATTTGGCTGTAGAGACATGGAAATCTATGAGTACAGTTTTGCTCAAGATTTCCAATTCAATTGCACAGATCAAAAATATTTGGGCAGAACTTTTGATTATAATGAGAATTAGCCTGCTGTTGGCTGTCCTCAAAATATTTCAGTAGTAGATTATTTGGGAAGTCATAATGCAAGTTGAACAGGACAGTTAATTATTATTTTTTTTTTAGAGGAGGACTTAACTTTACTTCAATCTGGGAAATTCAATATGGGAAAGCCTGTAGTTGTTTCATCCAGATTCATCTACTTGACTCAAATCAAACATGTTAGTGGCTGAGTAAATCACAGGCATACCTAGCTATATAAACCTATTATAAGCATGCCTCTGTTTTATATCCTACCTATGTGCTTTCTGAGTCTGACTCCTGTAGATTTAGGCTATGATTATGCTGCTGGTTTTGACAGTGGCTGTCAATCAGAGCAAGTCACTGTTGAAAATGTTTATGGTTGAGTTTGCATTGCTTTTGGTCTTCCAACTCACTAAATACCTAATTTCTGGGACACATTTCATCACACCTGCAGATGAACTCCGATTAACTTCCTTTCAGCAGTGGAAAACTCTTTTCAGTGACACCTTAAGAAGATCTTCACATGTTAAAACACAGGGCTTTTTTTTTTTTCAGGGGGAGTACGTTATTTCTGTTTGGGCTTTTTTTTTTTTTTTAAACAGGAAATACCTCTAGTATTTAGTCAAGCATAACATGAAGTGAAACATGAATGGTGCATCCTTGGTAGACGTTGGTACCAAGCACTTAGTAACATCTCTATCAGCAGTCAATTGATTACACTCCTACTATATGCTCACAATAAAGTAAAACCTACAGCAGAATGAGGAGGCATATGACTAGACTATTGTGAGCCTATTTTCTGCAAGAATATAATACTGTGATACACCATGGTGGCTGGTACTGTGGTTTTTGAGGCTAAACAGTAATTAAAAAACCGAAGAAAGCTCTATGTTTTAATTAAACAAAATGATAACTGGGAAGTTCTTTAATACTAGTTTCTAGTTACTTACCTGGGAAAAGGTGTAAGTTAATGTAACCCCTCTCCCTCCTTTAAAGAAGGTGTCAATAATGAGTCTAAAAAACTAAAGAAAAAACTAAACAGAACCACACTGGATCTCAGGTGCAAATTTTAAATAAGCATAATGATCTTTAAAATAAAATAACATTCTTCCAGTGGGATCTTTCTGGTCTTAAACTAAGACAAGACAGCTTTCTGAAATAAATATTACAATTCAATCAGAAATTATTTGGCTTGAAGAAGGTAAAACTGTTTATAAGTGCACTGTAAAATGGTGTCCCATGGCTTAAAGGTTATTTTATATATAAAAGTCAATTATACTAAGCTTACTTCAATTAGTTCAACTCTTAAATCTTTTGAAATGTATAGTGTCTTTATTTGTTAACCTGAGTGCTTTTGCCCTGCTCTAACATTTCACTTACTGAAATCTGACTTGATGAACTGGAATTGTGTCATCAAATCCATCGGTGTATAGCTGAAGCAAAAATAAATTTAAAACTATTAAACTTTTTCTGTGATGCCATTTCCAATTTTAGTTGGAAATTTGGCTCCCTGGGGGACCTGAAGCCTTGTGTAAACGTTTTAGCTGTCCTAAGCAGGTCAGCAAAATGATCAGGGGAGTGGAAATTAACTTTTTTTCCAGACCATTTTTTCCAGGTTTTTGATTTCTCTCTGCACAGGTTTTGCTCACATTGTCTCCACATTTTTTCTTGAACCAGAACTCTATTATTTGCCTCAAAAGATGTACAGCTGATTGTAGAATAGACATCTGGTCAGGAGAGCAGCCTACTGAATTTGTAGTTTCCATAAGATTGTATTTCTGGGAATTCAAATCTATGCACTATGTATAAATCAAGGCTTGCAATTATTTAAATCAGTTTTTCATCTGACCCGTGTGCCATTCTCACTTCATGTAAAAATACATTCAAGATTTTACTCCCACTCGTTATGACAAGTATGAAAATATTGGATGCCATTCTGACAGCAGCCAGGTAATTCCCTACCACAAATCAAGATTTAACTTTCATTTGCTCTCATAGTTTTTTTCAGTCTCCAGTATTTCTCTTTATGAAAAAGTAATAGAGTTTTTTGTATATTTCTATGATTTTATGGTATAGCAGCATACAGGAGCACAAGCTACCAAGAATGATGCATTTCTGGTTCTCATTTAAAATGGGATGAAACTGAACTAGAAAGTTTTGATTGCATTTCAAATGTTGGGCACAGAGGTTCATTTGATAATTCTAAGGTAATTTTGAAACTGAGCATTCTATAGCATGCCATAGAGTCCAGTTTCTGAAAGGATTTGAGAAAAAGAAAAGCTAGAAAAAGAAATAACTTAAACATCTACTGCTCATTTAACATTATTGGCTTGGTAGGAAGGGAATGGAGAAAAATCTTTTAAAATCTACAGAAGGCATAAATTCATATATCCTATATGGCATGAGTGTATTTTAAATTGTTGTCATTTTTTTTCTTTAGGGGTGGTAAAGAATTTGTAGTCCACCTTGGTTTTTCAGTTGTCTCTTGTTAATCCACTCTAGCAAAACCAAAATCATCACTCAGTCTGTGGCCCAATTTACCTCAGTATCCTCCCTACAAAAGAGCCATTTCTTTACATTGAGAAAGAAGTATAAGGTATATGAAGAGCTATCGGGATTCTGCCATATGCTATAACATACGGGTAGCTTACACTATGTTACATCCATGTGAAGAAGATCCCGATGGACAAATGTATTGTATTATCCATCTTGAAACCATATTAAGAATACTTTGCCCTTTCATAACATTGCAAAAGAATTAACTAATCCTCATCAAACCAGAAGTTTTGTACATGTTAATGTAAGTATACATTTTATATCATACATAAGTATTTTATATATATTATTACATATTTATATAATGTAAAAAATCCAGCCTAGAATTTGAGACATTGAGGCACAGACTGAGTATAGAGCTATGCTAGTCTTGGTAATTAAGATTTTGGAACCCCTGTACCCCTGTACCCCTGTACTATTCTCTGTTTTGTAGCATGTGCCACTACTTTTCAATTTGCAGTGGGCTTTGAAATGTGTACACATCTTTTTGTACACCATGCACAAAGTTGGCTTTCTTGCACATTTGTGGTGACAAAGAAACAACACTTTCACCAGTTTCTCAAATAGGTAGAAATATAGAGTGATATGTATTTTACACTATGTGATATGACACACAACAGTACAAATTCAGCAGTAAGAAGGCATATGTTATAGCTGGATAAATTAGTTGCTGTAAGTTAAATGTTGAAGAACAGATTTTGCTTTTATTTCTGCAGGTTGCTACCTGAGGTAGGATGGGTGAAATCACATTTATATTGGTATAACTGCACTGATTCTGTATTTGAGGAATGAAATGAAGGGGTGTGGCAGGAAAAATAATCATCAACAGGGGTATAAAGAAGAAATCAACTTCTCACTCCTCTTACTTCTCTTCAACCCACACCTTCCTCTGTGATGTTGTGGTTGTATGTATGCCTCAAATCCAGTTCCCTAATTGCGAAAGTTAGATTATTTAAAATCCTCTCTGAGCAACACCTACTTATGGAGATTAATCTCTTCTAAATGGCTAGCATACTGCAATTTTGATATGACTTCATATGGTACTAATAGTCATGGTTACATAAAAAACCCTTCAGCCTTCTGGAACTGTTTTCCATTGAATTCTTGGCTGCTATGTTTACCTTTCTTTTACTCTCACCATCAAACATAGCAAATAGAGAAAGCTTTTCTATTAAAATTTGTATACTGGGCTTTTTGTTTGATTTTATTTTGGTTTGTTAAAAAATTGACTTGTGAGAATTCACAATATCCTGACAAAAACTCATCTACAAATAACAGTTTCCATAAAATATATATATTATGTCATTTCTTTTAATTTCCGGATACATCAAAATCTATTCCCACTTCATGCTGTACACATTTGTAGTGTGATTTTGTAGTGAGATTAATGACCTAAAAATAACAAACCCAGAAGATCAGTGCAGGACTCAGATCTTAGACCCTGGTCCCACAAAGATCTTTTTATAAACTTAACCTTGAGACCATCTGCAGTTTTAGTGAAGTCAGTTGAACCTCTTGAACTTTATTTTAAGCACATGTAAAGTCTTTGAATCATCAAAGATTGTAAATTCTTTTGGGTAAGAACAGAATTTGCCTACTATTTATAACATAAAGAAATGTATTTCCAGGCTAGAAGGAGGCTTTGTGTGTAAGTGGTAAATAACAATAATTTAGGCCTTATATCCTGTGCAAAAGTCATACAAAGAATTATGAGGCATGTTATCTGGTGTAGTTTCTAGCATCAGATACTGCAACTTTGTTAATGTCATTTGTAATGGAAAACAGTCAGAGTTCGAATTTAAAATATGATACTTAGGTGTCTTATTAGGTTTCATGAAGAACAATAGCACTGGACAACTGTCCTGTTTTTATTTTATTTAAATGTGACTGTTCTGTGGGTAAAACTTAGTTTGGGTTCTATCATTGTATGTTGAAATTGGAGAGCCTGATGTTGACATAAATTCATTGCAGTGCAAGCACTGAACGTTATTGTACATATGTTATAGCATATGGCAGATTTTCATCCCTCATCTCTTTCTTATGCTCTGTCCTCAGAGTCACTAGAAGGCTGTCCCATGAGATGACTCTTTGTTAAATTAGGTCAGCAACTGGAGGAGGCCATGTGTTTAACTCCATTGCTGAATAATATGGCAGGGTTAACACTTCAAAATTATCTTTTCATCACCCTTTTATAGAAAAAAGAAATACAAGAGATCTTAGTCTAACCATAGAAGTCTCTGAGTTACTTCTCATCAGATATTTATGAGATATTTTAAAATTTATTTTCTATTACTATGTTAACTACACTATTGTTTTCAGGCATCTGAAGCATACTAGACAGATGTCTGTGGGCAGAATTAACTTCATCTCCTGTAGTGGTGTGTATGTATGATCAGGAAGAAGGGGCTGACCTTGCAGCTAATGCCTTGGCTGCTCATTGTGCTGTTAGTAAAAGAATGCTTTTGCATAAATTTGTCTCTACAGACTCCGTTTTGCTTTGCTCTATCCTATTTCACTTTACACATACCCACACATACAGCAGAAGGGGAGAAATGTTAGCATAGCATGGAGTAGTGTATGTATTGGTATATCTTTTGCAGGGCATGACCTTGCACCAGCCTTCACAGAGGAAATTTTACCCCTGTTGCTTTACCAGTGATTCTATTTTTGCTGTCTTTCTACAAATTTTATAAAAGTTTACCACACCCTTTCTCATTTGCATGTTTTTCAGGCTGACAACTATAAGTCTACTTATTTGTTCTTCAGCACTGCAGGCTTTGATTAGCTTTGCTGTTGCCTTTGAACTTTTTCCAGTTCTATTCACTTTTTAGATGGACAGTGTCATACCCCATGGTATTCAAGAGGCAGTCATGCCATGGATTTATGCAGTGGGTTGATTATGGTCTCTGTAGTTTTGGTTTGTTTTGTTTTGTTATTAATTTTCCACCTTTTTCATAATTCCTAACATTTAATTTACTTTTCTTTCCCTGCTACTGAGGACTGAAGAAAAATTTTTATGGAAGGATTGATTTTTCTCCTAGATCTCATTTCTGAGTAATAGCAGTCAGCTCAAATCAAACTATGACTTTAGAGCTTTTTGGGTTTAAGTTAGAAAATTTAATTTATTCTTTGATGCACAGTTAAGACTTGGATCTATGAATCAGCAATGAACAGAAGTTTCTTGGGTGTTCTGACTTTTTTTCTCTTTTAATATCCCACTGCAGAATTTCTGACCATATTGTCTGGAATATGGGAATGACAGTTTTAGCTGCTTCTCTTCCAGAAAGATGACTTGTAGAGAAATGGATATGTAGAAAGACTTCTAGAATAAAGATAGTGTCTCTTAGAGAGGAAACTGGAATGCTCTGACTTGTTTAGGCTAAAAGGAGTATGATCGCAATCCATAAAAACATTTTGAGGGCAAATGCTTGCAAGGGGACTCCCACCAAGCTCAGGTCAGACAAAGGTCTTCATTGACATAAAACCAAATTATGATAGAATCACAGAATGACTAGGTTGGAAAATATATTGGGGATCATCAAGTCCAACTGTACCTGTCCTCTATTAAACCATAATCCCTAAGCACTTCATTTACCTGTCTTTTAAATACATTCAGGGATGGTGACTCAACCACCTCCCTGAGCAGCCTGTTCCTAGGCCTGATAACCCTTTTGGTGAAGAACGTTTTCCTAATGTCTAATCTGAAACTGCCCTGGCACAGCTTAGGGCCATTCCTCCTCATCCTATTACTTGTCACTTGGGTGAAGAGACCAACACCCACCTCTCTACAAGCTTCTTTCAGGTAGTTGTAGGCAGTGATAAGGTCTCTCCTCAGCTTCTGCTTCTCCTGGCTAAGCAACCCCAGCTCCCTCATCTGATCCTCATAAGATTTTATCTCCAGGCCCTTCACCAGCCTGGTTGCCCTTATCTAGTGATGCTCCAGGATGAAAATGTCTTTCTTGTAGTGAGGGGCCCAAAACTGAACACAGCACTGGAGGTGTGAATTATTGTAAGAAGCCCCTGAATAAAATTGTCTCTTTGGCGGCTACAATGTTCTTGGGTTACTGGTGGCAACAGAGAGGATCAAAAAGGAAAAAAAGAAAAAAAAGTTGAAAAAAGGTATTATTCTTACTTTTCCTATAGGAACAGGAAACTAGATCTTACATAGGATCCCTATATGACTGTCTTGTATGCTAATAAGTGGAAATAAATAACATCCCTCACAATTTGAAGAGCAAAAGTAGAAGGAGGTGGAAAACAAAACCAAAAACTACATGCAAACAAAGAAAACAAAAAGAGAAGTATCTTTGCCCAAAAGGTCCAAGAGGCTTTGGGCCTGATCTTGCAGCATACATAATGAAATATAGTATATCCAGTAAATCTATGTGCATCAAAAAATACAGGTTATCACTTAATCTTTCTTAATGTGTTTCTCCATCCAACTCCTGTATTGTTTAATTTTAAAAACAAATACTCTGTGCTCTGCAGATGCAATATTTGTCCAATGGGTTTTCTAATTAGTAATGTTGCTTGAATGAGTGGAGTGGATATTAAAAATAAGATTTCTATTTGCTATTTCTGACATTTCCACAGCCCCTTGAGTTTGAATGTTCCTTCTCTTTATCTTTTCAAACTGATTGTGGGCTGACCTCATCTGAAATAAAAATACAACTCAATAGAGACAAAGAGAAGGAGAGAGGAAAGTAGAATTTCTGCATTTTGAATGTTGTTCGAATTGATGTAAGGCACCCAAGTGACTGAATTGTGGAGTACACTGTGTTTCCTGAACCAAACTCTGGATGCAGAACACTGCTTATCTTCATTCTTGTCATTCATTTCTCCAATTCCACTTCCTCCTCTTACCATATTCTTTAGTGAAAGTTGCATTCCTTTCAAGCACATTTTCTTATCCACATTATATGTTATTCTAGCTTTTATTTAGGATTTTTCACACATCCTTCACATCTCCTTTACAGTCTCCAGTCAATAAGTGCTAAGACCTAAATACTCCTTTGCACTTCATGGCTATTCCCTTATCACATGCATTTTCTGTTGCCTGAAGGCAGATCTGTACAATTTTTGTTATTGAAATCTGTTTTTTTCTTCCAAAGCAGATGGAGGATGTGTAAATGTGTCTAAAGACTGAGAATACCATTAACTTGGTTTTTACAGAGCCCTGGGAGACACAATGTCTCTCTGGCTCCTTTTAAACCAGACTGGGAAAAAAAAAAAAAAAGTAATAACTCCACAATACAAGCAAAGCAACTTTAGCACATTTTTGTGTCTCTTATAGCTCTGACTGCCGGCTGGGGGAGGGGGGGGGGGGGCGAAGATGCACTTCTGGTGCTGTGCATCAATCTTTTGCTCTTTGCAAGAGAACACAATCCCCAAGTGATACACAAGCTGGATTTACATTATTCCATTAAGTATTGATTGTAATGCTTGAAGCCTTTATTGTGGCAATTTATAGGAGCTTTTTGCATGTGATGGATAGAAAATAATACTGCCCAGCTACTGCTTGTTGTACACTCCACAGATGATAGGGCAAAAGTTGTCAAGAAGTGGTGTTGCTATTTAATTTTTTTTTTAAAGTTAGGAGATTCATAAGGGAAAGCTATGTTTTCCCAATTTGATCGATACATGGTGTAAAATAAAGAGACTACCATCTCTAATTTGGCATAGAGATCTGAATCAGAACTATTTTACAAAAGGTGGACAGCCTTCTCTTCAGCTCTGTAAGACTAAATTCATTAAATGCAAAAGATTAGGAGCTCCTTCTTTTGGCAGAGAGGGATGTTCAATCCTATTATTTTGTCAGAGCTCATCTAGGCTCCCTGTTTAACTTCAGACTGGAGTTATTGCTTCAATAAAACATAAGATTAAATTTTTAAAAAAGAAATTGAATATAATCAGCAATGTTTTAAATGAATGATCATATGACTGAATAAAAAAGTACATGGGCCTAAAGGAGCCAAGGCTGTTTTGTGAGGCATTTCACAAAAGATTTCTCTTCTTCAGATACATATCATTTTCATAGATGATGATTTGGAAGATTACAATTCTGGAAGACATCTAAGTGAACTTTTTGTCAAAATATTGCTTCTATACACATATATTTAGACATCCCAAAACAAATCTGAAGGGTGTGACAGAAAAATTCAAACCACCAGTGTAAGATTTGCAGGGCCAGATCTGTAAGTTAAAATGACTACATAAAACCTACATCATATCTACTAAAATATTCGTTTAGTTTCATGATAATTTTTTAAATATTGAACCTTCTGTCTGCCCCAAATTTTTACAGGGTTATTACACATTTCAGGCATGAGTCTTAATATTTTGTAATTAATACAGGTAACAATTTAATCTCTAGATGTAGTAGGGCAACTTGAGCATTGAGGCCACCGTTCAGAAACTAGAGAGGTCCTCAGCTGTCTCATATTCATCTATTTGGCCACTAAAGGACCTAAAAATTATTAAAGTTGTCTAAAACTGCATTTGCTTTTCTTGCTGTTTATCTTTGTGCTTGTTAGCATTTCAAGTGGATTCTCAGGTACAGGCCTGAAAAGCTTGATTGTAGGGGCTGTTACAGAGCATGTCATTCTATGCAAAAGATACATTTATCTGGAATGTGTCCAGCATTGGTTCGTATCCTCAAATCAGCAGTTGAGGGACTTAAAGCTTGGTTTGTTTTTCTAATCATTCCATAAAAGTCCTTTAGAGGATTCACGACCACTGCTCCTACCTACACTTTTTTTTTTTCAGAGGCGGTGAATCACAGAGAAGATTCATCACCTCTGGGTGGAAGGGAAGGCAGATACTTCCCTCCAGCTGAGACCTAATAGATTTAATACGTAAGTCTGCTGTAAGAAGTAAGGAACTGGCTTTTCCATACAGCTGGTTAGCTTAGGTGGCTCCATGCCAGGTCAGCAGCTGTTGCGAATTGCTTTTGGTAGACATCAATAAATTGCTGTGTCCTTCAGAAGGAACCTGAAAATCTATTTTGGGATTCTGTTAGATGACAGGTAACACTGTGAGCTAGCATAATGCTCACTGTGGCAATGTTGCAGTTTTGCTGCAGAATTAGCTCTTGAGCAACAGCAGAATCACCCAAGGATTACCTAAAGATAAATGCTGCTTTATGCAAAGTAGAAATGTTTCCAAAATTTAATCCTGTAACACACATGTACGGCAATCCAATATGTTTAGTACTAGCAGGCATGAAACTCATAGTTGCTCTGTCACAGCCAATACCCACAAAAAATTGTGGTTTTCTTTTGCATTTCTATCTTTGTTTTGATTATATTTAAAGTTTAATAACTATTTTTAACTGTAGTAATGATAATTTAAATTACTTCATCTGTTAAAGCTGGATGGACAGCTCAGCTAGACCACATAATTTTCTTGTAACCAACTGGAGCAACATCAAGCCTGAGCTCTGAGATAGAAAATTCTAATTTTGTGGAGATGCATGAGCATACAAGAGAAATCCTACCTTGTTTTCCTCTTTGGGGGCCTGGCAGCCATCCACCTGAGTATGCCGAGAGCACTCTTGGCTAACATAGCTGACAATATCAGCCTGTGAAAAGCTTCTGCAGAGGGACTGATGAAATAAAATCCAAGCCCTTCGCTTCACAGCTCTGCATTGGCCAAAATATCTGGCTTCTTGTAAAAGTACATTCTCAGCCATGTCAAAGAGTGACAAGGTTGATACTCAGACTGGCAGAAATATTTCTGGGAAAGTGTGCTGGACTCCTGTCAAGAGTTTCTGCTGACGGTATAGCTCAACATTTGTAATATACAGCATGGGTAAAATTTGGAAGAGGGTTCCCCACACTGTACATTCTGTGGTATATACAGTAAGAAAAATACTCTGTTAGAATAATTTTAAGACAATGTGAAGAGGAGTGAAAACAACTTCTTCTTTACACCTTCTAGGAAGCATTGCATTATAGGTTTATCCACTCAGTTTTTCTGTGTAAACATCAGTAATATAATTCTCTCAGTAAACCTTGTGCCAAAACTGATCTCTTCAGGATCACATGTCTTTACATAAGTCTCAAATTAGAAAGATGGAATATAATTCAGACTGCCTAGAGAAGGACATTAAGGGCAATTAAACGGCTCTGATTTTTTTCCAGAAATGAATACTGCGTGTTTAGAAATTGTGTTGAAAGGTTGAACTCCAGGTCAATCAAATGTTTTGCACATAGGTCTACTGAACTACTTCTGGGAAAGGGAGGAGAAAGGGAGTTGGCTATATGTCCTCTTCTTCCGTGTTACTAGATTTTATGTTACTAGCCAAACTTAGTTCCCCAGTAAAAGTCATCAGTTACAGCTGGAAAGAATTTTTTTTGCACATCTGTAATAAAATGGCTTTTAATTGTACTTCTACTTCAAAAAAAGGCCAACAATAATGGAAAACAAACCAGAAAGACACTTAATAATCACAGTGAATATCATTACATTTTAACTGCTGGTGTTTCAGCACATCTCTGTGGAGAGGTGCAGAAACAATATCTAACTCAAAACTCATCTTGACATGTATGATGTCAGTATTTTGGGAAAAGACATGTATCACAGAATTTGCATTGGATTCATTTCCAGACTTTTGTTTGTGGGATGCCTTTGAGGCATGTGCTTGTGGAAGGATTATGGGATAGCCTGTAAGAACAGGAAATGAGGCTTGAATAAAAGTGGAAGGCCTTCCACAGCAGAACAAAACTGGCGTTCAGCCTAGGTTTATATTGAAATTATCTGCAATAATTTATGAGATACTGTCCAGTAAACAGAGTTTATCATCTAAAGAGCCACAAAGAAAAAAAAATCATTTAAGAAAACCATTGTAAGGATAAAGTGGAAAAGAGGCTATAAATCTTAACTTGATGGAGATGTTTTTCAAAAATTTGTCTTCCTAAGCTTAATGAATGATTATGGTTTAAGTTATTGCCTGGACCTCTATCTGCAACATAAATTCTGAAATTGTATCTTTACCAAACAGATGCAGCGCCAGGTTCTCAGACTTTCAAAAAGGAAGTCTATAATTTCTGCTACTTCTTATGAAAATGTCTCTTCATCAAAATCAAACAAAACCAACAAAAAAACCAAAAAATCCCCCAACCCCCAAAATATCTCTCTTCCTCTCAGTAATTCTGTTTCATTTTTGAAGTGTCTTCTTGACCTTTTGCATCAACATGTTATTTCATGCTACAATCATTCTTATCTTAAATAGCTAGGTTGTGATATCGCAAATACTACTTTTTGCAAACACTACCATACAGTAAATATAATGGGAGTTTATTAGGTTTTCTAGTCCCCCTCAGGTTCCTCATTATGTGTTTCCCTCAGATAGTTCCACTGGCTCATGCTGACTACAGAATCACCAAATCCTGGTTTAGAGCACAAAGCAAAGGAAAGTGATTCCCAGACAGCTAGCTCTCACTAATGGTCCCACCATTTTGTTCCACCAGTTTTGATGTGATGTAAGAAAGCAGTTTTTCTCTGGGGTTGTATGTAGTTATATTGCAATACTTGAGTACAAGTATAGAGGACATGAAGCTGTCTGGAATGAAAAGAAATAGGAAATGCCAGCACTGAAATAAGGTAAGAAAAGAGGAAAATGCTAGTGTGGGGAATCAAAATGGGGGGGGTTTATGTAAGCAAATGGAGAAAGCAAGAAGATTAAAATAACCTGGAGAGAGGATCTGATCATAACTCTGTTGGCACTAATAAATACATTTTTCTCATAGTATCCTGTTTTTCTTGGAATCCTCTCCACCCCCAAACTAATCATGATATAATGGCAATATGTAAAATTCAACAATACCTGAAGTATTTTAGTATCTGCAATAAACATGCTCTTGATATAATGATGATAATTTTATTCTCAGTGAAGAAAAAGGTACAAGTAACACCAACAAGAAGAGAATTATACATGCATAAGATTCTCTGAAGTATTTTAGAAGTTCAATTTGGCAAATAGAACTGGAAAATCAAGAACCCAGATTGAGTATGTGGAGGCGAGAATAAAGGTCTCTGGAAAGTCTACCCAAGTTTAGAAATTAATCCATGAAGTTTCCACATTGTGAGGAGTACACTTGTGCATAAATACCTCACAACTCTCATTAAATACTGTGCTAGAAATATATTCATTAGTAGTTTTTTGGCATTGTTTTCTAGTAAGTTGAAATAGTGGCAAAAATTCATTTAAAAGACCTTTTCAAAGACACTTCTCCAGTAGTCTGATCCAGCATACCAAAGTTTTTCAAAACATCTTCAAGGTGCTGACCCTGCCAGGTTGCATTGTCACTGCTTTTCATTTTTCACTGGCAAAAGTCACAAAAATAGGAAAAGGAAGTGAAGTTTATGGGTTCTTAGAACAATGTTCGCATTCACCCTATACTATGAATGAGATATGAAAATATACTGGAATAGAAGTTGGAAGTACTCCAACTGTAGAAAAATTTCATGCCAGGACAACCAGTGTTAGTAGTCTGTATGAGACTCCTGGGTTAGCATCATAATCTGAATCAAAGTTGGTGACAAAATTGACCTTAGTTGGTTCTTGACCTCAATTGGCTCTGGGTTTAATGGCTGGAGACCCACCTTGTAAATCTTTTGCATCTAAATCTAGAAAGATCCCAACATGTATAGTATATTCAATATGCAGTTGGTTCTGTAATTTATACCCAGGAAAGTTGTGAAGCTTGAATAATGAGAAAAAAGAGGTTATGAAACTACTTTAATAAAAAACCCAAACAAACAAACTCGAATCTCTTCTGAAAACTTTTTTTTTTCTAAACTCCTAGGTAATTCAAAGTACTTCTTAAATGGTAGATATGTTGAACATACCAGTATTTTGGAGAGGACTGAGAGTAGGAGAGAGGGCAATTATGAAGAAGAAAGATTATAACACCATTAACTACCTTTCACCTTCTTCCCACAGCTTTCCTTTTAATTCCTTTCCTTCTGATGTTTCCTTAATTTACTACTTTATTTTCTGGCAGCTGTACTAAACGTTAGAGAGACAATGCTTGTTCTAATTTCTGTGAGTCATGTTTAGGTAATTATTCCAGGCTCCAAACATTTTGATGTGGATTTGTGCGGTTTATTGCAGGGTTGAATAACTAACTTACCACCACTACTGGGAAGCAGCTGGAAGTGTGCATTTCAGTTTTGATCTTAGAGTTATAACCATGCTTGATCACATGGGTTGGCAGGGCTCATTTAAAGAGCTTTAGACTAGATTTGAATGGAGAAAGGGAGAAAACCAGGCTCACTAGAGACAAACCTGGGGATGGCCCACTAATATTTGAGGGACGGTATGCTAGTGAGGTAGTTTGGTCTACCAGCTCAGTGGAGATAGAGCATGGAGATCCATGCAGCAGCAATGATGCAAGGGTTATTGATGTGTTAGAAACCACATCAGTGCCTGAGAATGGTCATGTAGGAATCAGGGCTTCTCACATCAGAAAGATGACAGGATCAATAGTCCAACTAAAGTGCATCTATACCAATGCATGTGGTGCGGGCAACAAACAAGAGGACCTGGGAATCATCATGCAGCAGGAAAACTATGGTACATAGAAACATGGTGGGATGGCTCACACAACTGGAATGCTGCAATAGATGGTTATAAACTCTTCAGGAGGCATAGGCATGGGAGGAGTGGTCATGGGGTATCCTTGTGTGTTAGGGAGTGTTTCTCTAGAATGTAATGATAGGGACAATAGGGTTGAGTATTTATGAGTAAGAATCAGAGGGAAGGCCGACACAGGAAATTTCATTGTGTATCATGGTGGAATGCTATTATAGACAAACCAGATTGAAAAACCAGATGAATATTCTATAAGCAGATGGGAGAAGTCTCACAATCACTATCCCTTTTTCTGGGGAATTTCAGCTTACGAGACATCTTATGGAAATACAAAGCAGAAGACAGGAAACAGCCTAGAAGGTTTCTGTAGTGTGCACAAGATAACTTCCTGACACAGCTTAGGGAGTGGGTCCTACTGAAACTTGCTTGCAAACAAGGACTTGTTCATGATGTGATGATTGGAGGTCAACTTGGGCACAGCAATTATGAAAGAGTTTTAGATTCTTGGAGGGTAAGGAGGGGGAACCGCAAGACTATTACCTTGGATTTCTTCAGGGCAAATTTTGGCCTGTTTAGGAATTTGGTTGACAGAGTCCCTTGGGAGTCAGTCCTAAAGGGCAAAGGAGAACAGCAAGGCTGAACATTCTTCAAATAACAAATATTAAAAGCACAGGTTCAGGTCATCACCATGTGCCAAAAGACAGGTCAAAGGGGAAGAAGACTGGTCTAGCTGAACAGAGAGCTTTGGATGGAAGTCAGTAAAAAAAGTAGAATTTATGACCCTTGGAAGAAGGGGAAGGCAACTCAGGAAGATTGCAAAGATGTCCTGTGGTCATGCAGGGAGAAAATTAGAAGAGCCAAAGCCTCACTAGAGCTTGATCTGGCTAGTGCTGTAAAAGTTGTTGTTGGATGTGGGGGGGAAACTTACTGTCAAAAGATGAGGAAAAAGATAAGGTAATTAATTCCTCCTTTAGCAGTAAGAAGTTTTCTCTAGGTACTCAGCCCTGAAATATAGGGATGTAGAGCAGCATGAAGTCTTCATAAACCAAGGGGAAATTGTTAAGGACCTGTTACACCGCTTAGACACACACAGGTCTATGAGCTGAGTGGGATCTATGCAAAGGTAGAGATGGAGCTGGTGGAAGTGCTCATCAAACAACATTTGTCAGCAGTCCTGGCTAACCAAGGAAGTCCCAGTTGACTGGTAGTTAGCAAATGTGGTGCTCATCTACAAGAAAGGCTTGATGGAGGGTCTGGGGAACTACAGGCCTTTCAGTCTGACCTCGCTGCTGGGGAAGGTTATTAGATTATCTTGAGTGCAAGAATATGATACATGTAGGACAACCAGGTGATCAGGCACAGTCAGCATGGGTTTTTGAAAGACAAGTCCTCCTTCACTAACCCGATCTCCTTCTATGACTAGATGACACAGTTAGCAGATAAGGGCTATGGATAAGGGCTATGGATATAGTCTACCTGGACTTCAGTAAAGACTTTGACACTTCTTCCACATTCTCCAGAGGAAACTGTTTACTCATGGCTTGGAAGAGTGTACATTCCACTTGACAAAAAAACCTGTCTGGATGGCCCAAAGAGTGGTGATAAATAAAGTTAAAGCCAGTTGGTGGATGATCAAAAGTGGTGTTCTTAAGTGTTTAGTATTGAAGCCAATTCTCTTTAATATTATTATCAGTGATCTGGATGAGGGGATCAGTAAGTTAGCAGATGAAACCAAGTTGTGTAGGCACATTGATCTGCTTGAGGGTAGGAAGGTTCCAGAGAGTGATCTGGACAGGTTGGATCAATGGGCCAAGGCCAACTGAATGAAGCTGAACAAGGTCAAGGGCCTGGTCCTGCTTTGGGGTTGCAACAACCACATGCAATGCTACTCGGTTTAGGAAGAGTAGTTGGAAAGCTGCCTGGTGGAAAAGGACCTAGGGGTGTTGGCTGACAGCTGACTGAATATGAACCAGCCAACAAGGCCAACTGTGTCTTGACTGTCTTATATCAGAACTATTTAGTGTGCCCAGCAGGTCTAGGGAAGTGATTGTCCCCCCTATACTTGACATCCCTAAAGCAGTACCTTGACTACTCTGTTCAGTTTTGGGCCCCCCACTACAAGAAAGACATTTAGGTGCTTGGAAATAGCCAAACCAGTGTGAAAAAGATGGTAAAGGGTCTAGAGAGAAGGTCTTATGAGGAGTAACGGAGGAAACTGGGCTTGTTTAGCCTAGAGAAAAGGAATATGACATCAGACCTTAGCACTCTCTACAACTACCTGAGCAGAGATTGTAGCAAGGTGGATGTCAGTCTCTTTTCCCAAATAGCAAGTAACAGGGCCAGGTTAAATGGCCTTAGGTTGCACCAGGGAGGCTATTCATTGAAAGGGTTGTCAAGCATTGGAACAGGATGCCCAGGGAAAGTAACTGAGTCATCATTCATGGAGGTATTTAAAAGAGGTGTAGATGTGGCACTTAGGGACATGCTTTGGTGATGGACTTGAGAGTGTTTGGTTTATGGTTGGACTCGATGATCTTAAAGGTCTTTTCCAACTTTGAAGACTCTATGATTCTATAATACTATATACATAAAATGTCTTTGTAATTAATACATATTTACATTTTAATAACATATGAGAGAAAAGAATCCTCAAATATCTTTTTGTTCTAAAATTTATTTCTATAAAAAATTTTTATGCTTCCCTGTATATTACTCTGTGAATTCTTTGTACATGAGGAAAGGAGGACAGGACCATGAAGTCTTAAAGATAACATAAATGTTTCCTAGTATATCATTTTGGGGATTCTTTGTACATGAGGAAAGGAGGACAGGACCATGAAGTCTGAAAGAAAACTTAAATGAGCACAGTTCTCTTAGATGTTTTAAATTAAAATTCTCATAAAAAGTTGGCACAAGTCTCCAATCCTCCCACTGACTCTCCTCCGCCCCACCTTTCTCGTCCAAAAAGAACATAACCTATAAGAATTAGAAACTGCAGTTAACTATACTGTGATTTTTGAAAGACCAGAAATATTAATGTGGTGTGCGAGTAACCAAAGTATGGCAATCAGTTCCTTGAGTTTGTTGCCCATTAATATTAGCATTTTTAATCTAGATTTTTTAAAAAAAAAGTTTATTGCATCACATTTTTGTTCTCAGTCTCATGTGACACTCAATAATATTAAAATGACAAGTAGATTAAATAGGAGGGGTACAGCATGAGATGGGCAGGGAAGTAAATGAGGAGATCAAACATGTGAAAGCAGAACATATGCAGCAGAGTACTACCTTCTAAAGATTTTGTAATCAGATATGTCTGTACATGTTCATCTTGGTTTGAATGCTATTAACAAAAGGGGTTTTCTTGTGTTTTGTTGTGTTTTTTTTCTCTCTGTGTTTTGTTTTCTGTTTTCTTTTTTCTTGCTCTACTTGTTGTAAGACATTGCAAGAAAAATCCAAGACAGGGAAATGATCAACAGAATTGATTCCTCAAAATCAAAAAGGGCCAAGCTAAAAAGAGAATCTGAAGGTAAATTAAAAATAAAATAAATCAGTGGAAGAAGCAAGCAAAGAGAAATTGGAGGTTAGATCTGTTCCAGATTTACTCTATTATTAATCAACATTCTGGTTCCCTAAGACTTAACCAAATATTGCCATCTGTTCATCATCAGTCATGGACGCCTTTAAAAGCAGAACAGTGTAGGTGTTTGCAGTTAACTTGTTAGGGAATGAAGAAGCCCCTTAACATTTTTCATTTCCATGTAGAAAAATGGAATTGGAAAGATGAATATTCTGCAGCAGCCTAGGGTAAGGGCTTGAATAGACAGTAAGAAAAGAAGGGTTAAAATAGGGAAGTTGTGTTGGTTATGTAGATTCTCTGCAGCTCTGTTGAGGGAAAGCTGAGGAAAAAAATGCCCCCTTATTTAGTTTTTTGTTTGTTTTTTTCTGAAAGAGGAAAAAAAATACTCATGGCTTGTTTCAGGGAGTAAAGGTCCAATAGAAAGAAGGAAATAGCTAAATCTATTAAGGAATGAATAAAGTGTCAGCATGGCAGGATCAAGGAAAAGATGTATTCTGCCAATGCTCCAGGGGAAGAAAGAAGCTGTTGTACACTAAGAGAGACATAAACATTGGGACACAAAGGGAAATATCTCTGGTTCAAGGAAAATTAAGTGCTTAATCATGCTGGTTTCTTTTTGTTGTGAGATCACAGAGTTACTCCTTCAAGATGACTGATCAGTTTTAAGATAAAAGCCAACTCTCTTCTCCCTTCTAAATAGTTTAATTAAAAGAAAAAGATCTGTTGCTCTATTTCTTCCTTTCTTAACTTCTTTTGTGAAACTTGGGCATTAAGGTATTGCCATAGAGAAGTGGAATAAAAAGCTACCGTCTTTTTTTTTTTTTACTATTTAATCCATTTATTCTCTAATACTGGATCATAGGATCAATCATTTTCTTTTTTTTTCCTCCATATAGTAAAAGAGCTGAAAGTATTGGTACTGTAGGAAATAGTATAATATTTTGACTAATTTCAAGTAGAACTGTTGTTGAATCTGCACTGTGGTCTCCTGAGAACACACCAAGGAAATAATATGTAGAAGGAAAATGTGACACTGCTCCCACTCCAAATGCAGTGTTATCTCATTTCAGTGACAGAAAGATTCAGTCTGTTAGTTCCCATGCTGATAATAGATGGACTGGCAGAGGCTAGAATGTTTCACACCAGCATTATGTTTTGGTTTTCATCTGGAGACCATCCCAGGAATTATAGTCAACTTTTGGAGCTTTCTGAAGATGGCCTATGTGAGTTTTTCTAGTGGAAACTACCAGAATAAAAGCACCAAGTGGCCAAAATTCTGAAAAAAATATACTAATAAATGGGTTTTTAAAAAGCCACTTGTGATTTTTAAGATAAATCAGTCAACCCCCAAATCCTTTATTTTGTGCTGCTCAATGCAGCACTATAATCACCCGTTGCAATAAAACAAATATACACGTTTTGTTTCATAACTGAATTCACCCACTATATTGGGGGAAAAACATATTCAATTTAATTAAAACCACAAAAAACCAAGTATGTTAAATTGTGGAAGTGAGAAAGTTCTTTTTTGTAGGGTTCATTACTACATAGAAGATTATCATGTTTGGGGAAGCCTGTCACAATGACCACAGAATTACAAAAAATTGATAGGGTGGTAAAAAATTTGTTTCAATTTGTATATTCTGCCATCAGGCAAGGCTAGCTTGATGTATTAGGTGTCATACAGCATAGGCTCTTGTAAGATGAAAATGTTCTACATTACATGGTTAGGAGAGTTTCTGTAAGCTCTTTGACTCATTTTTTAAAGAGACCAATGGGAATTTCTCTCCTTTCTCCTAACTCATTGCAAAATTTTGGCCTTCATCTTGTCTCTCAGTTTACTTATGAGTACATTAACAGTAACTGCTGATGAAAAATGGGGACGATTAATTAGTTATAGTTTGTAAATCACTCTGAGATGCTTATTAATGATTGTGTTGCAGAAGCAGCATATTATTCCCCCATACTTCAGGATTAAGATATTTGTTGGTGGCCCATAAGTAATGCAAAAGATTCCTGGGTCAGAACCTTAGTTTTTGTATAATCTACAGCTGTAAATATACTTAAAACATAATAATATACAAGTGCTCAAAACAAATTGCAAGCGCCTTGCTGCATCAACCTTGAACTCTCTCCAACCAGATAGCCTGAAGTGAGCAGTACTACTGATTCCCAGCCTCTTTAATTCAGCCTTTTCATGCCCCAAAAATCTTCTATGGCCTTTCTCAAACATATGATATTCACCTTCCTTACATTATATATATCACATCATTGTGACTGCACTGATATTATGCATACAACTCGTGATATCATAGTGTGACAGAATGATTTGAATTGGAAATGACCTTTCAAAGATTATCTAGTCCCACCTGCCATGGACAAGTGTCCTCCTGCCATGGGCAGGGACACCCTCCATTAGCCCAGATTGTCCAAAGCCCATCCAACCTGGCCCTGAACACTGCCAGGGAGGGGTCAACCACAGCTTCTCTGGTCAACCTGTCCCACTGCCTCACCACCCTCACAGGGAAGGATTTCTTTCAAATATCTGTCTAAATCTGCCCTCTTGCAGTTTAAAACCAAGGACCCCTTGTCCTGTCACTACACTCCGTGATAAACAGTCCCTCCCAAGCTTTTCTGTAGCCTTCCTACAGCTACTGGGAGGCTCCTGTAAGGAGAATTCTCTCCTAACTTCTGCTGATTTCTGACCTTGTATTCACAGCCTTGGTAGTATACAGGTCAACCTCAAGCTAGAGTTGAAAGCCCGTTCATACCCTCAACTGCCGGTGAACAGCTTTCCACTGCATGAAACTGTGATACAGAAAATCAGTCTTCATCTGCATGTACTTATTTATCACTGATAAAGTTCTTGCATATATATATGCATTATCTCCATATAGGGTTGTGATACAGCTTCCATTATCTTGTTTCAGAAAGGTTCCTATTAGTATGCTTCATTATTTTTAGGCACAGAATCTCACTTTCGTAGATGGAGACCATCTCTGATACTAGATGAAGAATCTATATAATTCTTTACTCCAGACAAAAGATATACTGTGAGTGAAAAAGGAACAAAACGTTTGTCATTTAGTGACTTCTTAGTGACATTTTCCAGGCAGTAACATTGTTTCTGCTGTTCAGAATACAGAATAAATGTATAACATAAGAATGCTCTGTAGGTAGAAGATAAGTGTGTATATATATATATATAATATACATAAAATATATAAAAAATACACAAAAGAATAAATATATAAATAGAACCATATATATAGATAGCTAGGTAAAATAAACCCACATTTTAAGTTGTAATGGGGAGGTTTTACAGAGGGGACTAGACTCAAAGGGCTATTTGTAAAAGAAAGCCTTCCTAATCCAGATGATGTTCCACATGCAAGTTCAATAAGGTCTTACACGCTCATCTGAAAATATTTAATCTGAAATTGTTGCTGGATTAACATCAAGTTTCCTAGTAACAAACTATAAAAAGCTAGGGAACCTGCTTTGGCAGGGGAAGTCGACCAAATTATCTCTTCAGGTCCTTTCCAAGCCCTACAATTCTGTGATTCTGTGATTTCCCCCCTTCTTTATGGAACAGATGCTTTTTTCCTATTCTAATATTAAATAGTAACCTGACTTACAGCTGTACCATGCTGGTCATTTTGACATGCTGTATTCTCAGCTTGAGTAAAGAAGTATACATTTACATTGACAATATTACCATTATTCTTATTGACTCTTACTAAAGCCATTGATCTAAGTAAATTGATGGTTAGTGAGCTCTGAAGGCTGGCACAGGAGTTTTGCAGAAGCATACAATAAACTGGAAAGGTGCAGTTTCCCATAAGGCTTAGATTACTGGTAGTAAAATACTGACCACATCCCTTTTTCTGGTCCTGTAGAGAAGTCTGTGGTTTTGCCTTTCCAGAAATTGTCAACTTTAGACAGAAGCAGAAGTAGATATGTCTATCTGAGCAAAGTGTGAGTTAAGAGGGAAGGATTTAACTAGCCATCATGTTTCATGTGCTGGAGTCCTCCCTCCTGGCAGAGATCTATCATTCTCTCTGCTAGGTTAATCCTGTGCCTTGAGTTTTCTCTTGATTTTTCTTAACTATAAACTGTATCCCTACGGTAACAGTTTTATGCGGTAGGGCTTTGGATGAAACAGATTTTTTGTTTGAGAAATGTATTTTTGGTAATGTTTTCAAACAGAGCACCATATTTTTTTTCAGGTTTAACAATCTGCAAACTGCATTTTATCCAGCCTTTTGGTATGTTTTGGAAAAGGCAAGGAGAGCACTTTCCTGCTGCCCGACTATGTAAGAGCAAACCTGAAGTGTAACTAACTAGTGAAACACAGTCCAGGAGTGTCTCTGCAGAGGTAAGAGATTCCAGAGACAGAGTACCTTTCCATGTGATTCAGGGAAGAATATGTTACAGAGCATTAAAAACAGTAAGAAATCCTACTTTTCACCATCAATAGGCTCAGTTTGAACACACTCATCTTCTCTGAGAGTTTTCTATGCTATTGCCTAGTCCAAGATGCAGTCTAGAAAAAAATTACCTTACTTAGCATTAAAAAGTCTGATCAGCCTCTTCACCATTTCTCCCCATGTTCTACAAGCACTTTTAATTCAATTTCTGCCTGTCAGAAGCAGCTGGGATTACCTCTGGAAATAACAGTTACTCGGTTGAATGATAGAACTGCATGTGGAAGTAGGTGTTTCTTGTTTCTTCTCAATGAATTAAAAGGTCAGTTTTGAAAGTTCATTCTTGTGATCAATGAGAAGTAAAAATGTGACGATATACTATTTTCTCAACAGACAAGACCCTTGTCTGAGGTCTACTTTGACCTCAGTAAAGCATTTCACACCATCTCCCACAGCATCATCATGGCTAAACTGAGGAAGTGTGGTCTGGAAGGTCGAGTAGTGAGGTGAACTGAGAGCTGGTTGAATGGAAGAGGCTGGCGAATTTTGGTCAATGGATCAGAGTCTAGCTGGAGGACTGTATCTAGTGGAGTCCCTCAAGGGTCAGACTGGGACCTGTACTATTCAATATATTAATTCATGACCTGGAGGGAATAGAGTGTACAGTCAGCAAGTTTGCTGATGACACAAAACTAGGAGGGGTGGTTGAGACACCAGAGGGCTGTGCTGCCATTCAGTGAGATCTGGACAGGCTGGAGAGTTGGGCAGGGACAAGTTCAATGAGATTTAACAAACACAAGTGTAGGCTCTTGCATTTACTGAAGAACAACCCCAGGTACCAGTATAGGCTGGGGATTAGCCTATTGGAGACCAGCGTAGGTGAGAGGGACCTGGGGTCTTGATGGACAACAGGATGACGATGAGCCAGCAATGTGCCCTCATGGACAAGAAGGCCAATGGCATCCTGGGGTGTATTAGAAGGGGGTGTGGTTTGTAGGACAAGAGAGGTCTTTCTTCCCCTTTGCCCTGGTGAGACTGCACCTGGGATATTAAGTCCAGTTCTGGGCCCCTCAGTTCAAGAAGGACATAGACCTCCTTGAAAGAGTCCAGCGCTGGGCCACCAAGATGATTAAGGGAATGGAACACCTTCCTTACGAGGAAAGGTTGAGGGAGATGGTCCTCTTTAGTTTGGAAAAGAGAAGACTGGGGGGTGACCTTATTAATTTTCATAAATATGTAAAGGGAGAGAGTCAGGAGGATGGAGCCAGGCTCTTCTCAGTGATGGCCAGTGATAGGACAGGAGGCAATGGGTGCAAGCTGGAGCATAGTAAGGTCCATGTGAGTGTAAGGAGAAACTTTTTCACTGTGAGGGTGACAGAGCACTGGGACATGCTGCTCAGTGAGGTTGTGGAGTCTCCTTCTCTGGAGACATTCAAAACCCACCTGGATGCGTTCCTGTGTGATATAGTCTAAGTTATCCTGCTCTGGCGGAGGTTGGGGGGGAGACTATATGATCTTCTGAGGTCTCCTCCAACTCCTAACATTCTGTGATTCTGTGATTCTGTGATCAGCTGTAGATTGCTGAGAAGATGGTATTTTGTATATACCTGAAACAGCTACATTTTCAAAAATAGCTACAATTTACAATTACAGCAGCAAAATTACATAAAAAGGAGAAAGATTTGTATTTGTGCTGTGGAGCTTTCTAGATACAATTTACAGAAGTACTGAATAGCAAAAAGCATCTAGGATTTCTATGTGACTTAAGTAATTTAAGTTCTTGAAAATTTTACTTTCCATCTTATGTTTCAGATACGGCAATAAAGGACAATATGATATGTACAGGGAAAAGGTGGAGCTGGGAGGATGAAGTATGAAGCAATTAAAACTTCATTAGATGGGCTGGTAGGCTTCTCAAACAAACAAAGTAAGCCCTTTTCATTGTAAAAGAACCATGCAAATAAGCATAACATCTTTGTAAATCAAAACTAATGAAAATGCAATATATTAGTATTTCCCCTGTCATAATTCTCCACTCTTTAATCCACTGTGTAGAGAAGTTTTTTCTAATTTTCATTTACGTGTGGGTTGCCACAGGGTTCCTCAGATTACATACTGGTAGTGCAGGTCATATATGAATTAGGTCTGTATCTGTACACAAGAACCTTTAAGAGTGAAAGCATCAGATCATCAGTAAATCTTTAGGTACTTGCAAAAAAATTACTCAAGATATGTTTATCTAATGATGAATTCTCTGATGGAGAAAACAACAAAAAATTATATACTGTTGGCATACTATTCCCTACAACCTTCTGAGGGTCCCACATGCTTTTTGTATGTTAGTTAACCAAACTGCTACTCTGAGAAGTGATGACAGTTTAAAATTTTATCAGGAAAGCAGTAAAGTGCACAGTCAAACTGTAGCACATGGAAAATTCCTGAAGCTTCCTTCCAACCTTTCAAGCATGCAAAGAGATGTCCCCTGAGGAAAGTCAGTGAGGATACAGGCCCCAGCAAACTGCCCAGCATGTCTAGTAGGCACATTTTACCCCAGAAATTTAGAGTCTGCGTTGACTTGAACGGTGGTTGTATTTATGAAATTGATCCTTGTTTATGCCCTGAGTAGAAGCTGTCTTGTCTGCACAATGGGGAAGGTGCTTTTTTTAGCTCAGAGGTGAAATTAATTTGCAGACGTTAACAAGGTGCTCAGGATCTGACGGCTGAAGAGGACAGAGGCAGGTAGCAAAGCAGAGCAGGCTGTTAATGCGACGATGGAGTGCACCTGCAGAGGCCTCGCGCCTTACACTGTCAGTAATTAGCAACAGTGTCTGAAGGTCTTGTTCAGTGCTGCCATGCATGCTCCTTCACTGCTGAATCTCAGGGCTCATGGGTTACCTACAACTATCATCCTTGAGCATTACCCTTGAAGATAGTGGCTAAGTTACCCTTTCCCATCACTGCAGTTCAGTGGCTGAAGTTGGCTTGATCTGTTCACTGTTTTGAAGTTTAATACAAATATTACACGTTAAAGAGGTTTGGGTTTTAATTGCTTTGCTATGACAGATTTTAACGAGGATAATGCACTTTAAAAAAACAAACCAAAGGAAACCACCAGTATATGTCCACCACTGGATTTTTTTCTGTCAAAAAAAACCCCAAAACCAAAACCAAAACAACCCTGGTAATAATCCAGTGTGGTGATTTAAAGATTTAATGTATTTCTACAAACGAAACTAAACCAACCAAACCCCAAAAAATCAAAAAAACCCCTCACAAAACCTTCAACCACTAAAACCTGAAGCTCTTGGCTTTCTATAACATTAAGATTTGTAGAAAGCATTTTAACTGTGATTGAAATGAAATTCCCTTTCTTTCTTCCAAATGACCAGTACTGTCTTACCAGCATGACAAGGAGAGACTGGGGAAGAATTTGTAAACAAAGAAAAATACTACACGCAGCTCTTTGTGGTTTTGTTGTGTACAATTCTGGCTCTGCTGCTTTACTTGTGGCATCAATCCATACTCTTGGCCTTATGTTCCAGAATGAACAGATGTAGCATAGACTCCTTATTTTTAACTGGCGCTTGGTGTCATTCTTGTGAAGATGTTGCCTGAAGTTATGATAATTTTAACTTGACTGTTGATTTAAAGGCTTGTGTTGAATAGCAAATCACTTTTGTGGTGTAAGAATGATAACAAAATCACATATACAGTATGAGAGAAAAAAATGCTCTTGTCAAATCTGTTCGGTAAACTCTAAATCCTTATAAATTAATTGGGTGAAGTGTTGAAATGTGATGCAAAATCCTAAAACTGTAAAGAATTCACCTAGTAATTATAATCAAAAAATCTCTTATTCTTTATATTTAATGCAAAAGTGTTTAACTTTTAAGCATAAGAATGGTTGGCTTGGACTGCTCTTGAACCAAAGACTAGTAACAAGATCTGGAAACTGGAAATTAAGCTGTACATTTGAAATAGCATTTACATATGACTATATGACCTTTCATATGCAGACATATGTTGAATGATCAACATGAATGTGCAGTTCAAATGTTTATTATAAATTTCTTCCATGTTCTTGCTAAAAGCATTTAAAGAAGAAAATACCTAAAGTCTGTTTTGGCCTCAAAGACAACGAAACTCAGCATTACAATGAGTTCAGTTTTCCAGCTTTGGAAAGGTGATACCTACACTGGGATTAAACATATTAGAAAGGAGGTGCTGTTGTATCCCATTTTTGGATCTAAAGAATATAGAGAATTGTTCACATGGAAAGCCTTTGACAGCTGGGGCCTGATTAGGACTGAAAAATATTTTGTCCCTATAGTCTTTCTGCTGAACTTGGAATCTCCTGCAGTCAGAATATGACCAACAGTTTTCTATGTAGGTAGTGACTAGGACTACAGGACTAGGTATTTAGAAAATGTAAAGCTATTCTTATCAGATCAGAGCTACATGAAGGAGAATTTAATATTTGTAATGTTTATACAGAGATTTATCTCAGAGCCACTTCTCTCATATATATTATTTCCCAGTCTAATCTAATATTTGCTCGGAATCTTCCTTGTGTTCAATACTTTTTAGAACTGTAATAAATAATCCAATTCAATTTAGAAAATAATAATGTTTTCCCCCAAATTCTAATAATCCTGTGATACAATCTGTCCCAGTTATAGTAACATGTAGTAATTTCCTTTCCTTTTCAATTTCTTTTGCCAGTCCTTTTTCCTCTTTTTTTTTTTTTTTTTTTTTTTTTTGGTAAGAGGTTCTTTTGTTCAAATGGTTTGGAAGGGGTTGGCAGGGCTTTTTTTGAATTCAGAGTTTCATCATATCTTTTTCAATTTCTCCCTTTAATGTACTAGATATTACTCCTGAAAAATTATGCATAATCACTAATGGATATTAAGTGCTGCTCAGCACAAACTTTTCTATTATCTTGTGCAGTGCATACAAAAGAGGGCTGCGTTGATGCCTTCAACCTTTCAGGTTCTTAGGGTAGAAGTTGCACATTTCTTGTTAACAGATGGATCACATCAGACCCCTGATAAAATGGACCCATTTCATCCTCTCGTGTTTCTTTGAAAGGCTATGCTGGCAGGAGATATTTCTCTGTATAGTCCTGAGTTTTTACTACTGTTGAACAAGTTACTTTCTGTCCTAGGTACGTGTTAAAACCCTGGGGCACAAGTTTAAAGATGTTGGTCCAGCCACCCTTTTTTCATTTTTGTTTTGTTTGGGGTGTTTTTTGGGTTATTTGGGTTGTTTTTGTTTTAAGGTTGCATTTACTTTTCATACAAGGTAAACCCCTTCATTTTTTAACATAAATTACCAGATTCCTGAGTGAGGATTGATTTGTAGAAATAGCTTGGTATTTTTACAAGCTGTTGTTTAATGGCCTCGGGGTTGTGGAGCAAAATGAAGGAAAAGAATTTGTGGTAGTTAACATAAAGATTCACAAAGCATTCATAAAGCATGCTTTACTAGCCATGTTTTCTTCTGGGGCAATGGGTAGCCTCTCAAGCTACTCAGACATGGACTGAGTGAGAACTGTCTTCTTGGACCTGAACACTGAAGAGAGGGATTTGTCCTTGGGACACTGTCAGCATAGTTGGTAGTGTCTACAGCTTTCTTGGGACTAGATCTTACTATGTTCCATCTTCAGAGAAGGTGTTAAATTACTTAACCCCATGAGGGATGCCACTTAGATGGTTTTTCCAAGCAAGGCAGGCTGTATTCTAGCGGTGATGGCTCATGCAAGCAGCTCTTTTATAGACATCTGTTATGGTTATTTTTGCTATAAACAAACCTCCCTCTCTATGTGTTTGGCTTTCCAAAATTCCCTTGTAACATCACACAGAATGTATGTTTGCTTCTCAGTTGGATCTGGACCTTGGCTGACTTTCTACTGTTGCATATCAGGAATGCCAAGCCACATGCTCCCAATTTAGCAGGTCTTCCAAAGGTGTTCTCAATTTGTACCTCATTCACCCTGTCCTTTCTCTGTTGTGGGCTTGGGTATCAAACTAGCTTTGTCACTGCATCCAAAATTCAGGGATTTTATTCAGGGTTGTGTAGTGCTTGGAAATTTTAACCCAGTTTCTCCAATTTAAAGCTTCTGCTTCTGTTGAATGAATTATCACTTCTGTAGCACATATTCCCTTCTCAGCACAGTGGGAGCGTCAGGTAAACATTGACACAGTTTTAATTAGAGTAGTGAAAGGGAACTTTTTTACTGGAGTAATTATTTTAAGAGTACTATACATTCATGTAATTTTAAAGAGAACAAAAGCAAAAGTTTCATATAAGTTGTAAAACAGTATCATGTGTGGACCTACACATTATGTGTGCAGTTGGCATCTGATCTCTTCTGACTTCTTTTGTGACTAGTTAGTGTCATTGGAGGCCAAATGATTGTCTGGGGGGAAAAAAAAACAAACCGGAAAAAAAAGACTTTGCTGAGGAGTAGATATTACAAAGGATAAGCTTAGAAAAACTTATTCCCATGATAGTCAGTCATAGTTTAACTCCCTGGCACAATCTGATTCTACAAAATCACACATTTTTCTAAAGTAAGTTTTCCTTAATATTTCTTTTTCCTGTTGGAAGATGATTAGATGATCAACAAGCTATGCTGCTGAAAAGTTCTTATTCTTACTGGAGTTTTATGCCCTTCTGCTAGTAGACATGGTGCTTATCTTCAAAATGCCTCTTAGGTTTAAGGATATATTGTTAATGAATCATCAGATTATTATTGCATCATTATTAAATGTAGTTTACAATAACAATTAAGTAGCAAGTTGAGAAAGTGCATCTGTTATAATGTCATAGGAGTGTATTCATTTAGGCTCTGTACCTGTCAGCTTCTTGAGAGTAGCCCTTCTGAGGACCTGGGTGTCATAGTGGAGAAGAAACTTAACATGAGCCAGCAGTGTGCTCTTGCAGCTCACAAGGCCAATGGTATCCTGGGCTCCATCAGAAGCAGGGTGGCCAGCAGGGACACGGAGGTGATTGTCCCACTCTACTCTTCCCTCGTGAGGCCCCACCTGGAGTACTGGGTCCAGATCTGGGGTCTCCAATACAAGAAAGATGTGGAACTGTTGGAGAGGGTTCAGAGGAGGGCCACGAAGATGATTAGAGGGCTGGAGCACCTGCCCTACAAAGAGAGGCTGAGGGAGTTGGGCTTGTTCAGCCTGGAGAAGAGAAGGCTGCAAGGGGACCTCATTGCAGCCTTCCAGTACCTGAAGGGAGCATACAAACAGGAGGAGAATCAACTTTTTAAAAGGGCAGATAATGGCAGGACAAGGGGGAATGGTTTAAAGCTAAAGGAGGGAAGGTTTCGATTGGTTATTAAGGGGAAGTTTTTTACAGAAAGAGTGGTGAGGTCCTGGAACAGGCTGACCAGAGAAGCAGTGGATGCCCCACCCCTGGAAGTGTTCAAGGCCAGGTTGGATGGGAGCCTGGGCAATCTTGTGTAGATCCAGGCCTGAGGTAGGTGGCCTTGACTGTGGCAGGGGGGTTGGAGCTCTATGATCCTTGGGGTCCCTTCCAACCCTTGCCATTCTATGATTCTACCTAGGCATTAAGCCAGAGAATGTCTGATCGTTATCCTAGAATATTAAGTATGCTTATGTCCCCCATTATAGAAAAAAGAGAACATTCTGGATGTGGTCATGACACCTGGGTAGATAATGAGATTAGAATTGTTTCATTTTGCATAGTATGGAAATATGTATAGGGATTGGTTGTCTCAGAGCTGCACAAAGTTCAAACCTTATTCCCAAATCTATCTTCTTCCTCTCTAATAATGACTAATAGTAAAATATTTCTTTTTGTTACTATTCATGGTGCATTTGTGATGCATTCATGTGTGCATCAATTTGAACTGAGTAAAAAAAGAAAGTAACAGGCCAAATTTTCAAAGCACTTAAAAGCCTCAGGCCTGTAGATTTTGAATGCAACTTTGAACGCAACTTTGAACCCAGAGTGCTTCTTGCTGCTTTTGATGATTACTCTAAGATCATGACTGTAGCACCCAAACTACACCAAATCAGAAATCTTAGAGCTAGGAAAGCTCTAAGTGAGAAAATGAAGGACCCACATAGGTGAGTAACACACGCTTGTTTAGGTTTGGAACTGTGCACATGTATTTACATTGTCTTAAGCCTAAAAAATAACCCCATCTAAACCAAAAACGAAAACCAGCTAAACCCACTGAAAAAGAAGCCATGCCAGAAGTGACTAGCCTATATACACTTAATTCCTATTTAATTATCTGTGAGTTATTAATTGAACGTATGCAAGCATTTCCAGCATTGAGTTTGTGCTTTTGAGTCCGCATTTGTAAACCCTATCTAAAACATTTTTCTAAGATAGCTACAAAGAATTTTTCTAAAAATTAATGAGTTGAACAGGCTTGTATTTGATAGCTCTAATGACAAGATATGAAAGCATGGATCACAAAACAACTGTCAAAAATTTATCTTCTTTTTTGCTGAAACACACAAATCATGATCCATGTTCCAGTGGGGCAAATTTAAATTCCAATTATTTTAAAGACTCCTTAGTCTTTTATTACCATAACACGGTAATGTCAGTGTTGTTGATTTTGTTTTCCTTCCTTCTACCCTTCCTTACTAAAAATGACTCTTAATACTGACATAATAATACCCTGCTGCAGGTAGGTATTTTTAATATTTCTATGCTAGATGGGCCTACACAGAAAAAAAAAGGGGTCCTTTTTATGTTTAACTTCACTGGCATATTTAGAGATGTTTTAAAGTTCATGAGTGGCTACTTGTTGTGGATTTGATGAGGATAGATTTAATTTTCTTTCTAGTAGCTGGTGCAGTGCTGTGTTTGGGAGTATGGATGAGAGCAATGTTGATAACACATTGATTTTTTAGTTGTTGCCAGGCAGTCAAGCACTTTTCATCTTTTCATTCTGTCCTGCATGTGTGGGCGGCACCCAGGAAGCTGGGAGGGGAACACAGCCAGGACAGATGACCCAAGATGCCCAAAGGAGATATTCCATACCAATGAAGTCATGCTTAGCATGAAGGGGACTGGTGGATGAAGGATGGGTGGCTGTAGGACATGTGGCTTGGGAACGGGCCATCTTCTGCATGGATCTGAGTTGTACAGTCTGATTTGTGCGATCTATTAAGAAACTGCATTGTGTATGACCAGTTTTCTATATTTTGCTATAGAGTCCTGTTATTGTTACTTTTCCCTCCCTTCGTTGTCCTAGTAAACTGTTCTTATCCCAACCTGTGAGGTTTGCCTTTGTCTTCCCATTTTTATTTCTTCTCCCCTGCCCACCTGCACTGTGATAGGGAAGAAAGGGAGTGGCTGTATGATGCTCCGCTGCTGGCTTGGGCTGAACCACAACACCACTACAACATAGAATCATAGAAATGTTTAGAATGGAAAAGACAGGATCATGAGGTCCAACCATTAACCTAACACTGCCAAGTCCATCACTAAAGCATGTCCCGTAGTGCCACATCAACAACTCCTCCTCCATGGATGACTCAGTCCCTTCCCTTGGCAGACTGTTCTAAAGCTTGACAACCCTTTCAGTGAATAATTTTTTCCTAACATCCAATCTATATCTTCCCTGTTGCAACTTGAGGCCATTTCCCCTTGCCCTATTGCTTACTATTCAGGAAAAGAGACTGACACCTTGCTACAGCCTCCTTTCAAGTAGCTGTTGAGAGTGCTAAGGTCTCCCCTTGGCCTCATTTTCTCCAGGCTAAATGAGCCCAGTTCCCTCAGTCACTCATCATAAGACTTTCTCCTTAGACCCTTTACCAGCTAATCTTTCACATTCCTACCAACATCTGAATGTCTTCCTTGTAGTGAGGGGCCTCAAACTGAAGACCTGACCAAAGAAAGAATGTAGCTAGACGCTGGAGGTATTTAAAGGTAGCTGTTATGCTTCTCAAAACAGGAAAATACATGGTCTAAAGACTGTCTTAATGTACTATTGCCCTGAAAAGTGTGGTTTTCTTTGCTATAGCTCTTGCAGACCAACCAGGTGGTAGAAATCTCAGTGAGGAATATGGAGGCCCACACGTGGCATAGATCTATCACGTCACCCTACAATGTGCATGATGATATGAAAGCTGAACAGGAAATCATGTCTGCAGATCCATATGGCCACAATCTGCCAACTGTAAGGGTTGTTGAAGATATCTAGAGGTTCTTAAAAAGGTGACTGTCTCAAGAGCCTGTTGTTGCCCAGTCCTTCTGTGCAATTTGAAGTGTAACAAAAGTATACATGCATACCCACAGCATTAAAACTAGAATCCTTCACTGGAGGAGTGGGACTAGGTCACGCTTACAGCTTTATGCTTACATAGATGTCTCTCTGGCTATGCATTTGGTATATTCATGAATATATGAATTAAAATCAGTAATTTTACACAGAACACAGCAGTAATTCATAATGATTGATGAGATACTTAAAATAAAGTGGTAACCTTTTTCTGAGGTATCTAGATAACCTGATATCCACTTCATTAACAATATTCCCTCTACTGTATTTATGTAGATGAATAAATAATCAGTTGTATATTTCATGCTTCATTTTTATGTACAAGGCCAGATTTAACTGGGTGCTTCACAGTGCTACTTTAATTTGGGATTTTTTAGTTCTCAATTTCAATATTGAAAAGATTTCAATATTCATATATTCAGAATGAAATGCTAACAGTCATGATAAAAAAGATATCATAATTGAACACAAAAATGTTTAAAGAAGGTCTGGCTACATCTCTTTTGCTGTGAGGAAAGACCGTAGAATTTTGCTTTAGAAACACAACTGTGGACTTTGGTAAAAAATTCAGACAGAACCATACTTACAAACATGAAGAACAAGACCCCAACTCTTCACCCACTGCAAACAGTCATTTTCAAATAACTTTCAAAATTGAGCTATTGCTATATACATGAATATATGAATTAAAATCAGTAATTTAATACTTATTTAATATATTTAAATTATTTAATATATTTTAATATTTAAAATTTTTGGTGAAGGGAAAGGATCTTCTACATTGTTAGCTAGTTGATTATTTAAGCATGCAGAGTGTTTTACTTATTTCTTCTGCTCCTCTTTTCTGAGTTCTGTTTTGAAAGCAGTATTCCCACTGGAATTCTGCCCAATGCTCTTCATGTAAGCCTATGCTGAGTGATAAAACGCATTAGATACATATGCCACACATCAAATTCTACACTGATTCTTTCTATTCCTTTTAAAAATGCTTCTGCTTTCTGACTCCATTTCATCATTCTTTTACACTGTGTACGGACAGACAAGTTTTGCTAACAGTTTGCAACATGCCATGTTGCAGTGGAGACCTGTCTCATAAAAATGCATAGAGAATGCTAATGATGAACTATTACGAAGCAGCTGTTTTAACTGGTGGGGCATGGGACCCATAATTTCCAGTTTTACATTCACTATGATATTAGCTGTGGAAAATATTAAATGTGTGCAGTTAACTAGGTACAAACATAATCCACATTTGGTGAGATTCAACTTGACAACAGATGATTTTGGAGATTTGCATCAAAACTTTAGGAATTACACCAAACTTTGGTGTACAAGCAAAGGTGAGAACTGGACATGACTGGCACTACTTTTACTTTCTGGGTTGAACTGGCCTCAAATAACTTGAGAATTCCTCTGGGATTTTTTTATATTTTATTTTAGAGTTTTCCTGAAAATGGAAAAGCCAATAACATTTTTCATCTTGCAAGGAGTGAAATGAAACAATATGAGTCCTGCTCTGACATATTTGAAGTCCACTGATGACAATGAGACAAGGAGTGAAAACCCTGTTCCAAAGCCAAGTTAAACACACATGAGCTGTGCTCAGTCAGTTGAATGTTATGGCTGTTGGATATAGCTGTGTCTGAGCTAGGAGGTTCACAAAGACTATTTTTTTTCCAGTGGTACTGTCAGCTGTCTTTTTGGTTGAGATCTGCATGCTTCACTGGATCACAACAAAGATGACTTGCCCCAGCAGTAACTATAATACCTGGAGGAGAAGAAATCCTGGGATCTTGCAGCCATTACTAGCCGCAAGAACTAGCCCAAATGGCCTTGTGGATTCTGCTTTGCTAGTATAACAGTTATCTGGATAGAAACTCAATAACCCTGTGTAGGTACAGATGCTTATGTAAAGTTGATGTATCTTAAATAAATTATTAGAAAAACATACAGATTCTCACTAGGGTATGACTCCTCACAGCATCAGAATGCATTTTTTGTTGATCTTGACGGAAAGAAAATAATTATTCTCAGGGAAGAAGACCTAATGTGAGTAATTTCTGCCTGATCGGTTTGAATACTAAGAAATTACTGAAACAGCTATGATCCATGACGCACTCATGCATTTGGATATTTCTCATTGTTCTCTAGCTTGCGGTCCTTTACTGCCATTTCCCTGTTTCACTGAGCAACCGCTGTTTATTCTCTTCTCCATTCAAGATTCATCTTTGCAAACCCAACTTGAAATCCCTATTAATTAAAAAAAAAAAAAAGGGATAAGCAAATACTTAACTAATCAGCTGTTAACAATCAGTACCAGATTACACTAACATGCTTTGAAAATCAAATTGAAGGAGGGGAAAGGAAAACCCTTAACAATTCATGAAGTAGGTAGTAAATCTAGCTGACAGAAGATAAACTTCTCCAGCACTGAAGCAATGAAAGTGGTGTTGATCTATATAGCTGCAGATGTGGCTCCAGGGTGCAATCTGTCCAGCTGCTCAATATCAGTGCTGCCACATGGGCACTGCAACAGGGAAGATAAATAATAAACCTCTTAGTCAAAGAGATAAATACAATCAGCAGCTGCTAATTTTCACACCAAAAGCCTGCTGGTTCCCATTGTTAGGGAAAGAGAGTACTTCTGTGAGGTATCTGATGAGCAGAAATAGAGGAAGAATGAAGACATCTCTCATTAACTCTCTTATGTTAGGGGAGTGAAGAAGGATTTTAGAATTTCATCTAGCTTACATGCTGAAGAACATCCCAAAAATTAAGTCTGTGCAGAGAATTTAGATAGCAGTCCAATGTTTAACTCCACTGAACCGAAAGTTAATGAAAATAGTTTATCCTGACTGTGTGTTTTCTGCTTTATGAGTCTTGCAGAAGCTGATGTACTGGTCCACCAAATCTAGCATGCCAAAGGAGATGAGTCTCTCCATAGTTAACCTAGAGGAAGTAAGTTCAATAATCTTGGTTACAAACCTGAAGCCTGTGGGAGAAGAATAAGGTAGAAGTAGTTTGTTTGGTAGATGTGTGCTTATAAAAGAACAGATTAGTAATTATGCAAACCATCACAGGGTAACCATGGGGTGTCTTAAAAATATATATGGCTGAAATGGTGTCAAGATGTTACGTACATTTCTGGAGTCTCTGCATAGCTTCTATGAAGAAGCATAAATATCTTAAATCCAGTAATTAAATCCTGAATTCATTAATGTAAATTTTCTACTCCCAGAAAACAATTACTAAAATATTTTGCTATTTGTCCCTTTATGGCTCTTAATGAGGAAAAGAAAATATGCTTTCATATTTTGAAAGAATTTATTGCATTTGAAAAATCTTTGCTTCCTGTGATCTGTAACACATCACTAACAATTTTGCTTTGCTGCTTAATAGGAAATCACATTTGATGGATTACTGAGGTTCAGCTAAATAATATTATAGTGTTTCCCCCTTAATTTTGTCTTGGGGCAAGAAATTGAAAAGCTACTGGTGTAAACTTATCAAGAACTCTGAGTGTGGGCTTTAAAAATTGAATAATAAAATGAAATCCTCTGGCAGGCAGGTGGAAGGATACTGCCTGCAGGACTGTGTTTTTCTGATGCCATCCAGTGAGATAATGAATCCATGTCTATGGACATTGATTCATTAATATTTCATTGAGTCAGCTTCAGTACAATTCATGAACTGCCCCTAGAAATTCAATAAGTGAACTCAATGAGTTGCAGAACTTAACAAATCTAGAGCAAAAAGTAAAAACACTATGAGTTGGTAATTACCAGTAGAATCTACTGTATGAAGTAAGCCTTGACAACAGAATTTGGAGGGTACATTTTATCTTCAGAAAAGCCTAAGCAAAGGAGCTACAGACCTGCATACACACAGAAACTTTGAAATGGATAGTGTCCTGAAACAAATCTTTACTGTATAGTGGTTGTTTTTTTCAGTGGTAGTTATCTTAAAATGGGCTCTTGTTACATAATACCTAATCCTTGATAGGTGCAATTACAGAACCCAAAACACATGTTGCCACACGAGCTTCACTATTCTAACTCCATTGGAGAGTCTGTGGGAAAAAAAGTTTTACCCAGCAGCACACAATGAAGCTTATTATTTTGCTACATTTTGTGCAGTCAAAGGATGTTGGACAGATGTGAACATTTAAGCCATCTTGGAAGGAAAGATAACCATTGAACATGGTACATAGCTGAGGTTTTGGTTCAGAAACATATGTGTGCCAGTAGTTCCAATTCACCATGCAGAATTGCATCAAAGGGACTGATTAGGAAAAGAGATTCAAATTGCCTTGACGACTAAGTAATTGGTCTTTGAGTGTCCCTAAAAAGGAACCAATAAATGATTTTATTTTCATTTTGTATCAATGTCTCCAAGACCATGTCTAACTAACCTGTATTGATGTCTTTTAATTAAACCATGCTTGATATGCTTATGCTGCAATGGTGCATACTGAGTGTGCATGCTAGACATTCCAGATAAAGTAATTATGCTATTTGTCACTGTCATGATTAATGTGTGACAGCTGTTATGACAGCTGTGCCACTGTTTTGTCACAACACTGTGTTCATCCATAACAAAATTAGGTGTCTCACTTGAAGGTACACAGTTGCTGCTATTTTCCTAAGAAATCAACAATGAAGAAAACTGAGAAGGAATATTACATGAACTCTGTGACAAATAAGAGAAATGACATCTTTATTTTTCTTTAAATGATGATATGGCTCGCCTGCATTGGAAATGCAGATAGCTCACCTTTAGCAAACAAGCTGTCACACAGAGCGAATCTACCGCTAATCTAACTAACAAGGTTTTCCTATGTGAAGGGATTGCTTCGTAATTTGAATTTACCTTGTCAGGCAAAGCTTTAGATGTTATCTAAATTGGCATTGGCTGTAGCTTTCCTGTCTGCTGGGGTGGGGGTTGGGGGATTATTGTTGGAGAGAGGGTAAATCGTGAGAAAAAGCAAAAACTGTATATAACAGAGCTGGGAGTCTCATCTTCCTCTCCCTTAGTAGCCAGTCAAGCAAAGCAAAATAAATAACCTTTCTCTGCATTTGCTCCCACTCTTTTCTCTGACACATGCATGCCTCCACTTGTTTTAGGCTAATTGAACTCTAACTCCAAACTGAATCTTAAATCATCTAATTAAATAGGGTTATTAAAGTTACCTAATATTATTTCTTACGAAGCCCTGAAACCAGATTTTAATAATAATTAAAGAAAATTATGTGAAGAGGCAGGTGGCTAAGAGGAGGCATTGTTTCATTATCCTGTAAGTTTTGGTGACATGCCTATTGTGCATGTTGTTAAATACAGAAGAACATGTTTCGGTTTTCGCTTACTATCAAAGATAAGCCATGAATCACAAGCTTTAGAGTAGGAAACCACATATCCTGCCAAATGGGCAGATTTTAGCTAAAAAAGAACACATATTTGAAAGCTGAAAAGCCCACTTTTTTCCTCGTAAACTCATTTGTAAATGATAAATATCTGTTTTCATTGTATCCCATTTTCACCATAATTTAGTTTGGCTGAGAAGCACATGGTATATTTTAGTGCTCTAACTTACTCCCCGAAGCATTGGAAGAGTATCTGCATCTAGGATAAAATAAACTCACTCAATTACTGTTGCTACCTGACATTTTATGTCAAATATCATAAGCACTGTGTACTGCTTTTTTGTAGCTCTCTACCTACATCTGAGCCAAAGTGGACTGTAGAATTACCTGTAAAAATGCATCTTTAACTCTAATTGGTGAAAGATGATACATCAGGGAATTTCTATTTCGGTTTAAACAGTACAGAATCGCTTATTTCCTTTCCAATTATCATTTCAAGACCATGCAAAGAATTACTTGTATCTGTTGGAAAAAAGTAGAATCATCAGTGGATGTATGTATCATTAGTATAGACCATTTGTTGAATGAACGGACTGATGTAACTGCATAAGCATAAGTTAGCTGATAAAAAAATCAAGTTAAAATCTCTGAAATTCTAAATACCTATTTCCCTCTTTTTGGGAATATATATGAGAAGACCGTAATGCCTTTGCATCACTGGTCATACTAAAGTAGAATATGATGCTTATTTAGTATAAATTAAGAAATTATAAACCCTGGCACACGCTGCCCAGAGAAGCTGTGGTGCCCCCTCCCTGGCAGTGTTCAGGGGAAGGCTGGATGGGGCTTTGGGCACCCTGGTCTAGCGAAGGGTGTCCCTGCCCATGGCAGGGGAGGTTGAAACTAGATGGTCTTTAAGTTCCCTTACAGCCCTAACCATTTTCTGGTTCTATGAAATTTTCTTTAAAAATTACACCACCAACAGGTGGACAGTCCTAGACTCATGCACCTTGTCTTTTTCAAAGGCCACATCTATACTCACTGAAGGAAAAAAAAAGTCCTAAATTTTAATACAGTGTCACTGCATCATTGCCACAAGAAGTATCTAACAGGTGTGTTCAATTTTCCTATATAATAAAGATTTTGGATATTGCAGAGATAGGATTTGTCATAATTTTCCCTCGTATCATTCCAGATTAATGGGAAAACAGTCAAATTCCTTTGTTGCTTTCCTCAGCAGTAATTGTGGCTCTGGTAAGGAGGAAACTGTTCTTGTGAGAATGTTCTGAGTCTGGATAATCCATTATTTTAGATTAATGTAATTTAAAACCAAAACTTACCTGCCTCCCGTTTTACCTGTAAATGCTGAACATTTACAGTGTCAAGGAAGACCTCCTAAGCTGGTCAGTGATATTTAAAATGTAGTAGAATCCTCCTTGACAGAAAGCACTTTTCACAATGATAGAGTCTAACTTTAGATACCAAACATAGTCTGAAGTGAACTCAGGCAAAGCACTTTTATTGAGGGAATCAACTATTTATTTCCATTCATTTAATGAACAGATTATTTTTGAGTTTGTCTTCCTGTAAATTTATAAAAGAAACACTTCTTCCTTTAACCTTTTTCTTTAACTCTTCTCCCTTTGTTTCCCTCTCAGTCTGGCTTGGATATTCATTTTTACAGGAGAATTGCAAACTCAATTTTTTGGGCAAAGAATGTTTTTGCACTGTTTGAAAAAAAAAAAGTGTTCAAATTGTTTTTTGTTACTCTGTATTGAAATCTCAGTTCTCTTGCATGACTCTGTCCTGATCGAGTTCAAAAGTCATATGGTAAGCTGTGCTTTTTCTGAAACTTTCTGTATACTTCGAACTTTTTCAGAGTTTCTGAGAAGTCTATGTGTGAAGAAAACAGATTATATACAAAGAGAAATAAAATATTTTTGTGTGGATAGTACTGAGTGCCATACTACTTCCTCTGATTCAACCATGGTTTTTAATATGTACTTAGTGGCCGTAAGACTTGCACATGGTACATCTTTGTGAGTATTCTTCCATCTATCAGGTTCTTCCCCAGAGACAGTATGTCTGCAGCATCCGTGCAGCCTCAGCAGAAAGACCTATTGGAAGGAGGATCTAGATCAACTTCTTCCACAAATGTATTCAAAACCCATTCCTTATCATGATGCTTACATGCAGAAACATCTTACATGTGTACAGGCACATGTATAAGAATGAAGAATGTGAATCTTAGTTGCTGATTATTGCAAGCTCACTAATCATAAAAAGGGACTTTGAAAACTTCTCTGCTAATTGCTGATTACTTCCAACTTACTGGTGTGCTCCTGCCACAAAGGCAGAATGATAAACATGGCACATATTGTGTTTCAAGGAGGTAATGCATTTGCATAAATGAGTCAACCATTGGAGTACAGGGCCTATTTCTAGTGACATTTTAAAGTAACATTTCTCTTTTATATTTAATCGGTATTGTCACCAGTGCATGCTACTAAAGGTGTGTGGATCCAGGCTTCTGCTGACATTTGTGATGGATCCGTTTCAAAAGTTTCATTCTTCTGAATCATACCATGGTTATTATTATTATTTTTGCATGTGTAGAATGAAGGTAGTGTCCTTCTTATCTTTTGAACAAAACCGAGCAGAAGATGCAGTGTTAGAGGATGGAGCTCTATGAACATCCAGCCTGGCAAGTGTCAGGACTACTGTCTGGGTTTGACGAAGTGAAATCACATTTGAACATGCTGTAAGACCAGGGTGTGCATACCTATAAATATTGGCAAGAGTCCTTCTGTATTACTGTTGAGGATGAGGTAAGAAGTGTGATGTGATTACTTTCTAATTTACAGTGTTGTCTGAATTTCCTGTATGCTGTGTATCCCAAAAAGGAAATTAAAATCTACCCTTTTTCTGAGAGGAGCCCAGCACTGCTGCTCTTCACCCCATTGCTTCTTATCTTCAGGCAGCACAGAACAAGGGCACCTTAGCATGTTAGAGTGAGTTGATTTTCTGATAGCATGCTGCCAATGTCCTCTCCCTTTTGTGAGAGAAGGAAAAAATGCATGTGATTTGCTTGGGAACACAGCAACAATTTTCAAAAAGTAGTTTAACAACAGCTGAGGTCACACATGGCACAATGGACCCAAATGAACTTTTTGTATACTAAGCCTCTAGTACTATGCTCAAAATCTGTACTATGCTCAAAATCTGTACTGTTTCCATCTAAGCCATGGAAGTGACTAGAGAAAGTCTAAAAAATTGCAACCATGTGATAAAAATTTGGAGCTTGTGCTTATGTAACAAATACTGTATGAAGCATAGTATCAATCCCAAAAGTAAAAAGTATTACTAGTACAGGAGGTCTACCAGTAAAAATGAGGATTGATAACTGCGCATCCGCTATTGACAAGGACATTAGATAAAACAGCCTGAAAATACCAGGAGTGTTTAAAAAATATTTACAGTTGACTTTATAGATATTAAAAAAGCACTGATGCTTCCTATTTGGGGTCAGCTTTCTAAGAGGAAGAGAGAAGAATTTGAATGCATTTAATAGGAGAACAATATGAATAGACTACATTTAACTGGTGACATGCTAAGTTTAGAGAGGAAGTGTGAGGGAATGTAAAAATTGAAGTGATTTGAAACAGCTTCTGAACATCTCTGTGGTTAGTAATTTACAGTGTAATAAAGGGAAAAAAATGGGAAACAACTACAAAAAATATTGTTGTCATTTAATAGACTACAAATGGAGAAAGACCAAACCAAAAGAGTGAATTTTCACCTATTTCTCTGTGTTTCAGTTTGCAGATAGTCCTAGACAGCAGAAAGACTAATAACATCCAGTGCCTGTCTATCTGCTTTTAAGACAAACTTAGAAAACCAACCATACACCAAAAAAATGAAAGACTGTTTATTGGGTGTCCAGGTAGAGTAGCTTTTATGAATTCATTTGCAGTGGGCTGAAAATGGGTTTTAACATGCAAACACCATCTCATTATTGGATGAAGATTACTAGCCTTTCTCAAATAATATAGGTTACTCTGATCTCTATGAGTAGATTGTAACTAATAAACCCATTTTACATGCTGACTAAATGTAAATGAAATAATAAGATCTAGTTATTTACTGTGCAGGGAGGGAAATAAGATTTGGCACAAGAAAACCACAGAACTACAAAAAGTCTTGTACATTTGCAGGCTATAACAAAGCTATTAATGAAAACACATATTATTTCATCAGGTGAGTCTAAAGCTTAAGTAGTATTTCATGAGTTCAGACATGCTAGGCTTGTATCTCAAGCTGCATACCCTTCATCCTGCTGAGCACTAGTGTTTTAGGTTGGCTGATGGGGGAAATGAAGCCAGAAATGGTAGGCAGTCATCATGTGCAACAAGCTCAAAAGAGACCAAAGAGCTGTAGTAGGGGTAGGAACCACATATTGTTTTCCTAGAGGTCATGGGAAATGGCAGCAGTGGAGAGACGCTCTTAGGAGCATGTCACAGCACATTGACCATGCAGAGGAGGAAATGTATCCATGGCTGGGATTGTTAATGAGGAAATTACTGTTTCCTGACCTTGCACCTGTTCGAATATTTGCTGTATGGAAGCCCAGAAGATTCAAAGTGTTTCTTGTTAAGATTAGAGAAAGGATATATTTGTGTGTGTGTGTGATTTTGCTTTTAATAAAGATATTTTTTCTTTAAACTTCAGCCAAATTTAGGAAGTTTTCTGGACTATGATAAAGTCCGAGGATTCAAATACAGAGTGACCTTCTCCATCATTGTATTGACTGCCTGTTACTGATCTGGTGATTAAACATGGAGTCTTGCTGCCAATGTTATCCTTGTCCAAGTATTACTGCAGACAGAAATGCTAAATATTGTCGGCTAGTTCACATGTGAGGATGTGCCTTGCACCATTACCTTGAGATTTTATCTCAAAGAAGCAAGGTCACAGATAATGCCATTGAATATGCCTAGTCTGTTCCCATGGTTGATGAACATATACTAGAAGCAAATCTAAATATTTTTAAGTATTTAATTAGATACGTCTTGTCTGTGAAGACTGAAGATCTGCTGTTTGCTCATGCTTTTTGTTTCTCCGTTAATTTTTAAAGAAATACAGTTGTTGAATTCATGCTGACTTTGTACAGTATGCTCAAATTGTCTCACTTTCATCTGGGTGGTATATAAATTAAGCCCTCATATGTGCTAGTCTTCTATGTTATGCTTAATTCTGAAAAGCAAGGACAAAATACTTGTTTAATCTATCAGCTTTCTAGCACCTCATCTAGATCTACTTCTATGTCATAGTATTATGTTATGTGGATGTACCGTGAGTAATTGAAAAAGAAAATGAAAAGAAGGGAGTGAACCAGAAGATCTAAAGAATTTAATTCTTTTAATTATTTGCTTATTTTTCAAAAATTTATCAACATTTTGTTTGTCAGGATTCTGTCTCCTATCGTTTATTGTGTGTGTCCTCTGCCCCTAATTGGACTCTACAGGTGATTAAATGTAAATTATGAAATTAAAATATATTAATGTTTTTTGGTTTATTGCAACAGTAGAAAATGCAGCGTGATCAATGTCTACATCTTCTCTCACTTCCACACCACCATTGAACACATTTGATAAGCATTGTCTGTGAGATGACCTGATATATCTTAGCTGAAAAGAATACAACTAACTTTCCACAAAGACAAGGCACATGATACCCTTGCTGGCCTTTCCCTGGTAACCAAGCTTTGAAAGACAAAGCTAAGTGAAAATCAGGGTGGTCACTGTAATATCTAGGATTTACTGTAAAACCCTGAAAGTAAGTTCCTTTGAAGGATAGCTCTCTGTTTTTAAGAAATAGTGTGTATATAAGACTTGTGTATGCATATGTATACATTGATGTGTATATACATATGTATATGTGTGTATATATATATATATACACACATATGCACACACATGACTGTTATGTGTGTATGTATTCACACGGATTCAGCTGCATCTGTGTTTACTTCTATCCGTCTCACAGATATAAGGATAATACTTATATAGGATATTTTTAATAACCTCTTTGCTAATTAAATAGAGACTACACAAGGACTTTTGAATCTTGTAAGCAATGTAATGGTTTCTCTCTTTCTTGGAGCAAATGGCATTTGCCTGTCCTGTACTCATGTGATGTTCCTCCTGTAAAATCAGAGGAGTACACGAGACAGCTATTAAAGTGTGTCTGGAGTTCTGCAAACCACAGATCCAATCTCAGGGTAGGAGGTGGTAAAAGTGATAAGAGTGCCACTGATAGGCTGCAAACTCCTAATCTATTTTATGTATTAAAGACTACAGAAAGTGCAGTATCAATGCTACAGTCTTTGAGTGGCTCAGAATAACCGTACTTATATCAATATTTAAGCTGATCTGAGTTTGCATGTGATACCAAAAATAATAACTGAAGCATACGTAATTTTGTTTCAAAAGCAGCTCTATAACTGCTATTAATAAATCAAGCATTTGCTCTGATATTCTTGATTGTGATAAGCTGTGATATTGCAATGACTGGCAATGAAAAGCAAGTGTAACACCCTTACATGACTGTTGCTTTCATATCCAGTTTAGAGTACCCTAATATTTTCAGGCCTATTAATCTAGGAGGGTTTTTTTCCTAAACACCATGATGTAACGTATTCAGCTGTAAACATTCCCCTTTTTGTGAATGCGAACAAAGTGTTTTCATTGTATTTCTAAGTTCTTTTTCTTCTCCACCAAAACCATGCAGAATATTACTTCCTGTGGAGTAATCTTATTGCATCAGGAGTGGGTTTTGTCACACCGGTTTTTCTTATTCTTCCTTCCTGTGGTCAGGGCATGTGCCACCATCCTAGGCTGCCTGCCGTGCTTCTCTGTCAAAGATTATCAGTCAGATAGTGGTGTCAGTCAAATCTAAGTCAATGTCAGGGCTGTTATGCAACAGTTGTTTCCAAGTTTTGCTTTAATACCTGGGGTTTGTGTTACTGATATTAAATAAAAATTCTTTGCAATGAATTTTAAATGAAGGAAAAGCTCTCACCAGAGATTTGTTAAAAGCAGGCTAACAGTTGTTCTCTTTTTCCCCCCTCCTTTTTAGTAGAAGGGCTTTAAATTATATATTAACCAAAAAGGTAAACAGAATAAAATGGGCAATTAAATATTAATGGAAGATGTAGTGGAATTGTCCTGTGCAGCACTTAAAATGGCCTGAATGATTGAGCTGTGAATTACTCTCCCTTAGGTATTGAAAAATTCATCAGCACTATTTAATAAATGTTCGTATTCGTAGCCACTCGTGTTTACACTACAGCACTTCCAGGAGAGTGCTTACTAAAGAAAACATTTTAATGGAAGGTGAACTTTCCTGTACAGTGAGTCACCTTAAATTATACAGACTGTGTGGCAAAGGAGACAGAGAAATCTCTGAACTGACAAATGAGGAGTCTGCATAACTTAAGAGCATCTTTTCTTAAAGAGAACTACCCATGGATTGTAAGGGCTCTCTGAGTCCAAAGCTGCTTTGAAGCTTTTAAAAAATTAATTTTGTTTGCATTTTAAAAACATTTAGCCTTCACTGCCTGTGTGAAATTGTCCTCCAGGATAACCTGGGCTAAGTACATAATTATTACTGGAAAGCCATCTGCCTGATCTAGAGGAAAGGAAAGAGTGGCAAAACAAAACTTCCATCACAAATCAATCAAATGTTGAAGTAGTTCTTCTCCAGGTGACACTCAGTAGACTCAATTTGCATATGCAGCATATTACCGCTATTAAAATATTCATTAGCAAATTTTCTGGGTTAATTAATGAATTCACACCAAAACCTTAGAAAATAAATCAAAAAACCCCTGAGTGCTTAGTGTATTAATATGGAAACTAGTGAAGTCATGAGAATGTCTGTGCTTTATATGAAGATTTTTATTTTGTTTTTTCCTTGATGTGATTTGGTGTCTTCCCCAGGCTGGAGGCAGCACACACCCCCACGCACCACCACCCCACACCACTACAAATACTCCCATAGCTTCTGCATACTGGGCACAGTGCGGAAGAAAGAAACATGCTTTCTGTTTTCTGGAGGATGTGTCCATGTGCTCTGTAATCCAGTGACCGCTGCATGGTCTGCCTTTGTCTATCTGTTGTGCACCAAGGGGTGGGTTTGTGAACAGCTGTTGCACATGTTGATTCACTCATTACTTGCATTCAAGTCTGCAGCTTACTGGAGTGGTGGGCTGTTTGTAGCTTATGTTCAGATGCAGCACTAGGTGCAGAGCAATGTGGTCTTTTTCTGCCTCTTTACTAATCCAGCAGAGGTCCTTTCTGACCATCGTGACTTTCCAGTTCACACAGTTAGCTGAGGGTCTGTGCTGTGTTGGCAGGTGGATGAAGTTTAGAATAAGATAGTGGCTTCTGTTAGGAGGATTTAGATTTCTTCTACTGAAGTGGCATGGTGGCAAGTTGACTGTCATACTAACAAAAGATGTGCCGTACAACATGGCACACGCTGAATATTTTCACAAGTGAACTGCTTCACTGTTTTGCATGGTTGGAGCCAAGATTTTTCTCAATTCATATGCTGCAAAAGATATTAAGTAGACTTCAGAAAATAATTTTCTCCTGTTTTCACTAGCATGTGTTTTTCTCTGGCAGTTAAGTCAAATTCAGCCTTTTCAAAATTCAGGCTTGGTTTCCACTAAATTTTTGTCAGAGGCTAGGAGGTTATTTGCGAAGTGACAGTAGCAACACTTGCTGCAAAACAAGGATAAGTTAATTACACTGTAGTGCTGAAAGGATAAACTTCTCAGCTCAAAGAGCTACCCAGAGTATTATAGTTTCAACTGTCACATGAAATGACAATAGAAGTTGAAAATGTTTACAAACCTGAGAAAATTTTATTTATTATTTGTCCTTCTTGCAACTGGCTTCCTAAAAAGAAGAGTTAATAAAAAGTGTATGCATAGAATTTTTTAAAATAATCAAGATTGTTCTATAACTGGTTTAGAAAACTCTTCCACAAAACATTTTTCCAGAAAGGACTAAACTAAGTACACTGATATACGCTAGTAAAATGGTTTGGGGGAAAAGAAAAATCAAAACTGGTTAGGATTTATTCCTGTGTTGTAGCTCAGAGACCCACCTGGAAACAGATTGCAATAAAATATTTCTCATGGGATTTACACTAATGTTTTTACATTTTATTTGGTGGGTTTTTCAAGATAAGGGAACTAAGAATCTATCAATGTATTGCAGCACATAGCTGTGTTGTGGGAATGTTGCATAATGACACAGAAGAACCCAGGTGCTGTCTTTTCATTATTTCGGACTGCCTTCACCAAAAGTAAGAGGGGAAAAAAAAATTACTCTTAGTTGGACCAGGTGAGTAGAGGAGTGAAGGAAAAACATACTGGTGATGAGCAGCCTTACTTCCAGAGCAAAATGTTAAATTTTCAGGGAAAAAAAACCAAAGATATGATTCTGCAGTACTGCAATCTGATTTCCATTAATAGTCGTTAGGGTGGCTTCTGTAGAAGCTTCCCCTAGGTCTGTTGGCTTACCGACAAACCCATTGCTGACCGAGGCCGAGCAATGGGGGCAGCACCTCTGGGCTAACATTTTTAGAAGGAAAATGAAACCTGCAAGTGGATGAATGGCCTCTTTTTGCCAACAGAGAAGGGAATGAGAAGAGGTAAGAAACTTTGCAGACACCAAGGTCAGGGAAGAAGGCAGGGATGAGGTGATCCAGGCACCTGAGAAGAGATTCCTCTGGAGCATGTGGAGAAAAACATGGTGTAGCAGGTTGTCCCCCTGCAGCCCATTGAAGATGATGGGGAGCAGAGATCCCACCTGCAGCTCACAGAGGACCCCACACTGGAGTGGGTGGAGACATATGGAAAACGCTGTGACCAAGTGAGAAGCCTATAATGGAGCAAGGTCTTGACAGGACTTGCAGCCTGTGGAGAGAGGGGGCCACACAGGAGCAGGTTTGCTGGGGTAGGACTGATGACCCTGTGGGGAACCAGGCTTGAGTAGTTTGTTCCTGAAGGTCTGTATGACAGCTGTTGCAGTGTGTGAAGAGCTGAAGACCTGTGGGAAAAGACTCACACTGGTGAAGTTCATGGAGGACTGTTTCCTGTGGGTGGGACTCCACGCTGGATCAGGGGAAGGGTGTGGGGCATGCCCCCACCTTGCCTCCCCCTCCCAAGAAAGAAATCATGAATAAAGTTGAGCCTAGCCAGAAAGGATGGATGAGGGGAGGTGTTTTAAGACTTGGTTTTGTTTCTCATTATCCTACTCTGATTTAATTTTATGTGTATGTGTGTAGTGTAATAAATTAGATGGGTTTTTTCTAAATTCTATGTTGAGTCTGTTTTGCCCATGATGCTAATTGTGGAATGATCTCTCCCTGTCCTTATCTCGACTCCTAAGCCTCTCGATACATGTTTATGCCTCGGTCCAACTGAAAAAGTGAATGATAGAGTGACTAGACTATGGTGGGTGTCTGGCCTCCAGCCTGTGTTATACTACCACAGAATGATTTCAGGGTCCTTATTATTTTATGTATTTCCTAAAAATTCTTGCAGGAGTTTAACATAATTCAGAGAATAGTGTCCTTAACTCCCATTATCTAACCTGTATTATAGATATGCTAGGGTCTTTCTGTGTTCTAATTTTCATCAACACTTATTTCCTAACTGGTCTTCATCTGTGCCTGTATCGATGTTCTCAACTTGGTTTGAACTGGATTTGGTTTAGATAATACCAATTCAATCCTTATCTGAAGGGAACTTCATTTAAATTAAAATAAGGGTCTCCAAGTGTACAGAGTTAAATTATTTTTTACTTTAATATAATTGCTTTGAAATTGATCTATATAACCTATACAGATACAGAGAAAAATAAATTGAAAAAAAATTGAAAAAATTGAAAAAAATAAATTGAATTTTTTATTTTTTTTTTAATAAGAAGTGTGAGGGCTAATTCTAGCCCTTAGAAATCAGAGCTCCTAAATTTTTAATGGAAAGGGGTTTTAAAGATTTGTGGTTGGTTTTTTTGTTGGGGAGAGAAACTTGATTTTCTGGCTGGCCACCTGGAAAACTCTAATCAGTAGGTAGATGGATATTGGAAAGAATTTTCCAGCCCTCTTGATGGTGAAAGGCTGGATCAGTTCACCTAATTTCTTGTGTTTTATCTTTGCAAGAGCAGGCAACTTGGTTCAGGCCCAACAGTTTTTGTGGGAGGCTCTCATAAACTTCACTTTCACTTCCACAGCAATAGTTTAGATTTTTTTCTCATGGAAAATTTCTTCAGTTTACTCCCAGAAAAGCAAGTTTTTCCATAGGAAATATTTGATTTGATTTAACCTTCTGGAAGGTACTTGGGCAATTCTGCTTTATGTTCCCTGTGATATAGAAAGCAGTCTGCACCAAATTTGTATTTCATTAGTCCCTCTCAGAAGCAAAGTCTGGGCAGAATCATCCACAACTTTCAAACACTTGAGTTACTACTGGAAACATTGCATTTTAAATCAAGATGTTTCAAATTGTATTGATGAAACAACAGACTACTTTTGCCATCAATTTTACTGTGTGGTATCTGAGAGAAGTATTGATGTAAAAAATAGGAAGCACTCAAAGTATATAATGATCTCTGGCTGCCTCTCTTATCCTAAGTACTGTGAAACCATAACCTCTTCTTGAGGATGCTGGTCACTCGTCATTCCTTTAAAGCTCTAGTAAAGAAAAACCCACTTGGTTTTGTTTAGGATCTTCCTCTGTAACAGTATCTGTTTTATGAACCCCTTTCCAGTTCTCAGTCCTTCATTTACTGGGCACTTCATTTTGCCTCCCTTTCTACATCAGTCTTAGAATATAAGTCTTTTTCTCTGGAGAACAGATGATAAGGAAAATGTATTTGTGTCTCTCAATCTTTTTGTGGTTCTCTGCTGAAAACTTCTCTTTTCCTGTATCTCTTAATTCCTCTCCTCCTTTCCTGTGCATTATTAACGTTGCCCCTAAATTATTTACTGTAGCTCTGTAAAATGTCATTAGTGAGAATCGTTTCACTGACTAGGAGCAGCTAGCTTACTGAGGACTGAAGGCGGAAGAAGGAGAAACAGGGAGGCTAAAGATATACCATGATTCTGAAGAGGAGTGGAGGGTAGGTGTTTGAGGCAAGGGAGAAATGGTTCAGAGAAAAGGCTAGAGTGTGGGCAGTAGTGCTAAGGAGAGGTTGAGGATGAAGGAAGGAAATAGTAGTGGCACTAGGGAGGAAAAATAAAGAAATTATATTAATTTGAAAGTAGGTACACTGACATAAAAGGCCATTAATGCATCCAGTGAGTGGATGGCATCGAATGAGACAGGAGATGGGTTTGTTCAATAAAGCAGAAAAATCATGAAGGTAACCAGAGAAAGATATAGCTGATGCAAAAGAGTATCATTGATTTTGTTGTAATACATATAGAGCTTGATCTTGGATAGAAGAATGATGATATAGTTTAAAAATCCTTGGCTTCATCATTTTGTGCCTCAGTGGTGTTTTCCCTATGGTCTTAAGCTAAAAAAGGATAGGGTGTTTTTTCACATTTTTAGGACCCTATACCATATACATAGCTTTTTGTCAACGTTGTACCATGTTGTAGTAGCAATGGCGATATTTAGCATCTTTTCTAAGTAGTAGCAGACAGCAGCTCTAAAGCAAGCATTGGATCTTCAAAGTGGGAAAAGGTACCTTTTACAAGCTGTATGCAAGAACAAAATGTGCAAATCCATTTATTCAGTAATGGGGTTAGCTCCCTGTGCACAGCTTTGCAAATTTACTTACAAATGACCATACTGTAAAATTCAGGCTACTCCTGTGGGATAAGTCTTTTCTTTTTTTTCTTTGACCCCCCCAACCCCCCAATAGGTAATTAATACTTAGATAAGTAATACATTTAGATTGCAAGCGACTATTCATGTCAAAACCTGGCATGCTTTAAAGTGACACATTTGCTGAATATTTGTTAAACTGCAGCAGTTTAATCCTTTTTGCCGCCCTCTGGCAGGTTTACCATGGAACTTAATACTGTACTCGTATGGGATTATGCCTCAGAATTGCAGATTGAGAGACTGCACATGGATGCTTCACAGGGTACGAAGGATTAAAGACTGAGAATTTAGGTGTGTAGTATAGTTCCTTATGATTAAAACAGACTGAGTTTAACAGATGATATTTGATCTGTAATTTATTTTAAAACAAAGAACTGTAAACAGTTTTATCAAAATTAGCTTTGAATATGGCCACATAGCGCTAGAGGTTTCATGTACTTGCTGTAACATCCAACTTGGAATTTGACTGCAATGGTGGAGTCTTTCACGGGTATATCTGCATGTGTGTTTGGAAAAAAGTAAATGAATGGGAAATACTGAATTGTTTGAAAATGTTGTGGGCACTGTATTTAAAAAAAAATGCTGTAGTCCAGACTTTCCTACAAATAGTTAACACATCATGTTCACTTCTCCTTGAATACTATACTATGCAAAACCTGAAACACTTTTAGACAAGTATTTAAATTCCAAAGCCTGCATTTAAACCAGTGTGAAGGTCACTTCTTCAAGGGATTAAGAGTCAAAGGCGACACATGAGAAATATTTTCTGCAGCTTTGTTTCATGGCAAAACTTGGCTGACAAGACTCTTCCAATATCGCACACATTCTGTCAAGATCTCCAGCTTCCAGCACATAAAAGCAGAGTGCCAACAGGCTTTACATTACGCAGTTCAGTACAGCATCCAGAAAATACTTGTTTGGAATATTTATCATTAGGAATCTCATTTGTAATTTTGGGGAGCGGTGGAAGTTTTGAATGTATGTTGGAGTGGGCTCTTGGAGGTAAGATTTTGAACATGGATGGCCCATCATAGCAGCAATATTCTGCAATCCCATCAGCTGGGAAGAGAAGCAGACTGAAGACTGAGTCATTTGCCAGAAGGGATTGACAGTTTGTTTGCTATGGCAGATGACATTTTAATTTTATCACAGTTTATTTCATTAAAGGAACAAGTTCCTACAAATGTTTCGAGATACCTACTTTATGTATATATTTTTGTGGCCAGAAAAACAATCCAATTGAGTGAAAAATGAATCTAGAATGCTTCATTTTCTTTCAAAAAATGTATTATATATTATAACATGTGCTGAGTATTTCTGGAGTTGAATTCATTGTACACCCTTCCACAAAAGTTGCATTTGGAACTCCATTGTTGAACATGTTGGGTTTAATCATAGAAAACAGAGATTTAACAGAACCCAGCTGTTAACTCTTCTATGTAAAAACTCAAGAAACTGAAGCTTTGAGATTAAAATCAACCTAATATCATAATTTTAATATAGTTGTCTCCACATGGCTAGGTATTTTGGAAACTCTGTGGAAGAATGCTGACATACGATTGCTAAGTGCTACAGATCAAGGAACTGAGAATAATGAAGTCTAGCATATGTCTTTGTTGTGCATGCTCTTGCATTTCTGCTTTGTTTTTTTCTTTTTTCAAAATACTTAAAGGAAGTAGAAGTGGGTATTCTTAATGTTAATTTAAGATAACAGATAGCTATGGTAACTTTGTGTCTGAATTACTGTCTGAGGACACAGAAGCACATTCAGGATGATTTATGGTAACAATAGAAAGGGCAGTCTTTAGTATCCTGAAATGCTGAAATCTTGTTGTTGATAATGGATCCATAATAGGAATGAATGAATAATTTTATGAATTCAAAAAATAAATTATTGGTAGAATAAGTTATGTAGTAATTTAGAAAGACTTTAAGGTATTTTCATGCTCCAGCAAACATTAAATATTCTACTTTGAAACTCACAAAAAATGTTGCATGAAACCAGGGCAATTTTAAGGATTTTGTGACCCTCTAGCAGAGGGGATATTATTCATTCCGTGCATTGTTCTTTTTGAAATTTGTGGCTAAAAATATTTGTCTGCTTCTGCTGCTATAAATATGCATTTTTTCCTTCACCTACTTGTCTACTTGCCATTCAGAACTTAGGAGATGATCATGGAGACAGACTAAAGTGAAGTAAATACTCATAGTCAGGAAAATAAGTGATAAGACATATCGGTCAATTCTAGCACAAGTTAACTCACTTTTACCTCTGATTGAGTTAAATGTGATAAAGAATATACTTAAACTATACTTGTTTCTGAACATAGTTATGAGCTTTGAAATTAAAAGTAGCCTGGGAGGAAAGTCCATGTTTTACTGGAAAAGTGATCTCTGTTGTCCAAATAATAGTAATGCCACTTTCCAGACATTTTTTTTCTGATAAAGGACAGGCCACACCAAGAAAGAGATATCATTTCCTCTTATTTCCTCCTCATGTCCTGTGAGATTTTTCATTAAGGTGAATATCTGCCATCACAGAGGAAGCAATATTGTGACAATTAACATTGCTCCTTTCTGTGTTCTTTTGAGGATAAAGAAGAATATGGATGGGCTGCTTATCCCTCAATGAAAGCAGGCACCATAACGTTGTAATTGAAAATAGAATCACACAGATGCTCCTGAGAGGTTAAGACTTTTAAAATCATATTATACATATATTCATAACATTTATGTGGGTGTCAAGTCAGTCTTTACGTTAGAAAATGGAATGCAATCAAATAGGAGAGAGGCAGAATAACACAACAGGATAAATAATGTTGGGGAAATAATGCTGGTGGGAAAACAGGTAAATGGAAACTGAACAGTGAAATCTCTGACTTTCACTAGAAAGTGCAAGTTTTGTAACAGCTTATGACAGGCACAGTGTGGAATTACTCTTAAATGATGCTCAGATTTGTTTTAAAGTTGTTATAATCACCTTGACAGCTTTGTGCAGAAATGAGTGCAAGTGCTTTTTGGAAGGTTTGACCCTGAAATATACAGGGCAGACTGGGCAAAAACTGCTGTGAACTGCGAAACATGAAAAATTAGAAAGTCTGCATGTCCCCAGTTGTGACAGCTCAACAATACTTATCTATGTAGAGGGGAGGAGAATCTAAGAGTAGCTGGCTATGCTGAGTGCTGAATGGCATAAAACAACTGGATGGACGTTCTGGAGTCACACAGTAGTGGGAAAACACTAGGAGAAAATAGAATAGCGTTTATATCACAGCCCTACTGAAATGAGAATTATTCAGTGCTCTCTTTGACTACTCCATTGTCTATTCCACAAGGCATGTTTCTCATGCAAGATTAAAAGAAGAGACCCTGTCCCATTGAAACGGACCTCACATCATATCCTTGTAATTTATTTTTTGTGATCTTGCACTGTTGAAACTTCCAGTCTGAGGGAAGAAGGGGTATGCCATGGCTGGGAACTAAGTGAATTCACTGAGCTCAATGTCTGCTTGCTGCATTAATAAAAATCAAATGAAAAAAGCAATCTGATTAAATTATGTGTGCCTTTTCCTATGCCAGTGGAGCTTAACTAAGCAAACAGAAGCAGTGAAGTAAATCAGTGTTGGTTTATTAAAGATCAGAATTCAATATCTCAATAGTTGAAGGGCTTATGCACCACCGTTCTCACTGTTTAGCTTTTCTATGCAAAGAAAGTAAACACAATGGCACTGTGGGGACTCTTGTTAGGAAAGTGACACTTAGAGAAGCCTAGTTTTCTTGCAAAGAAGATGCTGCCCTATGTCTTACTTCTCGCCTCTTGCCAAAAGATTATAATGAAAACAAAAATATTAATATTGTTTGCTGATGGTGATGTCACCCTCTGTAACAGAGTCATTCTCCTTGAAATATCCTTAACACTTGAGGATAGAAATGTCCCTTACCTCAGCTGCTTTTCTTTTAATACGCTTATCTGCACAAATACAGACTCCCCCTCACATTGATCTCAGTGCATGATCAAGATAGCAGTTTTTTTGGGGAGGGTGAAGAAGTTAAGGAAGCTTAATCTAGTCTTTAGGACTCTCAAAATTTATACATTGCAAGATTGCACTCTGAGTATTAGGGGGCTCACAGGAGAACTCCAGAAAAATCTATTGTAGTCTGCAGGGTGGAAAAGCTTCCAGTTAATGCTGCCTTAGTGATGTAAGACTTGGCTTCTGCAAATTTAGAAAACAAAGATTCTTACTCCTCATGACTGTGGTTACTTGATGGCTTTTTTATGATCCAACCAAGTACAGACTGAGAATTTCAAATGTTAGTTTTATATCCACATAAAACTAATGGTCAATCTTCCTACCTAAAAAAGAGCATCACACAAGGTGTGCACAACTGTGCTCACCTGGTGAACTTGTAGGAGCGACTTGCTCAGAGAACACTTTTGTAGGCCATTAGCTGTTCAAGTATGATTCGCTGTTAAGTATTATTGTGTGTGTAGATACAAACTCACAAGTTCCTCTAAACATTAAAGAAGAGTACGGTAAAAGAATTGCATATTTAATACCTAAGACAGGTATATAGGAATCAGCTAACAAGGTCTGCTTTGGTGCTAGTATTCAATATTGTATTAATGTGCAGTGAACTGCTCTGTCGTCTTTTCTCTTTCTGCTGGCAGTCACAAACCTGAGCAAAGCCTTTGTAATTGTACGTAGCTGCTGCTTTTATCTGTTCTTGCAAAAAAAAAGCAGAGATAACAGGCACCTAGTCAGAGAGATAAGCAATCAAGAACATATATGCAACAGTCTGTAGAACACTCTCCTTCTGCTTGTGCACTGGGAACCCCATGGCATACATGATGCTTTGCAGAAACTAAAGATTTCCATGTACTGCTTTTGCACGCTGCCCTGATGTAGGCTAATTCCAGTTAAAAATAAACAGAAAATGCCATTTTCATCATTGCTTAGATGTTTTGTGCTTCAAAACTTGAAGAGATCAGTGGGTGGAGACAGGCAACCATGAAATTATTTTCTTGGATAAGATCTATGTCCAAGCCATAAGTGAGCTTGGCAGAAACTATCTTTAAATAAATGATTTCCAGAGAGCTAAGATAAATGCCACACTGCATAATATGCGTGATAAAAGTAAGGGTCAACATCAGAGATGCTTGGAAATTTTCTAATAAAGCAGAATTTGTGGCATCGTGGGAAGCCATGTGGTCTAGTGAAACAGGAACACCTGCAGTTTCTGGCCAAGTGTGTTCTATGACAGACCTGCCCTTTAAGTGTCAGCTGATGCTGAAGAAAAAGTATGTTCTCTATTAGCAATGATAAAATGAGCAGAAATATTCTTACTGGGCAGATACAAAGAAATGAGCAAATATGAATGATTTCTCTTTCCTGAGTCATAGGAAAAATTGAAAGTTTTAGTTTCAGCCCAGTTAATAGTAGAATTAAATAGCAGATAAATATAACTTTCATTTGAAAAAAACTGCATGAATTTGTGTGGATTCAAAAACATTAATGTGGGATAGTGACTTTCAGAACAGACAAATTGAAAGAATGGAATTTCCTTATCTATGCTTTTGGCATGTGGGGAGAAATGGCACTGAAGTTTCTACTTGCAGACTGTGAGGAATTGGGGAATGATCTTGAAAAATGAGATTAGCATGAATTTTGCAAGTGCAGAATGGTGAAGGAATCTATCTGACAAGCAAGGACTATCTAAATGTGCAGAGTCCAGAAACCAAGGAAAGAAGCAAGGAAAAAACAAGAGTAGTGAAGGGGGAGAAAGACCAGTTTTCATCTCAACCTCGAAAAGGAAAGGTGTTTCATTGCTGCCATTGTGTACAATGTTGGTGAGTCCTTCTGTCTACAGAAATTCAATGGTGGAAAAGTCTTGGTATCATTTTTCTAAGTGGTTGACATGTTCACAGAGAGCAGGGTATGAGCATTTCTTTTGGAATGTAAGAAAACAGGTTAATATGTACTTAGATGTTATCTCCTGGAAGCTAAAGTATCTCTCCCACACATTCAATGTCAGGTTTCAGTCTTAAACTACAGACAATCCCAGACCTCACCTTGCTCATTTAGACCGGTTCTTGGCACTTACAGAGTCAGCAGTCGGTCTCAGTAGTTCTTTCACAGCAGTATGTGAAGAAACAATAAAGGTAGAAGAGAATTATTAAATTGGCATGTTTTTCTGAATAATCTTTTAAAAAAGATTTTTTTACTGGGTGATAGAAGACATCTGAGCTACCTGACCTGCTGTAGTTTTTGATCAGTGTTAGAATGTCTTTCCATCTGTAAACAGGGGAGGGAGATGGGAAGCTAATGTTACTAATCAAGTCTATGTACAGTGTTAATGACAAAATGTCAAAATATAAATCGTACTAATTCAATGTTTAAACATTAAAAAAAAATGTTTTAAAAGAAGTACAAAAGCTAGCTTGGTCAGATGAGGTCATGGACATGCTTTATAACTATTTTAAGCTGTCTCCTAAATACTAGGACAGTTCTGTTGATAGCACCTGCTGTCATTCAGAAGACTGAATATTCAATTCCCTTAGCAGAAGCTGGGCTCAAACCCAGCGCTGACTATACAATGCATTACTAAATAAATACTGGCTGGTTGGTAGCCATATTGACCTTTAGTTGAGATACCAAAATCCTCTTGCCAACATTCCCACCTCCTGCTTAATTGGCACTGTATAAAATGTGTTTCCAAGGGAATGTACAACAGCAGTCATGGTTGCCTGCAATATTAACACAGGAAAAGAAGCATGTAATTTATTCCTCTGAAAAATGGATGCATAATAAAATCCAGCATAATAAATCTTTTTCTGCTAGGATTATGATGACTGCAAGTAGGCAGACGTTGGTCTATTTGCACAGCATTTGTTTCATCCAAGGAACTATTTTGGTTTGGTACCAAAGTCTTATTGGTGTGCTTAAGTGGCAACACAGCACACCTTTTACTAACATCCAAGTTTATCTTTGGTTTTTTTTGTTCAGACGAATTTGTCCTGCTATTAAGATGAATTGTAAATAGTAAGCTGTTAAATATACCATAACCTTTCATCACAACATAGGACAGAGATTGATTGCTGATGCTATCATTACCATCCAATAAGACTTCAATTACTTTCAATTTACTTACAAATATTTTAACTTTTTGAGTAAGTATGAAGTGATTCCATGAAAGAGAAGACAAATTGCTTCAGTGGATGACACTGGGAAGGGTCATGCTAGGAGTATGCACTGGCAGAGCACTAATAATGAAGTGAATTAGGGAAATGAATTTTAGCACAGTTTATGGGTTTATCATTTAGGAGGAAACTCTGCAGGTACTCCACTTGTCAAACAGAATCACAGAATTGTAGGGGTTGGAAGGGACGTCAAGGGATCATTGGGTCCAACTCCCCTGCCAAAGCAGCTCCCTAGCTCATACTACACAGATAGGCATCCAGACGGGTCTTGAAAATCTCCAGGGAAGGAGACTCCACCACCTCCCTGGGCAGCCTATTCCAGTGCTCTGTCACCCTTACTGTGAAAAAGCTTTTTCACATGTTAGTGCAGAACTTCCTGTGCTCTAACTTGCAGCCATTGCCCTTTGTCCTGTCTCCACTAACCACTGAAAAGGGGCTGGCTAACTTGCCCTGCATCCCATGCTTAAGATAATCGTAAACACCAACTAGGTCTCCCCTTAATCTTCTTTTCTCCAGGCTGAACAGTCCCAGCTTATTCAGCCTCTCCTCATAGGGGAGATTCTCCAGGTCCTTCGTAGCCCTTCTCTGGACTCTCTCAAGGAGATCCCTGTCCTTTTTACAGCAAGGAGCCCAGAACTGGACACAATACTCCAGGTGGGACCTGACCAGGGCAGAGTAGAGGGGGAGGATCACCTCCTTCAACCTGCTGGCCACGCTCCTCCTGATGCATCCCAGGATCCCATTGTCTCTCTTAGCCACCAGTGCACACTGCTGACTCATACCCAACCCGTCGTCGACCAGGACCCCCAGGTCCTTCTACACAGAGCTCTTCTCCAGCAGGTCAACCCCCAGCCTGTACTGATACATGTGGTTGTTCCTTCCCAGATGCAATCTCCCTGCCCCGCTTTCCAGCCTGTCCAGGTCTCGCTGGATGGCAGCGCAGTGTTCTTGCATGTCAGCCACCCCTCCGAGCTTTGTATCATCAGCGTACTTGCTGAGGGTGGATGCTATTCCCTCATCAAGGTTGTCAATGAAGATATTGAACAGGACTGGACCCAACACCAAGCCCTGGGGAACACCGCTAGTCACAGGCCTCCAGTCAGATTCTGCTCAACCCATCACAACCTTCTGAGCACGGTCTGACAGCCAATTCTCAACCCACCTCACTGTCCACTCATCTATCCCATGCTCTCTCAGCTTTGTTATCAGGATGTTATGGGAGACAGTATCAAAAGCCTTGCTGAAGTCAAGGTAGATGACATCTACTGTTCTCCCTCCATCTACCCAGCCGGTGATGAGATCATAGAAGGCTATGAGATTGGTTGAGCACGATCTCCCCTTGGTGAATCCATGCTGACTACTCATGACCTTCTTCTCTTCCAGTTGCTTGGTGATGGCATCCAGAACAAGCTGTTCCATCACCTTTCCAGGGACAGAAGTGAGACTGAACATCATAGGAAAACCTAGTATTTTGTTTGGCAAAAAGTTTTCTACAGGAATCATCCTTAATATTCTGAGGCAACCTATCAAGTTTTCTTTGAATGATTATTTTGTTATGGATCTAGTTTTCTTTACTTGGTAAATAAAAAAGGCCATTTTCTCTCGTTCTGCCTATAAAAATCTGGCAACAAATACAGTCAAAATATGCAAAAGTTAGCTTTGAAACATATCTAGTGAATTTATAGATATCTTTTAGTGTGGCATGTGGAAACAGAAGCAGCATCACAAGAGTATTCAGCTCCCTGGAGGCCACTAGCAAATGCTTCAAAGGTCTCCCTAGAGGGGGGAAAATAGCATTTTACAGCAGAAGTCACAAATTTGCAAGTCTTCTGTGCAAATTATAAAATTCAATGATTCAGCCCCACTAGAAATCCGACCATGTTTACCAAGGTGTGTCACCATTATAAAATGCCACTTTTTCTGCATTTGAAGCTTCAGAAATGGAACATTCAGTGAGTTTCTGAAGGGCTAGGAAAAAACCCCAATATTTCAAGTGACATTTTCCCCCTCCTATGTAAGCAATTCTTCCTCAGGACTCATGTGAATATTTTTTGATAGCTCTACGGATCTGATACAATAAACATAATTTAATTTGCAATCGAAGATAGTGAAGAGATTAATTCAACTTAACCCACTGTAGCACATCCATCAGGCCCATGATTGTTTCCTGCTTGCAAGAACTAAGGAGATATTGATAAACCTCATTTAGTGGATCAGAATAATCTCCTTCAAGACAGAAATGCTTACCTTCTGCTATTTCCACCTGTAAGTAGAAATTAATACCCTTGGATTGTTAAACTTCCACCTGGACATCAAAAAGAAAAAAAACAGAACAGAGGGCCTCACTTTATCATGTTGCCCACTGGATGAAACCTTGGGTGGGGGCACTGCAGATATAGCTCCTCATCCTGCTGCACTGCCACCCGTGGCATTGAAAACCTCCTATTGTCTTCACCATGGCAAGAATTCCTCAACATACAGATCTTGACCCCAATGCCTTTAGCTTCACACTGAGGATGTTACCTCTTGAAGCCATGAGGGAACTGGATTACTCCTTTATTGATTAAATGTTGAGTTAACAATCAATGGGTAATTGACTGTTAACCTCCGTGAGATGACTCATGTGCTTAAGTCAGGCTCACCACTAAACACCTTGCCAAACAAGTGCCTACATACTGTCTCTGGCTTGTGTACACAAATTTGTCAGCTTTACATTATTCAAAGACATGTTAAAAAAAAAAATCTTCCCTAAATGAGCCACACAGAAAAGAATAAACCTGTTAAATGGATAGATTTACAGTGCACTACCATTCCGTATTTAAGAGCCCCCCTCTCTTTCTGTTATTACTGAGGCAATCAAAGGTGCCTTGAAAGATTGCTAAAAATGATTAAGGATGCTTTATTTTAGATTGATAACTGCAGTAGCAAGTGTGAGAAAGAGAGCAAGCAATTGAAGTGGATGGGATCATTGTGTGCCTGCCTAACATCACTGGCTTAACATTTGTATTTTAGACTGTCTCTTGCCTAATAACAGCATGTAGTGAAATAAAGGGTTCGTTCTGGAGGTAATTGTTATGTTGTGGAATATAAACAAGACCCATTCTGCAGTATATTTACCACAGTGCATATTTATGAGTTGGGTTTAATTAAAAGTCAGGAACAGTAGAGCTATTTTTTAACTAGATGCCTATTATCTAGTGTCAAATGCTAGGTTTTAATCATGCATTTTATACCATCGTGACCTAGATCACTGCCTGTGACATACTAGATAGTGTGTTGTCTTTCCTGAGAAGATGTAGCCAAGCTTGATGGATGTTTTCTCATTCCTAACCTCATTACTACTGGCTTCCCATCCATCTAATAAAATGCTATGATAGAGAGTGGGAAGGTGCTATAAATCATAATATTCCAGCCGCTCCAAGCAGATTCATTAGAAATGCTGACTATATATCTCGCACAGAGAAAGTCAACACACAAAGTAGGTTGCTGCTTCTGCCCGTGCTGGAGACATCCCCTCACTCCCTCCAGTCAAGTTAGGATTTGTTTTTAATGGCAAAGATGACATTTAATGAAGTTCTGGGTGGCAGGCTGCTTTGACCTGATTAACCCAATAAATATTCCAGCTGTTATTAGTTTTAAACTCTGCTGTAGCCTGTTAGCTCATTCGCATCATTACTCCACCACTGAGAATACATAATTACTAACTAATGAACTTTTTTTTTTTGGGGGGGTAAGAAACTGAGAAATCCTACTCCTATTTTCCAGAGTTTGTCTTAAGGAAAGGTACCCTGTTTCTCAGTCTGGGATAAATAGGTAGCTAAAGGTAGCATACAGTTCAAAGGAAGAGAATCCATCCTGTCCGTCTTTCAGTCTGCGGTATCAAATGTGGCTATGAAAATAAAAATGTCCCAGACCTGTGCTTGGAGAAGGAGAATTAAACTGGCTGTATCCTCTGAAGTCCAGGCTATGAATTTTCACTTCAGAGTCATGTGGTATTTTGTTTAAGTTTTGCATTTCAGTAGAATCTGCACACTTGCAGAGGTAACAACAGCTGTGATCTTTGCAAAAGGGGCAGGGTCACTAAGAAAAGGAAAAAAGCAGTAAAAGAAAAGAAACAACAATTTTAACACAATTCGGCTCTAAAAAATGCAGTGTGAGTGTGACTGTTGTTCCAGGTGTTTGGATTTTCATAATGCTCCTGTGGCAGATGCTCAGAGCTGCTTACATTCTCCTGTGCAGTTTTCTTCAGTAATAAATTTCATTTAGCCCTTACGAGGGTGTCATTCAAAGGATTTCGGTGGGATGTCGCCTCAAGTAGCCTCGTATGTCTTGCGACTGCAGATTTCACCTCTCCCTTTGGACTGAGTTAGTTGACAGAGCCATAATATCCAACTTTCTTTTCTTTCACACAGACATATATATAAAATAATTAATAATATAAAAACATCAGTGGCCTTTCCATTGGAATTGAAACAAGGTATATATTGGTCTTTAGAATTATTTCCTTTCATTGTGTGTGACATGGGATGTCAGGCAAGCATATGGGCATAAGTGGACTTATGGAAGGCAGTGGTGCATACAGCTTGCAGGAATTCATCAGGGGACACCAGTGGGGTCTTCTGTCTGTGTTCAAAAGCTGTTTCACTTCATTTTGGGGAAATGAAATAGTGTGTAAGCTGGTAGTATTCTTTATTAAATCCTTGAGGGGGAAATGCAATTGTGTTTGTATGCTATCTGCAAGCAGCGTTTTCATTATAACTCGCTGTGATCTCTAGTACTTAGTGTCAAACTGTTTCAGGGAAAATGATTGATAGCTGTTATTAGTAATCCATGGCTTTATGAATGTACAAATTCAAAGTAATCAGAGGGAGAGGAGAATTGTACATCAGTTAATATAATCCATTTATTTTGAAACATGCACTAAAGAGTGGCATTCATCTTTATTGCAACAGAAGTCTTAGCTTTGTGGTGATACTCTTAAGCAGATAATGGTAAGACATATAAAAGATTCACTTTAGCAACATAGTGGCCACTTTCTGGTTCCTGAAGCACTCAGAAAGTTACATGGAGGAAACAGCAGTATCTCTCTGAATTGCAATGACCAATTTGGAAGTATCTGTCAGATGTGACTGCCACGGGGGAAGGCCTCAGGACAACTCAGTTGCCTACAGACATCTCACCTGACTCAACACTGGAGAGCAGATATGAAAGGGCTGCTGCCTCCGTCAGCCCCTTGCTGCCTCTATAAATTAAAATATAAATCCAAATCCAAATCGATTTATGATTATGTATGCCTGGAATAAGTGACATAAAAGACTGTCCTCTTCGGTTTTTAGTTTTTAAGGTTTGCAGGTCTGTTAATTTATTTGTTGAAACATGCTAATGAGATGTAAGGGCTATGAGCAAAACTCATGTCAAATCTGCAAAATTCATATCATAGCAGGGGTGCCTGTTAGTAGTGTATTATCAATGTCAGGTGGAAAAGTACAATACAACGGGAGAGCTTGACTGCAGTTGAATTGTCTGGCAATTCATCTAAATAACTTTTGAATTAAACAGGAAAAGTCACATTTTTATGCATAGGTTTTGTTTTCATGGGCTTTTTTAAAAGCTGTGGCATTCACCTATCACTATCAGTTATGTCAACAAAATGACTGTAAGAAGAAGACCTTCTATGAAGGTAATTTTTTTGTTTAAATGCAACAGAATTAGTCCAGGAAGATAAACATGCAGAACACAAGCTATTTCATAGTATCTTTCACAAGCCATACATATAATGTCTCTGTTTAGTCCATGGAGTTTCCTCTTCAAGGAAAACATGGTTAAGAAGCACTTTGTGCCGTGAATAAATGCTGAGGTCTGGAGAAGACTGAGAATTATTTCACAATTGAAAGAAAAAGATATGGTAGAACCATCCCTGCTTTGTGGTATTGTTGGTCACAGATTGATAATACAGTTAGTGCAAAGGAACAAATGCATGACTGTGTGCCCTAAAACATGAAAAAAATAAACCAACCCAAATCCCAGCCACCGCCATGAGTTTATTGGAATTTAACTGATGTTTGAAGGTTTTGTTCTTACCCACAGTGTTCTGTTATGTTCAGGTTTTGCTGGTTATGGAACTAAAGAAAAGCACTTCATCTTTACATACTCACAACCTTCATAGAACAGAAATCTAAATTTGCATTTAGCTCAGTATATCATACTTTGTTTACTATGTAATTTTTCCTAAAGATAAATCTTATGAAGTTTTCATTTTATATTAAATAGTATTAACACAGAGGTGTTAAAACCCAAAGTAGTAATGTTCTTTTTGTGGAAAAGAGAAATGTAGCCAACTTTTAGTAATATGGGAAATTGATACGGTTATAAGAGGTATATAAATGCAGAATTTCCTGGGTTTTTTAGGATTGCACATAAATTCCAATGTTTATTTTAATATGATAACTGTACCAGTACAATATACAGAAGTAACCTCAGAACTTTAAAATTAGATTTAGGGGGTGAATAGTTGCTATAATTCAGGGGAAATGTGGAAGAGGACACCAAAACAAATGACAACAAAACCCACAAAAACCCAAATTTTGATACAAGAAACAGATACAAGCTGATACTCAATCAAAAGAATGAAGAAATAGGGCATAGTCCAAGTAAGCATAAAAGACTATTAAAAAGACAGGGACACTTTACTAAAATGATACAGAGATTCAGTGTTACTGCCTTTGTTAAATCTTCACATCCTGACTTAAGAACTGATATGTAAGAGCTACTCATTATTATAAAACTATGCCATTAATCTTTGGACACAAGTGTTTAGTGTATTAAATGTGGCCATGTGCCAAATATATTTATAGTATGATAGATCTAGGGGAAGGTATCAGGTTTCTTTCCCTCCTTGTCCCTGTTGCATCAGGAGCACAAATGTCTGACCACATTACACAGCTTTACTTGCTCTGCTTCCCGTGGAACCATGTCTGTCCATCTATTTACTGACCTTGAGTTTCAGGAACACATAGTAAAATATTGCAACAAACAGTTGCATTAAACTTGAAGTAAATAAGAACATTTTTAGGTACAAATCTTTTCTGAATTAGGGATTCTTGGGGTAGTCTTTAGTCAATCCTAGCTGAGAGATAGGAATTTCACTGCCTAAAATCAAGAGGTAATCATAGTTTGATTTCTGTAGGGGAGCTAGAAATTACTGGGACAGAAATATCTCCTCAGTTCTGAGCAATCCAGGAGAGACATAATATACTATGCCCTTTCCATGCAAGTTGCTTTAATTTATTTCCACCTGCCATTTCCTTTTAGTCCCCTATTTTTCTGTGCCCTCACAATCCAGGACACTTTTTCATCTTTAACTCATTCTCTCTGGTTATGCACCTCCTTCTGAGAAATGGACTGGTCTGAGTGTCTCACTGAGCTGATGATGGGCAGATACTCCTGCTATCTGCTTTTCTGCATCAGTGATGAATGTGTCTCACCTCTTTCCCTCCCGGCTTCTATCTCATAGTAATGTGAACCAGCAGTGTCTCATGTTAGGACCAAACCTGACACATCTTCCTGGTCAGAGTTTAGCTTAAGGATCTCTACACATTCATGCATACCTACCTGTGCCAGTGCTATGGAGGTGCAGATGGTGTATAACATTAAATCGACTTTAACTTTTAATTATATCTCATTTGTTAACTAAGTCTTAACTAAGTGCAAACTTCACTGACACACAAGGAAGCCATTTTGTTTTAATCCTACTCTTGTTTTCAGCTCTTCTTCTTCATAAGTGTCAGACTATTCACTGTATCTTCATATAATTGACATGCAATTAGAAGCAACAATATAAGTGGTTTTAGCCTTGCCTTATTACTAAATACCTGTAGTTTCAGCTAAATTGCTGGGCCTCCTCTACAGGTGTTTAAACCTAGAAACAGAAGCAAAATCTGAACGACTTACTGATAATCTTCCCTTTCTTTTCACTGTAACCCACACACCTGCTCTGTAGCACTGTGATATATAATCAAAAGAGTGCAGGTGCTCGGTATGATTGAATTGAACCCTTCCATTTACTCTATTGCTTTTCTAATTCAGGAGTGATGCTCAGTGGGTGTGATTGAAGAGATCTCTCTCTAATTATGGAGATTTCTCTGTGCGGTGTTGGAGGATTTTTTATTTTTTTTTTATTATTTACACTGTTCAGTCTGGCAGTAATATTTCTGTCTGCCAATGTCAATTACATTGCTCTTGACTGGTGCAGATCAGCAGTCTGTGATATCTCTGAAAAGCCAGTGTGTATCACATGTCACTAGCAGACATATTAATGTTTGAGTTGAGGAGAGCAAGTGATGTAACAAGATTAGATGGCACTGATATAAAGGACTAACTCTAAGCCCATGAATAACCAAGAAACTGCTAGATGACAACTGTCAATTATTTACTGCCCCTGTCCAATGTAATATTAATAGCTGGAAGGCTTCACGTTTCCTATCTTTCTCTCTTATTTTACTAGCTTTGTGTACAATTCCTCAATTTTACAGAAGTAAGATTCCTTTCAAGGCAGTTTCCCTTGAGCTGTTATTAAGTGATTAGCAAAAAAACCTGAACAACTCATCCTGAACTACAACTTCTGACATGCCACAAGACCTCATTATCCAGAAAGGATTAATTAGTTTCAAGGTATTTTCCCTTATCTTAGATGTTAACACATCTCATCTACTTTAGATTCTTTTTTCTTTTCTAATACTAAACAATGGTGTTGAAAACAATGCTGTCATGGGAAGGAAACTTATTGGTATGGGGTTTTTTCACTTCTCTCTGAGCAGAACTCCCTGCTTTTAAGTGACTCAGATAAAATGGAAAGAAAATTGGTATGTCTAGAACTGGACTTGCACGAAGCTTTCATGGCCCTTGTATCTGCCGTGACCATAACATAACCCCATCAATAATTGTAAAAGGAAACCACTGTTTTTCATATGTTCTTTCTTTTATTTAAATAATGGTGGGTTTTACAATATGTATTAATGTCATGTTTTCAGGTAAGTTTTTATTGTCTTCTGCCCCATGGATTCAATTACTTCTTGCAGGTAGCTGGGAGGAGCTAACAAAAACAAGTAAGGGGGTCTGGACAGATAAGGAAGAGAAGCTAGAGAAGATATTATCTGAAATTATACAACATTCACTTCAATGGGAGAATTATAAGAACATCTTACATATCCTAGATTATACTTAGTTCAACTTCAGCTCATGCAACTAAATTCATCCTAAACTGAATGTCCCTTGTAGCTTCAAATGGGTGAGATACATTAATTCTAAACAGGTTTTGTACTGATGGCTTAATAAAGATTTATTGGGAAAGGCCATAAATTTACAAGCACAAAATAGATAGTTATGATTCTTGAATTAGACTTATAACTGCTTTCTTCCACTGTGTGAGACTGGATACTACTATATACTGAACATCTGAAATACTGGATTATAATTTTCGTGCTTTTTAAACCACTACAGCAGTTTTACTGGCAAACGTAACATCACCAAATAGACACAAAATTCAAAAACACATCTGTAAAATTTAAAGTTAAAATGTAGTAACCTAGTTACTATTATTTTAATAACAACTTTGATGAATCAGGGTAATCGTGTGCATTTCATAATATTTCATAACTTCCAGACTTTCAACAGAGCCCACATCTTAGCGTAGGCCTCCTGTTGGGAATGGCTATCTTATGCTCTAGATGATACTGGTAAGTACAGAATAAAGGCAATAAATAGGTCTCTGCCTCTGAATGCCTCACAGTCACCTGATGTGTATTAGTACTGGATTGCCAATGAGTATTTGTAAATTCATTTATGTGGGATTATTTCTGAACAGAAGCTAACACTCGTCAGCAGATATAAAAAGCCTGTTTGTTGCATACTCTCTAATACAAGTTTTCGTATTTGCTCATAGGTTAAACTATCTTTCTTGCAATTGAGAGATTTCATAGCTCTTAGAAATGATTTAGTACTTGCATTCAGAAGGATATAAAGAGATACAGAAGATACTTGAAGGACTTGAAGCTGGATATACCTTGTATTACCATCTAGCCTTGTTTTATATCAGAGGAAAACATTTGCTTGTGTTTGTGAGGTACAGATAAGCACAGAGATCTTATGGCACATACCTATAAAGGAAAAAAAAAGGTGCATAACAACAGCAGCAGTCTGCTGGGATAACAGATTGGTGCCCACTAGTAAGGGGGCAAGACTCATAATTCACAAGCAATGAAGCCACAAGTGAATTATAAAGGTCTTGTCCTCCTCCAATGGAGATAAATGAGTCCGTCTAGTAGAACCAATCATATGATCTATGTGGATAGGTCTTCTTTGTCCATAATCTTTTCTCATAAAATGTTTGGGTGAGTATGATAAAAAACAGAGAATAAAAGACATTCCACTAATTTCTCTGCTCTATTGCTGAGGATCCCTTACTTTGGTGTGGAAGTTTTGAAGATGTTGCCTGGTTTTCTTTCTCATTTTCAGACTTATGTGAGAATACTGTCTTTGGTGGAGTTGTGGTTTTTTTTTCCTTTAACTGATCTGTAAATTAACTTCTTTCACTGTTCTTACTGTTACTTTATTTACCATCACTACACTTGCGCCCTCTCACACCATGTCCCCCCAAGTATGATGGTTTCCCGGTGATCATGTAGATTTTTCCAAGATCCCTGAAGAGAGAAGGGTAAAAGATTGCCTAAAGCAATAGGCTGCTGTTGTCTTTCCACCAGTGATGTTTGCTGGAGTCTTGTTACCGAGATCTTGATTATGTCAGAGCCTGAATCACTGTTGAGGTAAATAAATTGAAATATGACCACTCTTTTAAAAGTCATGATAACTATTGGTCTTTACACAAGATAAGTTTTAGTAATGCTATAGGTATTTTGTGAGACAGTTCAGTATTTGCATAAGATAGAGTAAAACCACACTCTCCCCTGACTTTTCATAGCAATTTCATTTGGCTTTGGATGATTTGTTTGATCATTCATTTGTACTCCTTCTGACAAACAAGTCATGTAAACAGAGGGATAGGAGTTAAATGGTGGGAGGGTAATTTCAGAGAGAGTGAGATCAAAATTCTCATTCTAAGAACTAATTAAGATGGCATGCAATGCAAGTAGAGATCGCAGCAGCTGAGAATTCGCACTGACTTTTCATTGTAAGATCTTTTAGTTGCTTATCAATCTGACAGTTTTGCCAGCTGTGACTGAAATTTTTTATTCTAAGTGTAATTCTAAAGCAGATTTAAACAAAAAATAAAATTGTTTTGAGATTCTTTCTGCTAAAACATTCTAGGTACTTCTTGGAATCAGCTACAATTAAATTATAATATGTTTCAATACAGTTTTCAACCACTTGGGTGAGAAGTGGTATACACACATAGTAAGTTAATTTTGTGGAAGTGTTTTATTTCAGGTATGCCCTTCTACTGTTTTCATAGAGGGTTGCCTACATTTAGATGAAACACACATTTTAGTTTTCATGCACTTAGAGTTATAATGAAATTTGTCAGCCAAATTTTCGAGAGACTGGCTGCAAAAGTAGCATGCTCATCAGATGTCCATGCTCCTCAGAGCTTTTCCATGATGGCTGGAGGTGCCTATGCCAGTGATGGTCTCCACTTGAAACCTGAAGACTCAGTGAGATTTTCTCTGCAGCCACTGCTCTCAGGTGTTCTATTGACAGGCATAGATACTCATTGGCAGCATTATTTTTCTTTTACTTCATTTCTCCCATTCTGCTGTTCAGGTAGTGTGAAAGAGAGAGAGGAATTTCTCTTCCATGACTAGAATAGTGTTAGGAACTAACATAAATGTTAGGAACAGAGAGATAGTTGAAGAGAAAGAAATAATAAAGAGGGTGAGAGAGAAAAAGCGCATGCGCAAGGGCAGGAGGGAAGCAATCACAAATGAGCAGGAAGAATAGAATAGGCAAGTAAAAAAGGAGGCAAGACCTGTGTTTATATGAGATGGGAAAGAGGCATGAAGACCTGGCAAGAAGGAGATTTATGATTATGCAGGAAGAGGGAAAGGCTAGGAGAATGTATACTCTATGACCACTGCTTCAGTAAACAAAAGCATTTATTTCCTGAAGCCTAATGTCAAGGTGCAAATTTGCACTTCTGTTGCAAAGGTGTACTAAAATTGTGAGGTCTTTATTTAAAAGCTGCTTCTTTATCTATTTTTTATCAACCAAATTGTGAACATGAATGATATCACTGGCTAGGAACCCGATGTGTGTGGCACTGGGCTTTTGGGAAGAAATAACTAAATTACACAATGGCCAGTAGTTTAAATTAAAACACTTTAATTGTAGACTGTTTTCTTTTCAAAAGGATTGCTTTTAGCTGTGAAAGATTCTTTACATTACTCCTCATTACATACATAAGACGTTTTTAGAAATGAGATAATAGGAATCATTGAGAAGCTGTAAGTGATCTTAAACTTCATGTTTAATATCAGAATGGTTGAGCTTCCTGTGAGTGGCAATATCTGTAGCTGCCCTGTTGATTTGTTTATGCCTGGGCAAAGGACTTACTTTTATTATAATACTTTCCTTATCATTGCTTTTAAAAACTGAACCAAAGACTGCTTTGTATAATATACATATTTAAAAAGGAGATTCACTGGTCAGACTGAGTGTAAATATTTCTTGAGTCACAATATTCTTTTACTTGGGATGATTTCTGAAAGTCTCAAAAGTAATAAAAATCTTATGTTGTAAAAGTGTCTCCCAAATGAACTCCCTTGTGCTTTTTTGTAATTTTCAGAGAACACAGGACATACTGTTTTGAAATGGATACACATAACTAAAAAGGTATGGGTATTTCAACTGAGAGTACATTGGGTTTTCTACTGGTAACTGAAGTTAGCAGAATCTGTCTTTTATAGTCATGGAAGACAGGCTCTGGTGTTTCTACACATATTTCAAATACCAGTATCCAGCATCTCCCTTTTTTTCTCTCTCTTCCCATAGTCCCAATATACACGTTGGAAATACCCTTAAAAGCTCACTGACATTCTGGACTAAGACAATGAAAAAGCATTTTATTTTTGGGAGGTTCTCAATGTCACAGGAGAACGTGCTCTTCCTTCAGCCTCACTTCTGTCCCTGGTAAGGTGATGGAACAGCTTGTTCTGGATGCCACCACCATGGTCATGAAGAGTAGGCAGCATGGATTCACCAAGGGGAGGTCGTGCTCGACCAATCTCATAGCCTTCTATGATCTCATCACTGGCTGGGTGGATTGAGGGAGAGCAGTGGATGTCATCTACCTTGACTCAGCAAGGCTTTTGATACTGTCTCCCATGACATCCTGATAGAAAAGCTGAGAGAGCATGGGATAGATGAGTGGACAGTGAGGTGGGTCGAGAACTGGCTGTCGGACCATGCTCAGAGAGTTGTGATCGGTGGAGCAGAATCTGACTGGAGGCCTGTGACTAGCGGTGTTCCCCAGGGCTTGGTGTTGGGTCCAGTCCTGTTCAATATCTTCACTGACGACCTTGATGAGGGAATAGCATCCACCCTCAGCAAGTACGCTGATGTTACAAAGCTCAGAGGGGTGGCTAACATGTGTCCTGGTTTCAGCCAGTGGCTTCAGCCAGGAAGGGGTTAACTTGCTGGGCTCGGGACAGATGACTCAAATTGGCCAACGGGATCATTCCATTACAGTTACGTCAGGCTGAGTATAAAAGCAGGGGGTGTTGCAGTGTTTTCGCGCGAACAGCAGGGACCGGGCGGGAGCGTGCTCTCGGCTCGGGGCTTTGTTTTACTCGCGGCGCGAGCTCGGGTCCTTTGTGTCGTGGCTGGGGTTTCCACGGGCTGCGGCGCGGTGTCCGTTACGGGGAGTGCGTGATCTGAACTGCTCATCTTGGCAAAAGGTTGTATTGTTCATTGTTATCTGTTCTTCCCCTGTTATTTCCAGTAAAAAATACCCTTATCCCAACCTGTGGGGTTCTGGTGTTTTGGTTTCCCCCTGCCCATCCACTCCGGGGGAAATCTGAACGCGTGGTCTCTGGCTCCGGTGAAACCACAACAACATGCAAGAACACTGCGCTGCCATCCAGTGAGACCTGGACAGGCTGGAAAGCTGGGCAGGGAGATTGCATCTGGGAAGGAACAACCACATGTATCAGTACAGGCTGGGGGTTGACCTGCTGGAGAAGAGCTCTGTGTAGAAGGACCTGGGGATCCTGGTCGACGACAGGTTGGCTATGAGTCAGCAGTGTGTCCTGGTGGCTAAGAGAGCCAATGGGATCCTGGGATGCATCAGGAGGAGTGTGGCCAGCAGGTCGAAGGAGGTGATCCTCCCTCTCTACTCTGCTTTGATCAGGCCCCACCAGTTCTGGGCTCCCTGGTGTGAAATGGACAGGGATCTCCTTGAGAGAGTCCAGAGAAGGGCTACAAAGATGATTAAGGGCCTGGAACATCTACCCTATGAGGAAAGGCTGAGAGAGCTGGGGCTGTTCATCCTGGAGAAGACTGAGGGGGGACCTAATCAATGTTTATAAATATCTTAAGTATGGGGTGCAGGGGGAATTGGCCTGCCCCTTTTCCGTGGTCTGTGGAGACAGGACAAGGGGCAATGGCTGCAAATTTGAACACAGAAGTTCTGCATCAACATGCGGAGGAACTTTTTCACAGTGAGAAAAAGAAGAGAGCACTGAAATTGGCTGCCCAGGGAGGTGGTGGAGTTTCCTTCCCTGAAGATATTCAAGACCCATCTGGACGCCTATCTGTGCAGTATGAGCAAGGGAGCCTGCTTTGGCAGGGGGGTTGCATCCGATGATCTCTCGAGGTCCCTTCCAACCCCCACAATTCTGTGATTCTGTGAGACAATTTAGGAACCAATAATCCACTCTCACGAAGGCAATAGTTATGACAAGGTCATGTTCCTTACTCTGACTGATCAAGGATTCAATGTGGGGAGATATCTGAAAACAACTTCATTCCATCTACAGTCACTTTTCTTTCAACTAGCCCACACAGGGTATTTTTCCAAAGCCGGAGCAATAAATTAACTGGGCCTAGTTCTAATTTTTTAATTGGAAACCTGAAAATTCCAAGAATAATCCCATATTTCCATAATGATGTTGTTGCTGTGAAAATATTCAATATTCCCTAATTTTGAGCCCTATTGTCTGGACTTCTTAAATTCTCTCTCCAGCCCTGGGGTTGGATTATAAATGAGGTAAAAAAGTAGATATAAGCTGGAACAATCAGAGGCAAGAGATGGTTAAAATCTGTGTACTTTCTCTGTGTATCTGTTCACTGTTTGCAGCCTATCCAACCTCCCAGTGGGAAATACTTTTTTCCTGAAGTCATTTTTTTTTCCTGAAAATTTTTTTGGAGAGGAAAATTATAAGCTATGGAGTCAGTTTAATTTTGTACCATTTATACTTTTTTATCTCTTGCTCGTGTGTTCTATTTCAAACAAGGACTTTTAATGATTCTTTCTTGAACATACTGATTTTATCATCAACTTTGAAATTATTCTTGTTTTTGCATAATACAATTTTCAGTCATAGTATCACTTCTTTTGAAATAAGGGGATTTCAAATAACCCGTGTCAGTGTCAAGTGATTAGTGCATAGAAAAATCTAGCTTTTTAAGAAGAAGGAAACATTAGGAGTTCTTCAGTATAGGGAGAGAAAAGGAATAAGGAATGATAAATCAGGACTTTTAGATTACCAACATTAAAGCCCAAGAATGAAGTGAGGAAAAAAAATGGCAATTTACATGTAATACCTATTTAACATACACTTAGCTGTGTGGAATGGTTTGCTGCATTTGGTACTTAAGACAAAGGTCTAGATAGTTCAGAAACAGAAATTACTTAAAGGCATATCCAAATATACAATCTAGCAGTGGTGATTAAAAAACAAAAAAAAACAAAAAACCTGACAAGAAAACCCAAGGGAAACATACGCAGTCCAGAGAATGTGTATCTTCTAAGTAAATACAAATCTAATCTCTTTAGATGTTAGTAGCTTTCATAGGCAATGCTGTTTTATAAATGTCAGAGTAGGAACTTTGAGAGACTTAATCCTAGGAAAAAATAAAAATAAAACCCCAACAAAACAAAACATCCTAGAACCACACTATAATTTCCACTCTGAGGCTGAAAATGGATCAGAAATGACAGGACACCTAAGGTTGTGAAACTTGTTAGGCTGACCGACACAATAGAGGGTATGATTCAATCTCAGTGTGCATAACAAACTCAAAGTATAGAAGGTGCTTAGAGAAATGCAAAACCCGTAAAATTTTTCTTATTTGCTATTAGCATTGTCCTGGTTTCAGCTAAGAAGGAGCTAATTTACCTTTCAACAGTGAGCCATGTTTGGCCAATGAGAATATTCCATGTTCTGTAGAAAGGAGAAAAAGCGCGCCAAACACGCGGCTTGAGGGAGGTGCGGCTCCATCTTGTGTTAGGCGCGGTTTCTTGGTGGTGGCAGTCGGGCCCCGGGTCCACTCGGCGCGGCACGGCCTAGTTGTGTGTTGCGGTGAGAGGTTGCATTGTGTACCACCAGTTTCGTGTACCCTGTGTTCTAAAGTAGTATTAGCACTGTTGTTCGTTGTTCTTTGTATCTTTTTCTGCTGTTTTAGTAAACTATCCTTATCCCAACCCGTGGGGTTTTGGGTTTTTTTTTTCTTTACCCCACGTCTTTTCCGCTCACCCCCCCTCCCCTCTCTCTTAAAGGGATAGGTGATTGTGTGAGATCCAGCTCTCAGCTGAGGTTAAACCATCACAAGCATTTATTTACTCTAAAATAAAAAAATCCAAATTGTTAATATACTCTGTGGATTTTCTTGCACAAGATTTCTTTTTCCAGTTATATTTAATTGCTTCTTATTTTTGCTACTGACCATGCTAGTTCTCCATGTTATATGTATTTTATACATTGAAACAGGAGTATACATGGAACTGCAAAGTGAATACAAGACTGGATAACTCGAAAGAGAAATTTAGTAGGATGAAATGCAAGTTGTTTGAGAACATAGGTTTTTCAATTCTGTGATTCTGCTGAAAATATTTATGTGTAAAGTAATATAGGGATCTATTTTGTCATTTTGCCATCCTGGGTCTAATTCTATCCGTAACATCACCATTTTGTCAGATCAAGATGGATACTCTGGAATCTCATATGTTTAAAAGTACATTGCAAATGTAAATGGCTGCTTTTCGGAATAAAACTCCTGGGCTCTTGAGAATTCATCAGTGTTGGCTTTTTATTCATAAGCATCTAGATATCCAACAGTCAAATAAAAATTGTGGAAGTTCCTCTGCAGGTGAAAGTTCATTGCTGAATTTAGTAGGAATGATATGGCTGAAAGTTGGCAGAGTTCTAAGTAATTGGTTCTTCCAAATTACTTCTCTTGCATCTTGCCAGATTGACAAGGTCCCTACTGTGGGTCTGGCATCACACACACCATCTTCATTTGACTGAAGGGAATACTAAGCTGAAAGAAGGAAAATCTCCTTATTCCTTGTTTGCTTTGTTTCAGAGATAATATGGCAGTTTCATTGTTGGAAGTTTATCATCCATCAAGAGAGAGTCGTGCATGGAAGTAAGTGGTCATTCTACCTCTCTGGTATCCGGTATCTACCTATTGGCTAGTAAGATCAAGTCAGGTAATTATTTTAAAAGTTTGGCCTAAAAAAATAATACCAATAGCTTTGTCACGTAACAGTCCAAGAGATTTCTGGCTTATTTCCTTGATTTGTGCCTAAGCTGAATGTTTACTTTAGGTTTAGAATTTGGAATCTTGGAACAGATGTTTTAGGAAATTCAGGAGCCAGGGACAGCAATGAGGAAAGGATTGCAACCTTTATATTTAGTAGCTCATTTGAGTAGTTGTCATGTAAGACTGCTCTATTAATTGCTTTGGATATAAAATCAGTAGTTCTCTTGGAAATTAATTAATTCAAAGTTTAAGAATTTGTGGGCTAAGTATTTACACATAGCAAAAATGAACCAGGTGTTCAAGAGCAATTGCCATAACGTAAACACTTCAAAAATAATTAAATGCAAGGCAATCTTAACAAGGATAGTAAATCTTTATCACTTTTATGATGAACTAAAGATCATTTCCTGGCTGTCTTCTTGTGAAGAGATATGTTCTTAACACAGACTGTATTAAACTGCTTTGTTTTAGCCTGCCAAAAGACACTTCCCTCCCCCCCAAAAGAAAAGGTTTTTCAAATGTTTGATTTTACTTCAGCCTTTATCTCATGAACTGACTACTTCCAGGTGCACAGCCTCAGAAGTCTCCCCACTGAAGAAGAACCCCAGCTCTATGTTTGTTCCAGGAATCCTGGCTTTAAAAGTACCTTTTACTGGTAGCTGCTTAGTTGTAACCAAAACCCCAAGTAAATTCTACAGATTTTTGGGCACACTTTATTTGTACTTTTTCAGTTGATGTATAAACTGGATAACAGTTTTTAAAAACATCTATTCAGAAGTTATGAACTTCATTTCCTGTATTCTGTTCAATGATAGCTGACAGTGCAAGGAATGATTATGTGGAGCCGCCAGCTTGACATGCAATAATCTTTCACACTGTCATTTTACAAAATTGAAGATCTAGGAAGAATTAATGTGGCTTAGTATTATTTCTTCCCTTTTTAGTCTTGGGATAGTACTTTTAAAATTTTTGTACCAGGGAACATTGACCTAGCATGGTAAATGTTGTGATCTTACTTTGCTTTACAGGCTGGATTTCTTTAGAGACAAGACATTACCATTATGTTGCCTGTTCCATAAATCCCTGATTCTCTACTTTCATTCAGAAGTGAAATATTTTTTAATTCACTTTTAGTTATAGTTTGCACCCAGTGTAAGTGTCTGGTCAGAACCACTGTGGGAGGAGAATTATTTTTCAATCACATCAAAAACAGACCAAAGCAAAATCTGAAATATATGAAAACTCGTCGGATATCTGGACTTAATTTAATCTTTAAGTGGTTTGACAAAATCGTGACATAAGGGTACTATGAAATTCATCCCATTCCCTGTAGTCCCAGCATTACTTGAAGAATGGGTGCATAAGTACTATGTTCTTCCTCCTTCATATTTGTCATTTTGTTTTCTGAATAGGATCACCCATTGGTGGGCCTTTTTCTTTCTACTGATTACAAAAACATTTCAATGGCTAAAATTAGGAAATCCAATGTTTAAGTGTCTGCTCTTTTCTTGATAGCTATTCTGTTATGGCCCTAAAAACTATGCAACTGTTCACAAATGGAGAGTCAAAAATAAATATGATGCTCATCTCTTCTTGTCCTTGTGAAAACTTGATGATGAACTTCTACTACTCTGCTTTCAAAAGGATCCTAGATAATCTTCACTTATGCTAGGGATATTTTTTAAAGTTTTTTGAGGGGGTTTCTTTTGACAAAAATTGATAAATGACAAATGGTGGGGAATAGAACTTCCAAATCTTTTTCGCTATAAATCTTGATTTTTCATTGACGTTTTGAGTAATTTGTTGGTTTATTCCAATGCTTTTTCAATTATATTAATCACTTTATACAGCTGTGGTCTTGTGGGTTGCTCAAATAAAACTGCTGAAAGTCCATTTCTAAATGTCAGATATCCACATAATTCCCAAAAGAAAATTTAAGACTATAAGTTTAAATGCAGCCCTTTCTGAAGAGTGTATCAAAAAGACTCAAAAATGGCTGAAATGCTTAAGGGAAATTATCATGTAACTGAGCTGTGCGTGTCACTGCTTATCATGCTTCTCTTCAGATACCACAGTGACAATTGCCCTAAGAATGAAATAGATAGATGCTGTTCAGGCATGACTGAATATGCATGTAGTAAATTACAATGGCTTTGGCCAGCAACACAAGTGAAGAGGTACTACTGTTAAGGAGAATTGTAGAACCATAGGATCACAGAACATCCTGAATTGGAAAGGACCCATAAGGATGACCAAATCCCACTCCTGACCCACAAATCCCACAGGACCAGCCAAGTCAGAGCTTGGGACTGAGTTCATCATCCAGACACTTCTTGAACTCAGTCAAGCTCAGTGGTCTGACTACTTCCCTGGGGAGCCTGTTCCAATGCCCAACAACCCTCTCAGTAAAGAACCTCTTCCTAACATCCCACCCAAACTTCATGCTGTTCCCTTGGGTTCTATCACTGGTCACCAAAGATTAGTGACTTCCACTTGACTCATCCTCATCAGGAAGCCACAGATCACATGAGGTCTCCCCTCAGTCTCCTTTTGTCCAGGCTGAACAAACCAAGGGATTTCAACCTCTCCTCATAAGACTTCTCCTCCAGACCCTTCTTTGACCTTGTTGCACTCTTCTGGACATTCTCCATCATTTTGGGGTCCCTCTTGTCCTGTGGTGTCCAAAACTGCACACAGTACTCAACATGAGGTTGCACCAGCGCATTGTAAAGCAGGACAATCCCCTCCCTGGACTGGCTGGCCATGCCATACTTGATGCACCCCAGGATACAGTTGGCCCTCCTGGCTGCCTGGGCACACTGCTGGATCATGTTTAACTTGCTGTTGACCAAGACCCCCAAATCCCTCTCAGCATGGCTGACCTCCAGTGTCAGATCCTCCAGGCTGGATGTGCAGCCAGGGTTGCTCCTTCCCAGGGCAGAACCCACTTGCTCTTGTTAGACTTCATGCTGTTGGTGACTACACAGCTCTCTAAAGTATGTGGTAGGTGTACTAAACTGATGGCTTTTAAGATCTTTTAACAAGTGATGTGAAGGTTGCTATATTTGCCATATCCAGTTTTAGACATTATACAAAATCATTTCACCATTTGGCAACAGGAAACTGCCTCCTAGAATTTCATTATATTTTGCTGTGCAGTTGTATTTATCGGGTTATATTTTATAATTATGTATGCAAAAAATATATAACATTGTATTTATTAAGTTGTATATTCTTAATAATACTTTTCATTCTAGTCATTATTTATCCTCAATGAATTATCCTCAATGAAACACTCTATTGTTTGCCTATCTTTTCTGAATTTTCTGCAAGGAGCCATTACATTTGTGATTTGTAATGCTGTTGAAGGAAAAAGATTTTTGGTTGTGGAAATGATGTAGTTGGCTTTCTATTCTTTCTTTCCATCTCTACTACTTGCAGAGCTCAAGATCAGGTGAAATGGGGCTTTGAGAGTATGCTAGGATGAGAGAGTAAGAGCAAAGGTAACCATCATAGGTTTTCAAAATTCTATTTTTAATTTCCTGGATGAAGAGAAGCTGAAAAAGTACCGCACACTCAGCCTGCCTTTGACTTAAAAAAAAAATAAATATATATAGATATATATATATTTACACACTATATTTATTGACTTTTTTTAATACAAGCACATAAAATCCAAAGTAGTAAATGAAAAAGACAAGCATGTTCATAATTAAGTAGATATGGATGAAGCAAAGCAACTTTACAGCAATAGAAATAAACTTCCTGAGTTCTATTTCTGAGACTAGATAAATAAGGTAATGAAAATCATACATGACTAAGCGGGTATAACTTATGGTGAGGTAAACACATAAGAGGTGGCACAAGGGATACATCAGGCAGTGAATGTTAGGATACAGAAAGTATTTGTGGACAGTACTTGTCCTGTTATGGTCCACTAAGCTTTGCAATTCAACCTATAAACTGGAAACATTTAAACTCCTTTTCAAGTACTTATTTACTTTACAATGAACTGTAAACCTGGCCATATTTTTCTGAGGATCTCCAGCATTATCCTGTTTTCAGCTAAGATTGGGCGAATTTTTCACTTAAATAGGAAAGCTCTAGCAACATTTTGAGCATGAAAGATGAGAATACACATAAAGGTGTACTTCTGTGTATGTGGATGCACAGGCATGCATATAGTTTCATGTAAGTGTCTATTTTTTTTCTGTTTCTCTTGCTCACTTTATCAAGTAGCCATTCCATCAATGAATCACAAAAGCACAGAATCATGAGGTTAGAAAAGACCTTTGAGATCATTGAGTCCACCCATTCCTGTCCTATGCTAAACCAGAACCCTAAGTACCTCATCTACCCATCTTTTAAACACATCCAGGGAAGGTGACGGAACTACCTCCCTGGGCAGCCTGTTCCAGTCCCTGACAGCTGTTTCAGTGAAATTATTTTTCCTAACATCTGATCTGACCCTGCCCTGGTGCAGCTTTGTGTCATTTCTCCTTGTCCTATCACCTGTCACCTGGTTGAAGAGACTATCACCCACCTCTCTACAACATCCCTTCAGGTAGAAGTAGGCGGTGATAAGGTCTCCCCTCAGCGTCCTCCACGCTAAAGATCCCCAGCTCCCACAGCCACTATTCATATGATTTTCCCTTCAGCCCTTTCACCAGCCTGGTTGCCCTTCTCTGGACACACTCCAGGACCTCAATGTCCTTCTTATGGTGAGGAGGCCAGAACTGGACACAGTACTAGAGGTGCGGCCTCCACCAGTGCTGAGTACGGGGGCACAATCACTTCCTACTGGCCACACTATTTTTGATACAAAACAGGATGTCATTGGCTTTCCTTGCCACCTGGGCACACTGCTGAGTCATATTCAGTCTGCAGTCAACGGACCCCCCAGTTCCTTCTGTGCCTGACAGCTCTCCAGCCAGTTTCCCCCAAGCCTGTAGCACTGCATGGGGTTGTTTGAATGAAAGAGAAGATATTTGGCTTATCTTAGCAAACAGAATCTTGAAAAACAGAAACGGTATTCTGCTTTTGGTGGCTTTAAGGGTGAAAATAATATGTTATTTGTGCCAACTGCACTGAATGAAAAAATTTCCAGATCTGATTGTCTCCAAAACCTCAGGTTTCCTATGTGTTGTGATGCAAAGACCTAGCTTTAACAACAGTTTAATGTAAATTTCATAATATAGATGTAACATATTTAATATTAGTAAAGTAAAATGAATTTTGTTCCTGCTTTTAAATTGGAGAATGTAATTACCTTGGTAAGCTACTATGTATTTTTAGTGCAAAAATCAATTTGGTCTACCAATATGAATAAAGCGAAATATTTACACATATTTTTATCACACTTCTTTCCATTTGTATATGTATGATACAGATGCCCACCTAGGTTGGTTTTTTTTTCTTACAGATGATTAAAGAGCGGACGGGCAATATTGGCAGTTTCAGAGAAGTCTGCCACTACTGAATTATAAACGGATTTAATTACTCTATCACAAAAAGCTGGGAGAGCAAATAAATACACTTACTTCAGACAGAATCTCTGCAACTCTAATTGCCAGAGCACTGTAAGAGCTTTCAAATAATAAGTCCTTAAATAATAAATTGATATGGGAGAGAATAATGACACCCAGGTGTGAAACCTTAACCTGAGAGTAGTGCTGCATACTCAATGACATAATTGCCTCTATTACCATATTCTAGTCTAGCATGGGGTTTTGAGTCATAGAAACTGAATTGAAATGAAAGACAAAACATGTTCAAATCACAGGTGAGATTTGAAGCAGAAATATGTAATAAAGTCCATGTAACTAAATTGCTACTTGAGTTTTGAAAGCAGGCTTCGATATTATGCGAAAAATTATATTTAAATACTATTCACAGTCTGACTTGCTCCCACAAAAGCAAGGGTTAAGAAAATTCACACTGGGAACAAAAAGAGTCTTTGTTAAAAGGCTCTCAAAAATGCAATAGGTTTTTCTTATTTCCTGTGAAAATCCTTCTTGTTCCTAGAGGTTGTTTTCCATGAGAGCGTGGAAAGTTCCTTTCGTAAAGGAGTTTCTTTCCTGACCGTTTTGCAGTTCACACCCTAATTCTGTTTGTATCTCTAACAAATAGGAGACAATGTAAAACATGAGTACTGCATTTTCATGTATATTTTCTATTTATTTATGTTCAGGGTAACAGAATATGGGAAGGGGCTATTTCACTTAGGACAACTCATCACATGCCATTGATGAGTTGCAAATGCTACCTTGCCAGTTGTCTTTCTGAAATATGTTGTGCCACCACAGAGCAGGACTACAAGACTGTTGACATGAGTGATACCAATGACTTTTTTCAGTGACATCTTCAAGAAAGACTATGTCCAGTAGAAGAAGGAACAGGAAAAGATGTCATTAGTGATATCACTCTGCACCGTTGTCGAGGCAATCTCTACCCAAGCAGAGGACCTTAGTAGTAAGCAGAACTGATTCTGACTTTTCTGTGGACATGATTAGTGCCATGTGTTATCAGTTCCACAAGTTCAGACTCTAAAAGTACATGCAAAGTTTGGTGGATAAGAAATTGACATTTGCACTGCAGCAGCATTGGGATCTAAGTTATGACAGTTTTCACATTCTACTGGAGGGTCAAAGCTACAGATATAATGCAAATTCCCCCTACTCCCCAGGGTACAAGTTTACAGGGTGCTAAAAATATCTGTTGCTGACTACTGAAAACCTGACAGTTAGTGTTATCATTGTCTCTGTATTGCAGAAATTCCTATTGACATTAGATACAGCCTAAGTCTAGAACCAACAGGTGACTCTTGTCTTCAGAAATATAAATACAAATACAAATATAAATATAATTACAAATACAAATACAAGCTAAGATACAACGGAGAAAACTTCTTGGTCAGTTCTATCTAAGGCAACAATTATAAAAATTCTTGTGATGTTATACACTTCTCCCTCACCCCCAAAGCGTTTCAATGTATTTCAGGACGTAGGATCTGGATTCTTGGAGCGCAAGATGTGGCATCCCTATACTCGTGGGACTCCCCTCAATGAAGAAAGAGGTGCAAGATGTTTCTTTTTCCCTTTGTCATTAGAGGATCACTGCTGGTTGTAAATTCTGCTATCGCTACTATTGGAAAAAAAACATGTTTTAAGATACAGTTATGCTACAAGAGGAAAGAGAGAGTTTAAGAACAGCCTTGCATCACCAGCTGAAGTCTGTGACTTGGAGCTTCTTTCAAAAGGAAGACATTACTGAAGACACTGTTCAGTGGACTCTGGGAGAAATGGCAGCTACAGGTGTCCTGCTCAGCAGTCTCTCTGGGTTCCCGCCTATTTCAGTAGTTTTACTGTGAAAACCCCCTGTTTCCTTTTGTTCCCTTAATATATTGCTGTCATGCCAAGGGCTCCTGAAGCAGGATTTGCTGGAGAAGAGATTATATTAATCTTGTAAAGATCAGAGAGCATGAAGAACTATGCATACCCAAATGCTAATTCTCATACCTCTGTTTTCCATACATGTTTGGAAAGGACTTTTTACATGTTTGGCCTTTTTACATGTTTGGAAAGGACTGTTCCTGGAAGGAAGGCAGAGCAGATGTAAAGGTACCATTATGCCTTTTTGGAGTGTTCAACTGGACATGGCTCCCTTCTATTTGTATAGGAAACCATGAGCATGGCTAACAACTTAAGTGCATAGCAATATAGTACTTTGACATTCACATTTAGAAACTAGGTGGGAAGTTATTGTTTATAGTTAAACCTAAATAAAATGCACTTTCTTTAATAAGTAGGTATTTATAATAGGTTCGTGCAAACAGTAGTTTAACCAAAACATTTCTTAAAAAACAAGAAACAATTATCTTTATATGTCTATTGTTCAAGCTGACCTAAATTGCAAAAAATGCTATGCTGGGTACTTTTCTGTAAATATTGATAACAGATATATACTTGTGCACACAAAACTGTAATTGTTTAAAGGGATGACAATTTGATGCTAGTTCTTTACAAACAGCTGAATCACTGATCTCTCTCTGAAACTCCTTAACTTCTATCACATAATGTCTTAGACCTTTCTATTTTAACAAATTCTTTATTTACCCTGTGAACCTTCACACAAATTTCCCCTGTAGAGAAACTCACTATTTTGCTGTAGTCTAATGACTCTGCACAAAGCACTAAACTTTCATTATAGTTCCTTCTTTAAGGGTTATTGGGAAAAATGTAGAGAAGGTGAGAAACCTAAATTCTACTTCTTGACTTCTGACTTGTGCTTAGCAAGTGATCTAACCTTCCAGTGCCATGGGTCTTCTTCTGTAGAGTGGGAGCAATAATATTCATTTGTATAAAGAATTTTGAGGCCTGCAGCTGAAAGCCACTTCATAAGTGTCTCCTGTATTAATACTATTATCTGAAGACTTTTTCCCGTCATTTATGTGTCTGTCTTCTTTTCTGCTCCTTACTAGACCATCAAAAGTTACTTGCTCTATTATTTTAGTATTACCCCCCTTCACCCCTTAATTGCTTTGTTGCTTTTTCTCATTTTCATTTTTGCCGTCTAGTTTCCTCTTTTAGATTCTTGTTATCCTCCTCCTTTTGTTCCCATGAATTTAGATGAAGCACCGACAGAGAAAGGACTCTTGAAGTACAAGAGTGTTTTATTGTTCATTGTATTATGGTACCAAGTTCGCAGCATTAGTTAGGTATGTCTTGGCATTTCAATTCGTGAGCTCCACTTCAAGGAGTTGATAAATAGCTTGTCTATTTCAATTCAGGTTTGATAAGTGATGAAGTTAAAGTATTTCATTATTTAAACACAAACTTCTGGGTTTGGGACAGATTTTCAATATAAGAAAATAATAATTATAAAAGGTGGGTGCTGTGAGAACATATGGAAGCACATTCTGCTCTTGGTTGCCCTTTTAATAGGACAGTGGGAGTTCTGTGCATTCAGTGGGAGATCTGTGTATTCAGGAGGAATGTAGCCTTCAGGGTCTGATTTTTCCAAATATTAGAAGCTCAGGGCCATGTGCAAAAATGCATGCATAATTACACACTTAATCTGAATGTACATTTACTGTGATTGCAAATGCAAATCAGGCTGTGCGCATGAAAATGGTCAGTTGAGTTTCAATACCTGAGCATCACATGAAGTCACAGTAATTGTGCATGCAGATTAAGCATGTAATTGGGCATATATTTTTGCAAGTGGCCTTGTGCTTCAATGCTTTGAAAATGAGACCCTTTGAGCTCATTGTTAATGGATGTCTTTTGTTATTTTCTTTTTAAAATAGCATTGCCAAAATCAGTGTATAATACATTGAGTTGATCTATCACTCATTATTTTATAATTTGGATTTCATCAGAGATGCTTCCCAATGTCTTTGTTAGGAGGAATGGCCTTTTATAGCTGGGCTACCTGGGAGGAAACAAAAAAAAACCCCAAACAGGTACTACCAGGGCCTTTCCCATCAATGGTAATATTTTTAGTTTTCTGCTCTTCTATAGCTTCATAGCTACAGATTTCTAGTACTGATGGTTTAAAAATAACTGTGTATATATCAGACCCAAAATTAGTTCTTTTATGCACAAGATAATAGAAAATGTTCCTCGTTTGATGTAACAGCAACCTGATCTGGAACAAAGGGCTGGAAGTCTGCAGCTAAATCAAATGAGGTTTATTACTAAGGAAACAAAACAATATCCAAACAGAATGAAAAAAAATGATGCTCTGATTTCTGGTTTTGGATTTTATTTTTTTTTTAACAAGGAATAAATAGTATAATTTCTTATCACTAGTCTCTGTTTCTTTTTTCTGTTCTGATTTTTAATTGATCTTAATCCTACAGATAAAATTGAATTCAAGGGGAGTTGTCTGTTTCTTAACCATCTTTAAATCTCCACTCTGAACTGTTAAAAGGATACAAAAGCAATATTTAAAAGAACCAGAGTAAAACTTAGTTATAAAATTGATTTTATAGAAAGTATTTGTCTTCTTTCCCTTCACTTCCCTTTCCTTCCCTTCCCTTCTCTTCCTTTCCTTTCCCTTCCCTTCCCTTCGTACTACGATTTTCAGAGCAGACCGAAGAAAGAATGTTTTTTTTTTAATTAAGACCAAGACAAAAACTGGATTAATATAACTTGGAATAAATAATCAAACTGTTCATAGGCATCTGAAAAATACGCTGGAGATGACTAACAGACCCAGATATCGGAACCAAACTTAGTCAAATCATTCCTGCAAGATGATAACAGGACCTAAAAATGATAATCACAGAATTACAGAATCACAGAATTGTAGGGGTTGGAAGGGACTAATTATTTGATACAAAGGTGTCCAGTGATATCCAGTAATAAAGATAACATATTTGGACACAGAATATATATTTGACCAATCAATAAGTTAAATTGGGAAAGACTGTTCTGATGATACATCAGTAAAATGTTGCAAAAATCAGAAATAACTGTTACTCAGAGAAAAGTTACCGATATTCACAGTCCAACAGAAGGATTTTCTGAGTGTGGGGATATAGAAGGTTACATCAATGTAGCTAACCATGTTTAAGGGACTAGAACTTTTTTTTATGGCACTCCAAAGACAGTAAAGTCAAACCCAAACATTTTACTTCATCAAAATCAAATACAAAACTTGAAATTATTCATTTTGACATATCCTCACATAAAACTAAGATGAAATTGGCATGTTCCTCTGGAAACAGAAAATCAATTTGATGAAGCTTCATCTTCTGATGTAAAACTATTCCATCAAAGGTGTTTTGACCGGTTCTTACTTTCATCAGATAAATCATAAAACCACGACCACTTGAAATGCTTATAAAAATCTTGCTGATAGCCTCTGAAGACATGCCAAAAAAAATGGCTCTAGAGGTTGATTAGTCTCTCAAGCTAGTGACTACCCTGCAGCTTGGTCTTCAAGCACATTAACTCAGGACTGTGGAATAGGAAACAGGATGTGACCCACTATGTGCCCAGACAGAGGTCTTCAGAGGCTGCCAGTCTGTTATCTCTAACTAGCATCCATTACCCATGTAATACACACATAGGAAAAATGTATATAGCATGAGTGGAATAAACTGAACTTCAGATCTTTCAGTTGGAACAGGAGGAAGACGTTTTAAGATTAGTGATTTCTGAGGAACTATGTGGAAAGGAAGTGCAATGATGTTTTGACTTGAAGACATGCTATCTCAAGGCTTTTGATCAGAGTAGTCATAGAATCACATAGATTTGGGTTGGAAGGGACCTGAAAGATCTTCTAGTTCCCAGCCTCTGCCCTGGGCAGGGACACTCTCCACCACCATGATGCCCAAAGCCCCATCCAACCTGACCTTGAACATTGTCAGGCAGGGGACATCTACATCTCTGGTCAACCGCTCCGTGTGCCTCACCACCCTCAGAGTAAATTCTTTCTAATACCTAATTTAGCCTATCCTACTTTAGGTTAAAGTCATTACCTCTTGACCTATAACTACATACCTTTGTAAACAGTTCCCTATCCAGCTTTTTTATAGGTCCTCTTTAGGTACTGAAAGGCTATAAGGTCTTCTCAGAGCCTTCTCCAGGCTGAAAAGGGCCAACACTCTCAGCCTCTCTTCACAGGAAGTCTGGTCCAGACCCTGATCAACTTCATGGCACTCCACTGCACTTGCTCGAAGAGGTCCACATCTTTCCCATATCAGGGAGCCCAGAGCTGGACACAGTACTCCATGTGGGATCTCAAGAGAAGAGAGGGCAGAATCACCTACCTTGATCTACTGGCTATATTTTGTTTGGTGCAGCCTAGGATACTCTTTGCTGGGCTGCAAGCACACATTACCTGGTCAAGTTGAGCTTCTCTTCCACAAACACCCTCAAGTCCTTCTCCTCAGAGCTGCTCTCAATACATTCTCTTGGCCAGGCTGTATTTGTGCTTGGGATTGTGATGATCTATGCGTACTTGGCCTCTCTGAACTTCATACAGACCACATGGGTCCACCTCTCAAGCCTTTTCAAGTTCTTTCTGGATGGCATTCATTCCTCCAGTGTATTGACTGCACCACACAGCTTGTTGTCATCACCAAACTTGCTGAGAGTGAACTTGATCCTATTGTTTATGTCACTGACAATGTGCCAGCCCCAGTACCTACCAAGCCCTGAGGAACATCACTCATCACTGGTCTGCATTTGGACTTTGAGTCATTGACCACAGCTCTTTGAGTGCAACCATCCAGCCAATTCCATATCCACTGAGTGGTCCGTATGTCAAATCCATGTCTCTCTAATTTAAAGACAGGGATTTCATGTGAGACAGTGACAAATGCTTTGCACAAATCCAGGCTGATGACATCCGTCGCTCCTTCTTTATCCACCAACACTGTAACCCCAACTGAAACTGAATTTCTCAGGTACAATTTGCTCCTAGTGAAGACATAAATAGACATTGTAGAATGTGTATACTCTGATTGTTAGTCTGAGCTTGTTGAATGAATGTGTACTTTGGAGAGATCCAAAAATACTGTCCTAACAGTTTATGAATGATACTAATCAAAGTACTCATTTATCATTCAAGGGAAGTAATTTTTTATTGCTACTTCTGAGAGCATTCATCTTTTCATAGGAGGCCTTTGCTGTGCCTTCTGCACTGGGTGCCAAAAAAGCCCACTCTGTTAGGGGATTTAATCATTCAGCAAACGTTTTATCTGAGATGCAGCACATAGTGAAGTAGACTCTGTTCTCTCCTCAAAACTGCAGAGGCGGTCTCTATCCAGCTGCAAGAATTCTGATTGGTTGGCATACATCTACACATATGAGTGCATACATGTTTATGTGCGTATATTTATTGTATAAACACACAGAAAAATCCACCATGATTGTGGCAGAAGTACCAGTTGTTTCACTACATATTTTAAATTATGAGGTGTAGGTTGTATACTATCAGGAATTATTGATAAATTAGTGTAGGTTTCTTTGTGTAAGAAGATCATGTGCAGTTACTGAAACCCTACAAAAAAATAACAAGACCTGGGGTAAGAAGCAGATTTTTTAGTGCTGAAGAGGAAGGAAAAGGCCATTTAAAAAATCCTATTATGCTGGAAAATAACAGGAAGAGAACAGAAAGTATGTTTACAGTATGTAATATATGTCACTTTTTGGAAATAGTTAACTTGGAATAGCAAGAGTTATATCTTCTTAATAGAAGACTGATCCTGTCTTAAATTATTTAAAGTAATTTGAATGTACTTCATTCCAAAGAGTGATATATAGGACCTGTAAAACTATTGAGCTTCTCTTTACAGATAATGAGAAAATAATTGAATAAAACCTCTGCCAAGATCTCTGTGGCAAGGTACTGACCAGACTGACCTGCATTGTAATGTTGTGAAGATTTGTAGCATTATAAGGTCATACTTTTCTCAAAAGTTATTTTGATTTCCTGTGAGATCAGTTTCCAGATGTTTTTCTCCTGCTTTAAAAGCCCTTTTTAGGAACAAATGTCTTTAGGCTATCTTTCTTTTTTTCATCCTAACAGGTTGGCTTTTGAAAGCCCTGTTTGTCTCGTCACTTAGGCATTACAACATTATGTAAAAGAGAAATACTTTCTTTGGACTGGTGGAAGAAGGGAGAAGTAGATTGACAAATTAATATTAGTAAAAACTTCATTTCATAAGGCTTTATCAATGTTCTTGATCCTGTGAGGCATATGCTACAATCCCCATTTACATTAGAACTGGAAGGTGTAGATCAAAGGACTGGGTAAGAGAAGTACAAGGTCACAGGAGCTCTCCAAGTGTCCTGTTGAGAGGATCTAGACCCTCCATGTCTGTCCTGGTTCAACCCCAGCCACAGCCAAGCACCTCGCTCCCTCCTACCTTGATGGGATAGGGTAAGGGAAGGGAAAAGGCAGGGACTGGGATAAGGACAGTTTACAGGGACTGCGCAAGTAGACGGAAAGAGCAACACCATAATATACACAACAGGTGATACAACAGGTGATAACACAAAGCAATTTACAGACCCCAACAGTCACTCAGCTCACACTCAGATGGTTCCCAAGTCACATGTCTAACTGCACCTTTTCATCCCCCTTTTTTGGTGAGCATGACATGGTGAGGAATACCCCCTTGGCTAGTATGAATCACCTGTTCTGTCTTCTTGTGAAAATTAACTCTATCCTAGCAAAAACCAGGACAATGTCCCTGGACAATATTTTCATGTTATTCTCAGCACGTATGGCTCACTTCTTCCCACTCTCAGGATCTGATTTCATATCAATCCCTGAACTAGTGCAGCCTGTAATATGATATAACTCAAACACCAAGACTGTACTTGAACTGATAGACAATCACATCTTCATGACTACCCTAGGACTAGGCCTTAGGAAACAACTTTAGCTCAGACGTGATTACTTTTCCTCCTCTCTTCTATGTATTCTTTTGTTTGCATGTATTTTCTCTGGTTTCTCTGGGTTTTTTTGGCTTCTGGTTGTGTTTTCATTCCTGGGTCTTTCAGATGCTTCAGAAAGAAAATTAGCCTGTACTTAAATAACTTGTAGTGACGTAAATGGAGTATAAAATGTAAAGACCACTTTGACCTTTTCATAGTTCTAGGAGGCCACGACAAACTCAGGGAGAGCTCTTCCAACTCAGTGTCCCCATGATTTTCCTCCATCCTTGTCTGTGTATTCTGTCAGGTTCTGGAAAAAACAGAATTTAAAAAATTGTCTTATTGATGTAAAACTAATTCTGAAGATATAGCTTCTGTCTATAATTCAAGTATTTTGAGACAATGTTGTGGTTTAACCTAACTGGTAACTAGCACCACAGTCACTCTCTCACCCTTCCCCAATGGCATGGGGAAGAGAACTGTAAGGATAAAAGTGAGAAAAATTGTGCTTCAGGATATCGGCTGTTTGAGAGCTAAAGCAAAATTTGTGTGTGCGAGTGAAGCAAAACAAGGAATTGATTCACTACTTCCCATCCATAGGAAGATCTCCATCCATCTCCAAAAAAGTGGGACTCCATCATGTGTAGTGCTTACATGCACAGACAAATAATAACTCTAAGCATAGCCCTTTGCTTTAAAATGATTGGAAGCAGCAGCACTGAGATACTGGCAAACTGATTCCTGTTCCTACCTGTGCCATCAAAGTGGTTCCAAAGAATGTTAGTTGAAACGCACTTATATATATATAAATATTTATATATTAAAAGCCCAGATTTTATTTCTAAGCTTTATGTCATATGGCATGGGATATCCTTTTGATCAGTTGGGGTCAGCTGTGTCCTCTCCTAACTACTTGTGCACCCCTAATCTGCTCACTGTCAGAGCAGGCTGAGAAGCAAAAAAGGCCTTGACTCTGGGTAAGCTCTGCTCAACAATAACTAAAGCACTTTCTAGGAAAGTGCTTTTTGTGTGGAGGTGTTCCACAAATAAAAATTATCCACATGAAATTTTCTATTTTAACAATATCAAATTTTTTTTGTGTTGAAATTCACAGAATGATCGAACAGCAGGGTTTAGAAGGGACCTCTGGCAATCACCTAGTTCAAGCCTGCTGCTAAAGCTGGTTCACCTAGAGTAGGTTACACAAGATCGTGTCCAGATGGGTTTTTAATATCCCCAGAGATGAATATAGAAAGAAAAAAGGTGATTTTTTTTTTTTACCAAAATATAATGACATGTAGCATGGTCTGCCAATTCAGCAGGAAAGTGGAAGACACAAAAAACTCAAACTCCCATGATGCCCCAAAGCAGTTTGGAAACATGTTAAAGATATTACATCAAAATATTTTGAGATCAGAATGTCAAAATACTCCATTTTGATCTCAAGCACTGAAATTATATGTTGGATAGTTTGAATTTTCATTATGATTCAAAACAAAATTAAATGTTTGTCTTGAGACCAACAGAAATTACATGACACCAGGGAAGGGCTGACGGATAGAAAAGCACAACTGTGAAGGAAGTAGGAGACACAGTTGGTTTGGTTTGGTTTTGGGGTTTTTTTTCTGGCTGCATTGAAAGACTTTCAATATCTAGTTGGGAAGCTTGAAGAAATGTTCGAAAAACTAATTGTTGTAATCTATTAATCTGATGGTATTTTTAAGGCATTTGTGTCTCTGGGGGAAAATGCACAGAACAGAAAAAAACCAAAATTCTACATTAAAGGCAAACCAATTAAATGGAGTTTATAAAATACTTTTACAAGAATAAGCCTTTGAACAATGTCAGATGAATGTTGCCCATAGGCATTAGAAATTGTGGCTGTGCCTCCACCTCCAGCATACTCTTTTTGCCTCTGGCTGAAGAAATGATACACCATATGTGAGTGATCTGACTCCACCCCTCTCATTACACCTGCAGATAGGAAAACATTTTAAACTTCCAGTTAATTACCCTTTCAAATAGAATGTGTAAAAGGTACAGGAAACCCCTGTGGAATCCATGAATTATCAATCATAATATGAAAAGAATTAATCCCCAAGGATAAATGACTTGGCAGGGTAGGGCTGGTATTTTATTAGAGGCCTTATTTCCCCCCAGTAAGAAAGGGTCTATTAACTTCAAACACATGGAACCACATGAATTAAATTAGGTCACTCCTCATGTTACAATTTCAGATTTCATAAAGTGCAGCTTGTGGTTATGTCATGTGTTTTGCATCTAAAGCACTGGTTGATAACTTCCCAAACTCTTCAATATTGTACTACCAGTGGTAGCTTGACCACAATACTTTCAAAGCTGATGTTAATAATACATATGCCAGTTTTCTAGGTCTGACCATCTTTCTCCTTCTTGATAAACAGATATTTGTGGTATGATTATGAGAGTCTTAACTGTCTGAGTCCCTTGCTGTGAGCTGTTCTTCAGGAGGAAAAAGGCAACAATACAGTCCTGGCTTAATTATGGGTAGTCATAATAGCTTGTTGAAAGCATCCTTTTAAAAGAGCTGTAACTGCAAAAGCTTATTTAGAGATGAAACAGGAACAATTGCTAGAGAGCAAAATACAAATCAAATAACTTGTTTAAATCTCCCTCCCTCCTGTAATAAATTTTGTTTAATTTTCTTCTCTAGGGCATTGGATGAAGAGGGTGTGTACAGCACAGAAAGTTTGTTAATCAGAGTAGAGCTGCTTGGACATTGCTTGTTATGCAACCTTTTGGATCACAGATCATAGCTCAGCAAATAAATAGCTAAATATAATAAGAAACTTTTATTATTTATCATAGTATGTTACTATTCCCAGAATGAGGTTCTGTTGAAAACAAAGACGTCAACGTGTCCATTCAGTCTGCCTGGTTTCACTTAATTCATTTTGTTTGCAGACATAACAAGCATGTTGTTTATTTAGTTTATTCAGTTGTAAGTAAATACCAAAGCCAGGATGCATTCATTTTAATCCTTTAATTTTAACAATCACATACTTGTGGAAGGCAAAGGCATTTCACGAAGACTGGAAAAAAGAGCTGTATTTCCTCTTACATTAAAACAGGGGTGAATATGCTATTTTAATATTTTATTATATTTGGACTTTCTTTTATTTGACTTTATATTGGTGTAATTTACTCCAAAAATGCTACTTTACTATATGCTGCATGCATTCTTCCAAAGCATCCTTAAGAAAAAACAAAATCAGAAAAAATTAAGCATCAAATAGTAAATGTAAGAAATGAGCTGAACTGCAGCCTACAAAGTACCTGGGCTAAATCCTAGTTGCCACTCTGCTCCTACACTGTCATTAGTGTCTGTTTTGCTTTTGTGACCTGAACACGTGTCTCTTACAGAGATCTTTCTATCAGGCTACAAACTAAATAACTTGACTTTCAGCATGTCCTTTCAAAGCTTTAAATTTCCTTTGCCTTCTCACTGCAGCTCTAAAAAAAAAAACAAACCGTCAATTAGCATTTGGATTACCAGGATGGTTTTTTTGAGTCAAATCTTCAGTGAGGTTGCAGCCTCACTTACTTTGTGTTAAATGTCAACAGGTACACACTGACTTTGAAAGTTAGATTTAAGGGAAGTATCAGAACACTTTGCTGTACTCCACTAGTGCCTCCAAATTGCATCAATCCATGAGCATATTTTTTTCAGTTTTAAAACAAAAAAATCACCACATTTTTCTGTTTGCTGTTCTCCCTTAAGGTTTTTGATCACCTTGAGAAATCTCTTCTCACCTTAGCTGACCCTGTGGGTCAATGGTTTTATGAAAAAATGCTGTCAAACTATTAACTTGTATCTCTATCCACTCTATTGTCCAACTATCCCCTTTGGTGTTTCTCTTTCCCTTCTGGTTCATGTCTCTCAATGGGTTCTGCTGACGCGGAGAGCTGTTGACAGATCTCCTTCATCTTCACAAGGCGTGTGAAGAGGTTCACTGCAGTGGAGAATGAAATACCAAACCTTCAGCTTTTGAAAGGTGGCCAGGTGTTGTCATGGTTACATAGAGTTAAGAAGGTCAAAGGCACAGACATGGAAAGATCTGAATAAGGCCTTGAAAATTTTAATACATTGTGTCTTGGCAATGTCATATCTTGAGAAGCTTGTGTATTTTCATGTGCATTAAGAAATTAGAACTGTTTGTTGTGCTAGTCAGCAATATATACTCTTTTTTAAGTTTTGCTTATGATCTGAAAAATTATTTTTAAAGACTTCAGTTTTAGTAACAGGCTTGGGCAAGGTAATAAAAAATTATCTATGTGTGTAAATCAGAAGGCCAGCTCAATCCAAATTCTTTAACTCAAGATCAAATCTACCATGAGAAAAACTGTCATTCTGTGGTGGCCTAAGTTTGAAACAACCGAAGTGTAGCACAATATCTTGATCTTTCTGTGTCTGAAATCCTGCCCCTGAAACTGTCTTGTCTCACTCCATAGCAGAGCCTCGGCTGCTTGTACTTTTTCTATGTGCAGCTATGGCTAATTTAAATGAGTCTGTTAAGTAAAAGAAGGAATTACTAGGCTAGGTTCCCACTTCTTAACTAATTAGTGATTATAGATCTGATCCAAAGTCTTTCCCAACCTCTGCTTTTCCAGGGGTTCAAATACATTTGTATACCCTGGAAGAGTAGTCAAAGTGTTAGGCTATGGCTCAGGTTGGAACTGGAGGTATAGTCTACCATCTATTCCTCCTTTTCTAGGGAAATACAATTCCAAATAAGTGGGTTATTGTACAATACAAAAATAATGTCTTTTTTTTTAAATTTTCCTCATAAGTTGCTGATGCTATAGAACAATAACAATATAAAGGTTTTTAAAATAATTTTTATGGCATTAAAAGTAAACAATATGAATATTTGTATGGTGGAGTAAGATTCTGTTGTGAAATAGCAAAAACTAATAAAAAGTCATGCTTCTGAGAAAGGAATAATTATGATACATAAGTTAAAAGAAAAAATGAAACAAAAAGGAAGAAATAATACAAAGGAAGGAAGTTTCAACAGACATTAACATACATGAGGAATGTGTTTATAATATAAAAAAAATTCCTAGAGAAAGCTAACATAAATTATTACATGATTACAATACAAACTGTAATATTGAAATGGATCGTTTGTGATCTATTCTAAGAAAATCACATAGCTGTAAGTACAACCTAATCTAGACTTCTAAAGGCAAGATATTTCTTTGTAAATTGCATAGAGCATTGAAACTCTATAGAAATGTTATCACTCTCTGATACCGCATTTTCAGTCCTCTTGACTCTTTTGCTATTACAATCTATCATCTTTTAAACCAGCAAGAAACATAGGAAATCATGAGATGAAAGACATAATTTTTCTTAAGAATTATGTTCTTTTTGTAATTACAGAATTGGCATGTAAAGGAAATAATGAACCTCTAGAGGTCCTTGCGCATGTCCAGAGATGGGCAACCAGGCTGGTGAAGCGGCTGGAGGGCAAATCATATGAGGAGTGGCTGAGGGAGCTAGGGATGTTTAGCCTGGAGAAGAGTATGCTGAGGGTAGACCTTATCACAGCGTACAATTACATGAAACGAGGTTGTAGAGAGGTGGGCGATGGTCTCTTCAGCCAGGTGACAGGAGATAGGACAAAGGGAAATGGCCCAAAGCTGCACCAGGGGAGGTTTAGATTAGGTGTTAGGAAATCAATTTTCACCAAAAGAGTTATTGGGGCCTGGAACAGGCTGCCCAGGGAGGTGGTTGAGTCACCATTGCTGGAGGTGTGTAAAAGACAGGTTGATGAGATACTTAGATATATGATTTAGCATAGGACGGGAATGACTGGACTTGATCTTTAACGTCTTTTCCAACCTCGTGATTCTGTGATTCTGATTCTATATCTACAGAAAGAAGAGAGATTCAATGGAATCCTGACTAAAGGATTGCAAAAACGTCCAGGTAATTTGGACAGAGAAAGTATGTATTAGTGGGATATGACCTCTTTCACATAAAAAGAGGGAGAGACTTTACTAGACATTCTGCAATTCCAATCTACAAAGAAGGGAATGCACTAGTCTGAAAATAAGATTTCAGTTGTGGGTATCATATGATCCTGCATCTCAGAGAGAAAGAGGCTGTGCAGGGAACACAAGGTTACTTTACAGTTACTGTGAAATAAAAGCATTTCACAGTAATAATGTTGCAAGCACATGGTTGTTCTATTGGATGCAATAAATGTGTGGCAAATTGCATTATTATACCATAACTTTTTCCATGAAGTATCTTTTCACAAATGTTACTTAGAAACTGGACTACAGGGAAAACTAACTCGGTACAAATGGGGCCTATTCCAGCTCCCATGGAACTCACCGCAAAAAGTCCTATCAGCTTCAACGAGCCTCGTAGAAAACAAATGAACTATGTTTTTATTTACTGTTGGGACTCATATAGTTCAGAGACACAACTTGAAACCTGTAAGTGTCAATAAAGGAGTTCAATGACAAGGGCTACAAACTAGACTAAGGGGGAAAAAAAAAAAGCAAAGCAAAAGCAGAAAATATAAGGAGAAAGCTCCATATCGAGCAGATAAGCAGAGCAGCTATATCAGAAGGGGGGAAAAAAACCCAAACAAAGCAAAATTAAAAATGTCAGCATCTTAGGTCTCTTTTTCTCGGGGCAAATATGAAGCACAAGCCATGCTACCCCTCCATCTATAACTGCTACTCTGTGGTGTTTTTCCCTGCATACTTTTTCCTATAGCAGGATATCAATAAGTCTGGTAGTGCTCTACAGATAATAAATCTAGTTTAACATGCATGTGTGTGCATATATATATATATGAATATATATATATACACAAATATACACATTTCTGTGATGATGGTAGTACAAACCCTATTTACAGCAGGCAATAGAGTGAAAGACTGAAATTAGATGTAGCTTGTCATTTTTATGGGGAAACTCCAGTGGATGGAAGTGCCAGTAAGCTTGTCATCTGATCAACATCAAATATTGTAAGAGGATGTTTCTCCAATTTGACTGGACTAATAAGGCAAGGTCCTTGTGGAACTTCAGTTTATATCCTTACAATTTACGGGATTTCTCCTGCAAGTATCACATAACCATAGAGCCATACAATACCCTGCATTAGAAAACACCCCTATGGATCATTGAATTCAACTCCCAATACCACACAGGGCAACCTAAAATTTAAACTATGTATCTAAGAGTGTTGTTCAAGTATTTAGTGAACATCCAGAAGCTTGAGGCCTTGACCACTTCCCTGGGGAGGCTGTTCCAGGGCTTGACCACCCTCTTGGTGAAAAACATCCTATCTGAATTTTCCCTGATGAGTTTTAAGACATTTTCTCATGTTCTGTCACCAGATAACAGATAGGAGATCCGCACCTCCCATTTCATTCCACCTTATAAGGAAGCTGAAGATAGCAATAAAGTCACCACCCATTCTCCTCTCCTTTTAGATGAACAAATTTAGCTACTCTTCCTTTCACCATATTTGTTGTCCTCCTTTAGATACATTACAAGACTTTTATATTATTCTTGTATTCTGGACCCCAAAACTGTGTACAGTACTCAGGGTGAGGCTACACCAATGCTGAGTATAAGTGAGACAATAACTTCTTTTGATCATTTACTAACCCTGCTCTTAATGCACCCTAGGTTATGGTAGGCCCTTTGGCCACTGGAGAACATTGTTGACTGGTATGGAGCTTACCATCAATCAAATCCCTCAGATCCTTTTCTGTAGGCTGCACTCTAGCCACTTGTCCCCAGTCTATACATACATCTAGGATTACATCATCCCAGGCACAGGATCTAGCACTGTCCTTGTTAAATTTCACATGGTTGGTGATTGCCCAGTGCTCTAATGTGTCAAAATCTGTCAGGCCTTTCTAGAATCAGTGGCTCCTCCTAATTTAGTATCATCAGGTAAGCTTACTTTCTGTGCACTCATTTCCTGTGTCCAAGTCACTGATAAAAACACTGAAGAGAACTGGTCCTAAAACTGGGCCCTAGGGAACACCACTGGCTTGTTACCAGATGTTACCCTCTTTACTACAACTCTTTGAGCCTGACTCTTCAGCCAATTGTTCATCTATCTTATCACAGATTTAAGACAACACTCTCAAACTGTTCAAGCTCCAGGACCGAAAGGTGCCCTGGAAGACCTGAGCTTCACAGAGCTGTCAAGGTAGTATGTAGGTTCCCTCATCCGCAGCTAAAAAGCAGTGTTTGCAGGATGCCTGCTCTATGATGAAAGGGGGAAAAGTGTGTAGAAGGAAAAGGGATCTCTCTTGCACCTTTGGCTAATGCTGCTTCCTTGTTCCCCAGGTAAAACTGATGGAGTGCTTTGGGAAGGGGGCAGTTCAGGGGACCAGGGGGAGTTGTTTGGCTGCTTTTTCCGCTGCATTTGGGGAAAACTAATAGCAAAATTTGTGAGTGTCCTTTTCTTAATATCTCTCTGAAAGAATCACTTCAGTATGTTCCTAAAGTACACAAATCCACAGTTTCTACCAGATAACTTTATGTACATTATTTTATGTAATGAGCATTCATCTGCTTCAAATAAAGAGAGAAAAAATCCTGAAAAAAATGCAAGAGAAATCTTACCTCCTATTCCTCTCTGGATATGGAAAGAAAGTTGACAGTAAATATTACATAAGAAACTAAACTGATCATTATAAAAACAGTTGAAATAACAGACAATACTGGAAAGTAAGGTGTTTTTTAAAATTACATTGGTGGAGAGACTACAGATGTAGTCCCATGAGGAGGTCAAACATGGAGAACAGTTGACAGAATGACAACAAAGACTTGATACATTTTAATGCGGATTTGTCTTTGCATGCACACAGGAAATAGTCACCAAATATACAGCTCCTTTTTGGATGACTGTAAATCAACATGTGAGACCTTGGCAGAATCTCGGCTTTGTTTTGTTTTTATTTCAAATGAAAGCTTTTGTAAGTCACTGCTTTAGTTACTTGTCCCATTTTCAGGACTCCAGTTGGTGGGCTAGGAGACTCCACTGCTTCTGTTTATTCTGTTTTGCCTAGAAGAGGCAATATAAAAGCACTCAAAATAAATAGTTTTATTTTTATTTTGTTAATCTATTATAATTAAAACAGTAAAGGAAAAAGAAAGTAAAAACAGAAGGGGCAGCTATTTTACAATAATTAACTATTATTTTTGTATGTACACATATTTTACCAAGCTATAGTTACTTTTAGAAAGATTTGACATAGTTTGGCTTCAGAGAGTGGTAACAGCATGCAGGGTATCATTATCTTCATTTGCTCTCATTTCAAATGTCACTGATTAGTAATGTCACCATCTGATGAACTACATAGAAAAGCTTTCCAGCTAACAATGACAAAAAACCAGTGTGTTTGCAAGAACCCTAAGGGAAATGGCTGAAACGCCAGGTTTCCTGTCTCCAACCTATGTGCTATATCCTCTGTGCTAGAATTGGATTAATTCTTCAGTGATAACTCAGTAACTCTGGAGTTTTCATACAATCGGGTACCTTCAATTAACAGGATGAATGCTACCATTGAGGTAGTCAGTATCTTTCTAGATGGTAAAAGGTAAAGGGATGGGCTCTTGAGACCTGGTGTAGCAGTGAACAAAGAAATGGTGCCATAACTCTTCCTCATATTTTAGGCTGCTGTTGTGTTATGTTGGTTTTTTTTTCAAGCATGAGGTAGACTTTGCCTTGAATATTGTCTTGAAACTTTAGCCCTAAGTGTAAAATGAGGATGACACTACTCCTCTCATCCTTAGTCTCTTTGTAGATGGTATAATCTGTACTTCAATATATGTATGGGAGACTGAACACAATAGCGCTGATTGCAGTTGGTATTGTTGGTACTGTAATACCCCTTCTTTTGCACGCATCGTAAAAATCATGCTTAAGTTTTATTGAACATGTTGTTATCTTTAGACTTCAGGTTGTTTTACATAAAGAGGCATTATGACCTCCATTTCACAGATGAGGAAACTAAGAGGCAAGCAAAAAAAAAGAGGAAAACCAAATAAACCAAGGAAGCCAAGTAGGGGAAGATACAGAGTCCCATTGGTTTGTCTGCTAGACCACATTAAATAAAATGACCTATAAAACCAAGATTTTTTTGGCTACTGCTTCCTACAGGGGAGGGAAGTCAGTTGAACAGAAATCTAGAAGATGCGTCTAAGTGATATACTTACAATATATTTAGTAAAGATAAAGATGCTTTTGAGATATGTTCTATGTGTATATATCAGCTAATGCTCCATAAAGCTGCTTGAATAATTAACTTCAATTTAATTAACGTACAATATCTAGTTTAATCTAAATGATGTGTTAATTATATTTAAGACAAGCTAACATTTTATTGTTTGGATTGTTTTGAGAGAAAATTTTACTGAAAGTATTTTAATTGTTTTACTGTTGCTCTAGGAGACCACATTAATTAGACAATTATTTAAAAATTATCAAGGTGTTTCTGTGCTTTGGATGGATTTTGTTTCATTGTGAATATATAGGGTATATGAATACTGAGTGATGGCAGTGTTACTAGGACCAAAGGAGAGCAGGGACTTAAGAACTGGATGCCTCACGGAGTCAAATTGACTTTGCCAGCATGAGCCTAACAGCCACACCATCCAAACCAAGCAAAATCAAACCATTATCATTGAGGGAGACCTCTGAGCAAACAGCAAAATAGCACCACATTCATTCTACCCCTCAAAAGATTATCACAGCAGTTGCTGTAACTGCAGTGTGGTTTTGTGGTTATACTTGTGCTGCACTCTGGTGCTCAGTCCGGGGTTCAAACAACTTATGGCCACTATAGCTTTATATACCATCTACTTCTGCCTTCCTGACACCTGGACAACGTTACACTGAGTTTAATGAAGGAGATGTTATGAATGAATGTTCACAGCCAAACAGGCAACAGCTATGTAGATTAATGAGAAAAAGCCTGAATGCACCGGGTCTCCTGGTTCATTGTCACTTGGTCCCTTTCCAAAACACTTTGGTCTCAGACACCAGCAGTGATTCTTTAATACATGCTGCAATTTTCCATCTCTGACTTTCTCAAAGAACACACAGTGGCCAAAGTTATCAAGCCATTAGTAAAAAATCAATATGTAGCTTATCTCCCTGAATCCTGTTCTGTAGTCTTAATTACAGCAACAATGAAGTCAGTGTTGCAAGAGCCAACTGAGATGGCCTATTCACAGAATCAGTATGTTTGCATTAATTATAAACCTGCTGGGATGAAACTTTCTTTCAAAAGCATTAAATGTCTTCTTGTGCAGGCTTTGGGTAGTTGTACACATTTTAAACATCCTGCGTAAACACTCCATTTACAATCTGTTGGAACAGGGTAATGAATACATACCTACACATAGCCATTACTGAGTGCCAGATTGAACTTCAAGTTTTCACTCTTTGAAAATCTGATACAAGTGCAAAGACCCTGCATGACCACAGACCGTGTATGCCAAGCTGGGTGAAAAAAAGCTGAAGAAAAGTAATTACACAAGCCGTGAACAACAGAAACATTTAATGTATTTTTCTAGACTGCTCTGCCTTAAGAAGACAGTGTCTCATCAGTGAAAATCAGTTCTCTTCTGACACTGAAATAATACTTCACAAGTGTTCCTTGTAAGCAGTCTGAAAAATGTGAGATTACACATTTATTTCTGCGAGTATGGGAAGAGAGGCTAGCAGAGTACGTGAAAAGAATATGGAACCAATCCTTTACAAAAATACTCTTTATTTTGCAGCTCTCTTTCAGTGGTGATGAGGCCAATCAGGACTGGTATCTGTGAAGAAAATCCCATTTTCCTCATTCCGTTGCATTGTATGCATCCAGCCAGCTTCAGATTGTATAGTCTTCTGGTTTTTGCACAATACTTCCACAAGGCAACTCCAAAATGCTGTTTGTGTGCAAAAATGAGATCCTGAGAAAAAGATGCCTCATCCTACTACCATGAAATCAGTGGGCACATTGACAAGATACAGATTTTAGATTTGTAATCAAGAGATTGGGAAGAACCAACAGTTCTAGTTCCATGTAATTTTGTCTGAGCTGCTTTTCATTAGTGCTCGCTTCTTTTGTCTTGGACCACCTAAATGTTTCATATTTTTCATCACTGAAGTTCTGGTAGAATAAGTACCAGAATAGTATCGGTAGTTCTCCCAATTTAGGTGATCTCATTAAATGTCAGACAAAGCTCTAGGCACGTGTAAAGGCTCCCATACATGCTAATATCAGGAAGTTTTTCACCGTGCTTTGACTAATTTTACAAGTAGTTCATTTGCTCTCTTAGTGTGTCATGCAGAATTAATTTTCAGTGCAGCTGCAACTTTTTTAAGTGACCGAGAAACAAATGTGAATGCTGAGAATATATTGTGATACTTTAACTTCATCCATGAGAAAGTGCAACTGCCACAGATGGTACTGCAACTTCAAACCTTGCTGGTTCTGAACAGCACTGTAATGCTAATTTAAAACAAGAAATTAGAAGTCAAACCATGATGCTGCTGAACAACATAGGAAAACCTTGACTACCATAAATGAAGGATTGGCTGAATTGTCATGCAAATCTTGGTTTTACAGGTGAGCGTTCGGTGATCTTTCCTTTTCTGCTTAGGTTAATTTGGTTAATTTCATTTTTCGAAGTGTAAGAACTAAAATAAAAAGAGATTCAAGGACAGCATGTATCTAATCTTGTTTGATTGCAATAGTTAAGTTGTTATCTGTTTATCCACTAATCACTTGAACATTATAGACATTTCTGTAAGAGTCTGTATCTCTTACTATGCCTTCTGTGTGTATATCTTATGTTTTGGTAGCATTTGACATACAAAAAGACTCTATTGAAGACTAGATAACAACTATGTTTTAAATGTTAACAAAATGTGGAGAATAAATTAAAAAATTTGACAATTGGCAACAAACAGGACACTTCAGTGTCCTGTATATTCTACCTTATAGAAAAGGAGAAGTGCCTTTTGTCTTTTTAAGTGTCTTATAAAACCCTATTGCAAAACATTTTTGTACCTTAACAGATGGTGTAAAGAGATACCTCCTTACTAAGAAAAAGAAACGTTATTTTTCATGGGATGAGTTGAGTGATTTTGGTTCTTATTGTTGCTGTCATCTGTTAGGGACTTAAAAAAATTGAAAGCTTATGAATTTCTGTAAGGCAATAACATCAGCATAGAAGCAGACTTAATTTGCTGTGTAGTCGGATGCAGTAGCATGCACTGACTAACTCTCAAACTGATTTCTGAGCAACTTGTCTCCATTCTGTGATGAAACGGTTGTCTTACTCCTGCCTGCTCTTAGAAAAACATCCAGCTGGGGTTCAAGAGTAGCTGCAGGAAGAGCTCCAAGAGTGGGACAAGACACATGGGGAGTATTTAAGAGGATGTGCCAGAGATATCTTAAGGATTGCAAGTTTACAGTCGTATTTTCCATCAGGAAGCAGGTGCTTTCAGCTCCAACTGATGCTTGTAGGTTCTCATAATTTGTCTTGCTCATCTAAAATTTGATGAGAAACCTTTTTTTTTCTTCTTCCTCTAAGACGACATTCAAACTCTGTTGGCTCTTTTAGACTGCCAGACGGTCTTCATTTGTGGAAATGGTTAACCACATACTTGTGATCAATATAATTTTCAGCTAAGGGACACATGAGTACGTAACAGAAAACAGCTGTTGGAAGGCCTACTTTTGCTGATTGAAACTGTTCTTAATACACAACTGTTATTAATACACAATTGTTATTTTGTCTCTCACATTTAATAAGTTATTAGCTGTATTAAAAATCATAACAGCAAAATGATTCAAAATTAAGTTTTTATGATCAGACACAACAAATATTATTATGTCCAGCTCTACGTTTTTGCAGAAAGATATTACTGCTCTTAGGCAGGATTGTGTTGTACCAGTGTTTTTAATGCTGCCTTGCTCATTGATACAAAAATGCTACTTACAGGAACTGTATTGATTGTCCACCATGTGGAGATGATAATTTATCTTCTACAAGATAATTTACATTCTACAAGAATGTTTTTGGAGTGGATTTTGCATAGAAATCCACAAAACATATTTTTACCAATTTTATCAGCAAGGCATTTGCCTCTTTAATTTGAATTTTAATAGGCATAGCTGGAAAAAGAATGCAAAAGAAATGTTATTATAGGAGGTTTTTTCTAGGAAAAGAGCAGTAAGTATTTAAATATGCTCATCATATAGCAGGGTTTTGTAATTGTGACTCCACCTACTCAGTGTCCATTCATACTGGACTACTGAATTCAGCCTAAATGTTTGCATATGCATTTTAAATTAATGGGATAATGGAAATCTGAAAGTGAAGTGGAAGTAAATTTCAAGGATTTCCAAAATTTTACACCCTAGTTCAGATTTCTTATTAAATTTATTTTGCATTTGAGGAAAAAAGAAAACAAAGATGTGTATAATTTTTCTGATAATACCCCAAAACCACAGTATATATGTAAGTTATACATGCCATGCAAATCAAAGTAAGATATTAAAAAGTATTATAACAATCTAAAAACATAAAAAAGCCCTGTATTATCCTAAGTGCTTTACAGTGTCATTTTAGGCTTCAGTATTTTAGGAAATCTGCTTTAGAATACAGTAATAATAATATTATTCTTGGGTGTGGAAAACATGAGACAACAGGGAAAAAATATATTCTCAGGGTCAAGAAAGTTTCAGTCCTTTCAGGCTTTAAAGCTATGCTGAAAATACAGGCTGCGGGTTTAGGGCTGTGAGGGAAGAAGCAAACGGGTGGGGCAGAACGGAAGAGAAAGCTTAATACCTAGTTAGAGAATTGGCAGCTTTGCCTTTCTTCACTACTACATAGATGTGCACAAAAGAAGTGTGTTACAGGGTGACCTTATGACTCTAGTTAAGCAGCAGGCAGTAGCATAAAATGGAACCTTTAAATTTTCTTTTTGTTAGGCATGTCAAAAGTTTAAAAAGCTGTTATTTTAAGAGTCCTTTTTTTCCCACCCTCAAAAGATTCCAGTTGCGGGGGATGGGGGGGAGAAAGTTTCTTACCACCAGAAATACTATACTTATTCTTCCTCCTTATTAAACTTGAAAAATGTTGCACATAAAAAGTGAGCACCAATTTCTCCTGTCTGTATTTTAAGCATGTACCCAGCAGTGCTTCAGTAGGGTCACTTTTCAGTCATGCGGACATCTCTCTCGAGATGCCCAGGCAACAAAATTCAGTATATGTGTATTTTTTTAGAGGAAAGCACATAACATTTTAGAGGCATCCGAGGAGCTCTATCCATTTGACTTATGGCTTTTCCAAGAAATGCAGAATGCTATCATAGTATAAGCCTGTAAGGGGAACATCCTGAGCTGATCCAATGATATTTTTAACTTAAAGAGTAGTGAGGAGGTTTAGAGCAGGGCAGATTTGTTTTAACTTGCTTGTCTGAAAATACTGAGAGTAACACTGTCTGGCATCCTATAGTGCCCTGGCACTCATCCTCTGAAACCCTCTTGAGCAAAAAGCTCTCAATAACAATTGTACTACTAATTTCAGAAAGCATCCCCTTTAGAGATCAGCTAACCTGTACTTTTACACCTGTTAATTGCTACGCTTTAAACCACTAATTAAAGGCAAATTTGTGTCTTTCTTCACTCTGTTTTCTGTAAACTATCCATGAGTTTATTCTCAAGGGCTATATTTTTAAACAAATAAAATATTTGTTACTGCATGAAAAGAGGAAACTTAAACTCCTGAAATAAAAGGGGCACAGCAAACAGCAGTGTAACAACAGAGGAGGGGGCAGAAAGAGAGGGAAGCTCATTCATTGGTTTGGAAGTTAATAGGCAATATGACATGAAGTTGGAAGAGGGAGGTAGACGGTAGAGTTTTTCATTTCATGTTATTCTCCTGGGGCAGAACCCATGGCCATATTCAAGCCTGGATTCAGCAAGATAATGAGATCCAGGTTCAACTCTAGAACAGTCCTGCTGGTTTCTTTGGAACTGTGTCTGTACTTGAAGTTCTGTCTTCTTTTCATCTCGCTAAAGGATAGCTTCAAAACTTTACGCCTTCCTTTCTCAGCCTGGCCTCCAAACATTTGGAAATAGAGATTTCTTCTGTGATTAATTCTAGCATTTCTTTCATGAAGCCAAGTACACCAGTGGATTTTATAATATTTCTATGGAAGAAATACTTTGCTGTATACAAGGGAACTTAGCCTGCTCCATTAATCAATGTAGAGAAAGCCGTACAGAAACAGATTTGTGAACAGCTTGTGAGGCATATTATCAAAAATGTTGTAAACTTCAGTAATCAAAAATGGAAATTTTTTTTGTGTATCTGCAGTCGTAGGACCTTTAAATTGGTCTGGGAAAGGAATATCTATCTGCATTTTGAAGAGACTGAGCATTATTTTGGCAGTAATTTGATGTTGTTGATGAAGCCATTGGAGCTGGAATAACAAGAGGAAAAAGACTTTGCATATCTTTATCTTTCCTATTGAGTCATTTATGCAAATAGATATGAAGAATAAAAATAGATTATAAAATATATCTATAAAATAGATTATAAAATATAAAAATTATGCAAATAGATATCTAGAATAAAAACAGCTGATCGCTGCATTTTTCATGCATTTGGCATTAAAAAAGAAACCAAGCTTTAACTGGTAATTGAAGAAATATTTCTGTAATTTATTTTTATTTTACTTAACTAGCAAATTTTAATCTGATAGCCTAGAAAACAAGATCTAAACTCTTCAAACAAAAATAAGACAGGTTTAGTCACTATGTAATGATATCAGCTTCAAAGAAGAAGGATTGAGTGTAGATTTGGCAAAAATGCACAATATCATTTTATGACATTTACCCTATTTCAGAGATTGAGCTTGATTTTATTTGCTGTTATGAACTTGAACACCAGAAGAGAGAAGGGAAGCATGACAATGATCCCTGTTAAATTGAAATAGTCCTTTTAGAAATTCCAATAACCTGACATGCCTATGATTTTGATGTCTAGGTTACATATTCATCGAAGTATTGCAAACTGATCCCACAAACTCCTCACAAATTTTTTTGATTTAGGATCATGTAGGCCTCCTTCTTAGAGGTATGTAGTACTAGGTCTTAATCTCTAATAGTGCAGAGTTAAAATATTTTAGCAGTTTCTGAATCTTTCTGAATAGAAGGGCTGTTTCTGTAGTCTCATGGGTACACTAGAGCTAAATTCTCAGCTGGCATGAATTGATGCAGTTGCATGGAAGCCAGTGTAATTCTCCCGATTTATAGCAACTGAAGTTTTGGCCCATTTCTTCAAAAGTATGCAAGAACAAAATTATACTGTTATAAGATAGGGACTGCCTGCTGCTGTAACATCAGTCCCTAAAGTATCACTTTCTGCACGGTTATTTATTAATTTGTTAGGCCCATTGACTAGCACAACACTGTGCATATGTTTAGCTCTGCTCAAAGTTTGCATTATACCAGGTTCAGTTGAAAGCACGCTCTCTCAGCAAGTTTTGTCTTGCATCAAGAGCCATAGATTTCAATGTCAACATTAAAAACAATTTTTTTATTGAACATGTTTTTTTCTATCCTGCATGTAAATATGACATCACAAGCAAGCTTTTTCTTATTTCCTTTGATACGGGGGACCTAATCAATGTTTATAAATATCTTAAGTATGGGGTGCAGGGGGAATTGGCCTGCCCCTTTTCCGTGGTCTGTGGAGACAGGACAAGGGGCAATGGCTGCAAATTGGAGTACAGGATGTTCCGCACCAACATGCGGAAGAGCTTCTTCACAGTGAGGGTGACAGAGCACTGGAATAGGCTGCCCAGGGAGGTGGTGGAGTCTCCTTCCCAAGGAGACCCATCTGGACGCTTATCTGTGCAGTATTAGCTAGGGAGCTGCTTTGGCAGGGGGGTTGGACCCGATGATCTCTTGAGGTCCCTTCCAACCCCTACAATTCTGTGATTCTGTGATTCTGTTTGATAACTCCTTACAGAACATACCTGCAAATGTATGCAAATACATCTGTCCTTTAAATACACGCAAAAATTAAGCTCTGGTAAGAGAAGATATAAACATAAGGACGTATTATGTCAAAAGAGAGTTCTTAAAGTAACTTGTAAATACAGGTGGAGGCAAGAAAATAGGAGCTGTCAGATTTACATTGAAAACTGTCTCTTGCGGGTTCAGGAGCTTAAATTCTATTGCAATTTTAAAAAATTGTAGCAACCTCAGTTCTTATCAATGACTGCAGTGCTCATGCAAGTAATTTAGTATGTGGTCTGCTATATGCTCTTTATATATCTTCCCATCAGCAGTGTTTTCACTCTGACTTAGAATTTGGACTTGACTCGCAAATACTTTGGTAAATCAGTTACCTTCTTGGATTCTGCATTTAGTATTTAATTTTATGCTCTGAACTAACATGTTCAGTTCTCAGTTTCAATTTATATTTTGTGTGCTTCAGTTTCTTAGCTTTATGTGCTTTTTTTTTTATGACCTGATCAATTTTTTCTTTTATGAGTTGTCAGTCTACACTTTATCTTTTCTCATGTATTTCTCATCTATACCTTTTTTCTTGTTTATTCATCATTCCTTTATACGCTTTTACTTGCTCACCTGCTTCCCCTTTCTTCAAGGCTTCCTTTTGTGCATCCAAGTTCTGTCACACCCAGATGCTCACTTTTGATTCAAGGAGATGGAAATAGTGTAGAATTAGGTCATTCTGAGACAGCAGTTACCTTCTGGTGTTGCTACACTTGTAGGCTAATCACTTGCTTCACAATGTAGTTAACAGAGCATATCCGACTCAAAGCAGTGAAGAAAAATCGATGCATGTTTCTTTGGGAAGTCTCATGTATGTAAGAACAGACTGACAATTTCAGTGTGTCTTGTGTTTATAAAACCAGACTGCAACCATCAGCTTCTTATAAAGGCATATAACTAGGTCTGGTAGTATTAACATTGGTCTCCTTTATTTTTAATTGATTTCTTGATTACATGGCACATGTGACTTATTTTGTTATTTGGTTTGGTGTTTGTTGGTTTGTTGTTTGGAGGGTTTTCACTTAAAAAAAAATCCATGCATTTTTCTATATATTTCTCTAAAACTCAAATCAAACTTCAGTCAATTTTGCAAAAAGGTCAATTACATTTAATAAAAATTATACTCATGTTAGCACTTTTTTTCATTTCAGAAAACACAAAGAAAGATGGTACTACTCAATGGTAGTATTTCCTTACCAAATATACCAAAGGGACAGGTATCACATAAGCTATATTATATGAACATATTGAAAAACAATTATCAGCCTGATGCTGCCTTTTCCCTGGGGCCAAAGATTCAGGAAAGTTTCCAAAATATTCTGGCTTCCAAAACTGTATTGTAATTATTTTAATATCATTTTATTTGTCTTCAGGATACCTAGCTATCATTTCCATTGCAATTTAGGACTTCAGTCTAGCCAAAATCAGTGGTATTTTTGCTTAAAGTGTTTAGAAAGTATCACGAAAAAAAAAATGGAAAAAATATTATTTAGGTATAATCTTCAAAATAAAATTGCATTTTCTAGTGACAATGATAGTCTGTTAGATTTCCCAGGAAATCAGCCAATAGTTTTCACCTTGAAGTGCAGTAATTACATTAAATAAAGATCTTGAATTCAGCTCAGCCATTAAAAAAGTACTGAATCTTCTTAACATCCACTTCCTTAACAGTAAAGGTAATACATCTTTAAGCTATAAACTGTAAGCTCCAGACAGCTTTCAGACAGCTGTCATCCATTAAATATTTTAATATTGAGGAAAATTAACTTTTAAATCAAAATCAAAGATGAAAAAATTAAAAAGACCCAACAAAACACCACCACCAACAACAAAAAAACCCCAAACAAACACAAACACACACACACACACACACACACACGCGCGCGCGCCTTCTCTTTGGCCAGAGCAGAAGACATCAGTGTATAATTTGTCATTTTCTTACTCAACTCTCTCCATTTGGTTTTGATTTAACACTAGACCTCGGAAACCAGAGCCGGCATCCACACACAAAAGCTGTTTCAAATTATGTGCAGCAAGTTTTTAAACACATTAGCAACAAGAACAAGCTGTCCTCATGCTAACTGGTCTTGCTTTGTTCTTGATTGTGGAAAATCTCACTTTAACTGCCCTCTAATTTGTTGCAGATAGCTACTGCACCAGCAGCTGCTTTGGCATAGGATTAAACACACATGAAAATGTTATTTTTCCACACAAATTATTAGCAGCGCCAAAAGCCACAAAATCCCTTTTGGAAAAATTCTTTTCTATTTTCCCATTCTTTTCTATTTTCATATATTTATTATTACATTTCTGCCCCCCATGTTCTTCTCCAAATTCTTTCTCCCTCCAATCCTTTAAGAAGTACTTGAAAGGAATTATAAATTACAGAATTTCTTGGTTTTCTAATGCAGAGATGCAGATTTGATGTTTTACAGTAAGCTAGTTGAAAAGGTTGCACATTACCCTACATGAGCTGAGAATCTGTCTATCACAATATCATATTCTTGAAACCTGAAGCAATTTCTTTGTAGCTGTAAACACCTGTGATATGATAAGACAGAAAGAAATGTACTGAGGTCACATAATTTCTCTTTCAAATATTCTGAATTGTTTTAAACAAGAAAATATATGAACAGAGCAGAACCAGATTACAAAATGAGAGGGAAGAAATTCTTTAAATTGCTGTCATCAACCAATAATTGCATTTAATGCTGTACCTGTGATGTTCTTGACATTCCTCAGCATAGATGTTTCTGAAGTATTATTTGGGGATTTGTAAGCATCTGACATTTTTGTGAATGGTGAGCTCTACAGGGAGCACCCAGGCACTTAGATTTTGTGAAGGCCGAAAATATCCTTGGTGACTAACTCAATATGCAAAAAAATACAAATGTACTCTTTGTTTCACCCTTGTGTAGTGCCAGAGAATTTGGTAGTGGTGGTGTGCGAGCTTTGCCTGTACTCCATTTTATTGAATGAGTCTGCAACCTGCCTATGAACCATGCGGCCATACCCTTTGAAAAAGGAAAAAGTTTGCTTTACACCAAAGTAAAAAAAAGAAGTTTGACAAAGGAGACAAATTGGTGGCATGACCTTTGGCAGGGCTGATTGTCTCCTTCCTGAACCAACTGATTAATTTTCAGTGATGTCCAATGATAAGACAAGGGGCAACAGGTGCAAGCTGGAGCATAGGATGTTCAATAAAGAAAAACTTTTTCACTGTGAGTGTGATGGAGAACTGGCACAGACTGCCCAGAGATTTTCTGGAGTCTCCACCTCTGAAGACATTCAAAACAAACCTGGGCATGTCCCTGTATGACCTACTCTAGATAACAGTTATCTGGCAGGGGGTTGGACTACATAATCTTTCAACATCCCTTCCAACCACTAGCATTCTGTGATTCCATGGTTTCTGTCCTTTCCAGTCAAAAGGACTAGTGTTACATTTGCTTTATTTCCCTTCATATGGAGTTCCAGGAGTGCCTATTGTGGCATGTTTGAAATACATGGCAGATTTGATTGAATGCATTGCAAAGTTCTGTTGAATCTAATCAAACAATGTGTACCCTTCTTAGCTGAATTTGAAAGCAAACATTTGTTACATAGGATATATATATGAACATGTTTTCCTCTACAAGCTTTCATAACCTGTGTGCATTGCTTGTTGTAGAACTGGGCAAGGACTACCAGGGATGTGATGACAGCAAGGTGTGTGGTGCGGTAGACATACTGGAGGGATGAGAAGTCATCCAGAAGGACCTGGGCAATGTCAAGAACTGGGCCAGTGTGACCCTCATGAAGTTCAACAAGGCCAAATGTAAGATCCTGCACATGGGTCAGCACACCCTGCTGTAGAAGTACAGGCTGGGGACTGAATGGAGAGCAGCCCTAAGGAGAAGGACTTGGGATACTGGTGGATGAAAAACTAGACACAAACCAGCCATATGCACTTACAGCTCAGGAAGCCAACTGTATCCTGGGCTGCTTGAAAATAAGCATGACCAACAGATTAAGGGAAGGTGTTCTTCCCCTCTACTATGCTCTTGTGAGATGCCACTTGGAGTACCGTGACCAGCTCTAGGGTACTCAGCACATGAAAGACATAGACCTGCTGAAACAAGTCTAGAGGAGGACTCCAAATATAGTCAGAGGGCTGAAACACCTCTCCTGTCACAGAGGGACAGTTGGTTTTGCTCAGCTTGGAGAAGAAAAGGGTCCAGGAATATGTTCTTGTGACCCTTTAATACTTTAAGGAGGCTTATAAGAAAGATGCAGGCAGACTTCTTATTAGGGCCTCTTGCGATCAGAAAAGGGGCAATGGTTTTAAATTAAAAGATGGCAGATTAAGACCAGATACAAGGATGACATCTGTTACAATTACCATGATAAAACACTGGAGCAGGCTGACCAGAGGTGGTAGAATCCCCAACCCTAGAAAAAATCAAGGTCAGTTTGGACAGGGGTTTGAACAACTTGTTTGATTTGAAGAGGCCCCTGCTCATGGTGTGGTGGTGGGAAATGGAGGGGGGGTGATGACTTGATGACCTTTTGTGCTAGTTTTGCCTGGGATATTGTTAATTTTCTTCATAGTGGCTTAAGGGGCCAAGTTTTGAATTTGTGCTGGAAACACTTGTGGTTATAGAGATGTTTTAGTTACTGCTGAGCAATGTATACACAGAACCAAGGCCTTTCCTTTTCATGCCATTCCACCAGCAAGTCGGCTGAGAATCCACTAGAAGTTCAGAGGGGACACAGCCAGGACAGCTGACCCCAGCTGATCAAAGAGATATTCCTTGACATACAGTTTTTGTATATAACAGAGGAGATTGCACTGTGGACCACTTGTATGTTCTATTTTCATCATTATTATTATTTTCTTCCTTTTCTGTCCTATTAAACTGGTTTTATCTCAATCAACAAGTTTGGAGGGTTTTGTTTGTTTGGGTTTTTTGGTTAGGTTTTTTTTGGTTTTTTCTTCTTTTTGATTCTTCCCCTCATCCCACTAGGGAGCATCAGAGTTAGTGAATGTCTGTGTGATTGTTTTAGCTGCCAGCTGGTTAAGTCATGACAGCTTTAAAGGTCCTTTCCAATCCAAACTATTCTATAATATAATCACACTCCTGTAAGGTGAAATTTCTCTTGTTCTTCCAATGATGGTTGATTGTTGCTTCACCACTTCCTGTTGCTTCCTCTTCCAGTTTTAACCAAAAGTCGTTGATGAATCTTGATATGTTTAGGAGTTGGACTGATATAACTCTTGGTTACGATATGATATACTTTACATTTTTGGTTATGGTAGTATTTCAAATTATTCTAAATGTATTATATTTCTAGTAATTCTCATACAATCCCATTGTAAATCTCATGAACTTTCAATTTTTGGTTATTGCCAAAGTCTAATACCTTATTCTCAGGTATGTTTCCTCAAGAATTTGTTCTCCAACAGCTTGTCTTTTTAGGATAATCCATTCCATTTTCCTCTGTGGTGCTATATATGGTCTGAAGAAGGAGCTTCTAGCTAATATGAATGATATTGTTGCAGTGTATTTATGAATGCTATCATGTCCAGGTTCAGAAATTATTAATATAATAACTAAGATCCCATCTTTTTTGGTGACTTCTCTTTCAACAAGCCGAAAAGACTTCTTTTCCCTTCCTAGATAGTATTTCTCAAAATAGAAGATCAAAGTGCAGTTGAACTGAATATCTTTGGCCTTGTCTTGCTGTTATTTCCAAGTGGTTCATTGTTTTGGATCTGGTGAATAACAAACTGCTTGCAAGAGTCTCAGCTGTGTGGCCAAAGTAACTATGAGTATTAAGTAGGGTATCTATATGAAGCAAAAAATTGACTTTGTTGAAAAAGCATTAGGAAATTTTTAGGAATTTGATCCTTTTGCTATATTGACAGGGAAATGATTTCTTAGGTTCAGTTCATGATTTAGCCATGATTTAGTTTGCCTCAAGTATAGTTGCCAGCAGACATTGATTACCACATACACAAGTGGTAACAACTACCTGCTGTTATCATTTCCAGAGAAGGTGAGAGCAGTGTATCATTAGGAATGAAAAAGTGTCCAAATTACCTTTTGACTGGGTATGATTAAGAATGCCTGAGAGGATTGGCAGATTTGAATCTGAATAATCCACAAAGTGTTTAGCGTATAAAAGAAAATTAGTTCCTAAATCTAGATTATCCTCTGTGAATAAACTCTAAAGATGTTGAGGTGTGCTTGAGAGCTGAATCATCAGCTATATACCTGCAGAGTGGAAAGCAGCTACTTACTTTAGAATGAGCAAAACCCTTGGCTTTATTTCAGGTAACAGATATATATGCATGCTTTTCTTTTATTTCTGACCACCTGTTCCTTAAATTTTCTGTTTCTGGAGATAAATAGGTTTTGAAGGATGTTTCTTATTGTTGTTCTTTGTTATTCAGGTTTGGGTTTGTGGGATTTTTTGTTGGTTTATTTTTTGGGGGGGTTTTGTGGGGTCATTTTTTTTTTAAACAATCCAGAGTTAGCCCATTTTAAGGGTGATTTCAGAGTAATTAAAAAATCAGCAGTCATTTTGGCAGGTGATTCTTAAAGGCCTGTAATGAAAGAAGACCAGACTAGCATCCCAATCCAGATCATACAAAGACTCATAGGGAACACAATTTATTTAGCTCCAGGGTTAAACAGTGGCACTGGTAACAGAGGGCTCTGTGTGTATCTTTTGGTGACCAGCATTAATTGGCAGGCTACTTCCCATGAAGCATATGCTCAAACTCTTCTAAACCAATCGAGCCATTAATCTCCCCCAGGGAGGTTATTTGTACTGTATTTTAGGAACACTTTAATTACAGTTTGTTAGCAAAACTCAATGTTGGAAATTTCCTAGAATTTTGAGATTTTCATGATTTGTGCACTGATCCTGTTCTGTAGGATCAGGAATTCAATTGCATCTTCGGATCACTTTTTCCCCTCTTTTTCTTTTTCATATATATAAAAGCTATTCACTAATACTGTAGTCATCTGCTTAACTAAACTGTGAAACCTATCTTCTTCACCTTACCTGTAGGTAAAATCAATAATTTAATGTGTGTCATAAGCTTCACTATAATCTTATAGCAAAGCATAGTTAGGGCTTCTACTTTCACCCCTTTCAAAATTTGTTTGTAGGTCCATTCAAGCCAGAAAGGACCATTCAAATCAGCTAATATGACCGTACTTTCTTGGATCACCATTTCTCTATTTTCAAAGTACGAGCATATTTTCTGGTTTTCGACAACAGTTTATTGTCTGAACTCAGTAGGTTTGTGTTAAAGATGGAACACTAGTTGCTACACCTTCATTTGCCTGTTCCTTCAGTGTTCTGAAGATGAAGAGCAAATAATCCAGCTTGGATCTATTGTAGTTTCAAAGTTTTACTTCCAGGTCTATTTGAATAACTTCTCTTTCCATACTGTGACCTAACCTTTGTTTCCTTCAGTGTTGCAACTTTTATAGAAAACTGAATTAAAATATTCATTTTAGTTTGGGCTATGTTGAGTCAGGGAAACCTAAACAAAAGGATATATTTCTGCATATCCAATTTGATATACTTTGCAGAGTAATTCCACTTGACCTTTACAAGTTTCTCATTTCATCTCTGTGTTTCTCAGCCTCATAAAAAATAACTTCCTTTGATAATCAGTTCCTTTTTCTGTTCCCTGAAATATCAATACTTTTTCCTGATAATGTTTCCTGAGGGAGATTCATCTGGACCACTTCTGGGGTTTTTTTAGTTCCTTCTTCATGGTATTTGACTCCTTTACCCTAAAGAAAAAATTTTAAGGTTCAATATTTTTCTTCTCTTCATGTTGAAAAAGGCATTATGTTTCCATCTCTATTACCTTCTGGCTGCCATTGCCAGTTTGGCATCAGCATGTGGTGCCGTTTCCTGTCGTGAACACTGGACCATGTAGCAATGGTTGGACTTCAGCGGTGTGGATCTGTTTAACTTTGTAAAACACTTTGCTCTGCAGGTTTTCATTCCAATGTTAAATACCCTGGCCAAGTCCTGAGTTTGGCACTCAGTGAACAAGGAGCTTGGCTGCAGCTCTGTGGTCTGGATCAGACTCCTTGCCAGTTGAAATTTATTCTTATCTCAAGAGTGGAGGTCTTCCTGGAAAGAAGCCAGAGATCTGTTCTTCCCTGAGGTTAGATAATGGTAAAATGGTGGCTGTATCAGAATTAACAGTGATAGTTTTATCACTTTGTGGTCTCTCTGGCTGCCTTCCACTCAAAAAAGCTGAGCTAGAAAGGGATAAAACATGCCTCCTTTTTCTCATCAACACTGCTTAAGAACTTCAAAAATAAAGCATGGATAAGGCTTTTCAGTTTCAAGATCTTGTATCTCATCTTTTACAGTTCCTTGACTTTGAGGACCCTGTCTGAGCTATCATGTTACTCTGTGGAGGTCACAAGCTCCTCTGGTGTCTCTGCAGGAAGAAGGTAGTCAGATTGGAAAGGTAGGGAAATATTCAGAGAGATCATATCTTCTTGGTCTTCTATGTTGAGAACTGTTAAAGCTGTTCCTTTCTACAACAGAAAACATGCAGCACCAACCCGAGAATGCAATTCTAAAATAACATACTCTGATTTCCAGGTAGGGAAATAAAATCTACCCTCTTTTTGCCCTTTCTCCACGTTTGAGGACGAACCATGTAGAAAATGCAGGGAATGGGTTGAAACATGGACAAGATACTAACTCTAGAAACTGACTTAGTACGAATTATTAGCTATTTTAGAACTCTTTCCAGAAAAGGCAAGAATATGGGTTTTTTTCATTTATCAATGACCTACACACCTGGACCCTTCATAGTGTCACAGAGCTGCTGTGAAAACCAAACCCCAGACATCTAATGTTATACTCTAACTAAATTTTTACTGTATTCTTGAATGAATTGCCTTGTTATGATTTCTTATATGTCTACAAATTTTTAAAAAATTATCTGGCTGCTGCCTAAGCCTGATTTTATCTCTGACACTCCAGTTTTGCAATGCCACATAGCTTACAGATGAACTGTAAAGGAGAAGTAATATTTCTCCTGTGAAACCTGGGAAAGATCTTTGAGGATAAGCCACACTTCCAATTGTTTGTTCAGGTGGTTTGATGCTAGCTGCTATATATATTTTTGACATTACTCAGAATATTTGTTTGCTTCTAGAAAAAAAATGAAATGGAGTTTCATTGACTAATAAGAAACACAAAGGATCAGATTCTGTTCTTAATTATACTATTGCAAATCCAGAATAAATTCACTGAAGCTGTTCAGTTAATTTGGATTTCTCCCAGATGTAAGAATCAAGTCCTCATCAGATTCTTTAGAAATTCTTCTGTTTTAACAGGCACCCACCACGATAAAAGAAATACTTACACATCTTTGAATGAGCACATAAAAACTAAGTCTTTCTGGTTTGTGTGTTCCTGGTATAAATCAGTTTCCGCTTTGTTTTTAAAGAATACTTTTCTAACATTGCAGTTTACCAGAGAGACCAAGGGAATTTCTTTTGCCAAAAGAATGAAGTATATTCTCCTTTCCTTCATTCTGTTCCATCTTTTTCTGCTGACTCTTAACATTAATCCAATACCTCCCACAGTGTCACTTAACCAAAAATTTAGAAAGCCAAGAAACCTCACCATATTCTTTTTATTTTCCTTTTTCTTTTTCTTTTTCTTTTCCTTTTCCTTTTTCTTGTCCTTTTTCTTGTCCTTTTTCTTGTCCTTTTCCTTTTTCTTTTCCTTTTTTCTTCTTCTTCTTCCTCTCCTTTTCCTCCCCTTTCCCTTTCCCTTTCCCTTTCCCTTTCCCTTTCCCTTTCCCTTTCCCTTTCCCTTTCCCTTTCCCTTTCCCTTTCCCTTTCCCTTTCCCTTTCCCTTTCCCTTTCCCTTTCCCTTTCCCTTTCCCTTTCCCTTTCCCTTTCCCTTTCCCTTTCCCTTTCCCTTTCCCTTTCCCTTTCCCTTCTTTTTTTTTTTAAACGTCTTGTTAGTAAATTCCCATTTTATCTACCATTAGAAATGTCCTGTTGCAAGAAAAGGAGGAAAATGTAAGCTTGTTTTTGAGGATATCTTGTTTGACTCTACTGTCAGGTTTTTTGAAAATGAAAAATTAAGATATCAGAATTCTACATTTATAACACACGTGGTACCACAAATGAAAAAATATAAATTCTAACTGCATGTCAAAATGAATAAAATTGTAGCATCACAATTTAGATGTAGAATAATTTATATTGGAAAGAACTTCTAGCAACCATCTATCCCATCAGCTTCTAAAAGCAGGGTTACTGTTCAACAATGGAATTGACCACACCCTCAAGTCTGAGGATGACACCAAGCTGGGTGGTGTGATTGACACAAGGAAAGGAATCTGTCCAGAGGGATCTTGACAGACTTGAAAAGTGGGCCCAGGTGAACCTAATGAGGTTCAAAACTGAAAATTGCAAGGTCTTGCATTTAGGCTAGAGGAATCCCAGACATATTTACAGACTGGGAGAAGAACTCCTTGAGAGTAGACCTGCTGAGAAGGACCTGGGGGTTCTGATGGATGAGAAATTTAACATGAGCCAGCAGTGTGCTCTTGCAGCTCGGAAGGTCAATGATATCCTGGGCTCCCATCGAAGTAGGGTGGCCAGCAGGGACAGGGAGGTGATTGTTCCTCTCTACTCTGCCTTTGTGAGGCCCCATCTGGAGTACTGTGTCCAGATCTGGGGCCTCCAATACAAGAAAGATGTAGAACTGCTGTAGAGGGTTCAGAGGAGGGACACAAAAATTACTAGAGGGCTGGAGCACCTCCCCTATGAAGAGAGGCTGAGGGAGCTGGGCTTGTTCAGCCTAGAGAAAAGGCTGTGGGGGGACCTCATTGCAGCCTTCCAGTAGCTGAAGGGAGTGTAAAAACAGGAGGGGAATCTACTTCTTAACAGGGTAGACAATGACAGAACAAGAATTAAAGCTAAAGGAAGGAAGGTTTAGATTAGATATTAGGGGGGAGTTTTTTACAGAGAGAGTGGTAAGATGCTGGAACAGGCTGCCCAGAGAGGTGGTGGATGCCCTGTCCCTGGAGATGTTCGAGGTCAAGTTGGATGGGGCCCTGGGCAACCTTGCGTAGATCCAGGCCTGGAGGTTGGTGGTCCTGCCTGTGGCATTGAAAATCTATGATCCTTGGTCTCCCTTCCAACCAGAACATTCTATGATTCTATAATACTGTATAATTAGATGCATTTACTGAAGACCTTGTCCAGGAGAATTTTTAATATATACAGAGGAGAAGATTTCAGAGGTTCTCTTGGCGGCCTGCCCAAGTGTTTTACCACCCTCATTGTGAAGATCTTTTCTATATGTTTGGCTGGAATTTCTCTTGCTCAGATTGTGACCGTTGCCTTTTGCCCTTCTGGAGACCTATTAGAAAAGCCTGACTCCATCTTCATCACAACCTCTTATTTTAGTCAATGAGAGTGACTTGATCCCCTTAGGTTTCTCTTAGTTCTACATGTACACATCTCCGTTCTAACCATCTTGGTTGCTTCCTTTGACTCTCTCCATTATTTCCACATTTTTATTATATTTTAAAGCAATACTCCTGAAATGGTCCAGCAGGAGCTCAATGGAAGGGAGTAATCACTTCCCTGTGATATTTGGTTTGTGTGGATGACATTTCTAAATGTTGTCACTGGTTTCTGGAATTCTGTTTTATTGCTCAGAAGTTCAGGATGCATTGCAGGTCATTTCAAACTGTCATTCCTTTATTGATTCTAAAATAAGTAAGAAAATTTACATGAGATGAAGAATTTCCTCTTGCAGTGATGAAGTTAAAATGGATTTTGGTATGTCAGCATGTGCTGAACTATGACAGCATCCGCTGAAATCATTGTTAGTTTTTTGATGTTGTGTATATGTGGACAGTTTTCTAGTCAGTGGTGTACACTTTTTCCTTCCAAACTTGAAGGAATATTATCTGTAGTTAAAAAGATAATCATTGAAGCACTGTGAGCTGTCATAGGCTGTCATACTCCCATGTACAACCACACAAATATAGTGAAGACTTCCATAAAGGTTTTTCTTCTGCAAAAGTGTACTCATGCTATAAGTTATGCAAAAGAAAAATGGAATTTCTTTCCACATTAATTTTGCAAGTGGAGAAGTAGGAAGCTTACAGTTTTTCACATCACTTTAACCATGCCCCCTTAACATACTATTATATTCTGAGTTAACAGGAGGCAGGGATGAGAATCCTCTTTACTTTCAAGGGTTAATTCTTTTCAATAAGGTGCTCACAATGCTACATTATTAATATATATTTTTAAAAGTCATACAGTCAGATACTCAATTTTGTTGTCAGTGTTACCTAACTAAAAGTAGAACTTCTATAATTTTCATACTTAAATCTTCATAACTAAGGCTTCTGGAGGATACACAGCAGTGCTCACTTTAATCAATGGGAACATAAGATAAAAGAGATCATCTGACTTACCATTTAATAAAATTATCTACAGTGGGCTAATGCAAGGAAGTGGGAGGTTTTTCTGTAAGTTTGCCAATATACAATAGCCTGGTCTAGTTAGATTCTGGTGAAAAATTTATTTTAATTTTGAACTGATTAAATTTTGAATCTCGAACCAGCACCTCAGTCACAAAAGAATACTGTGTCACTGGCATCCTCTTGATCCCACAGAAAGAGAGATTCTGTACTTCAACGTCATACATGTGTTGCAGTTCTGATTTCCAGGAGCTAATTCTACCACTACTGAGCACAGTACTCCCAGCCATATTCTAATACCCAAATTCAAAGGTATGAGAAGGTATTGGAAATTGTAACATGTTGTTCCTTATTCACTCCCCAAGCATGGATTTTAATTCTGAATTTGCTATCATGTTGTCATAATTAGTCTCATTTCAAAATAAAATCTGATTTCTTCGAAATTTTCTCTATATTTCCATGGTATTTTCTAGGTTCCTCCAATGTAATCCTTTATAATTCCTTAAATTCTTTTCTTGCTAATCATTTGAACATATTAAAGCATTTGAAAGAAACACCACAGCGATGAGGTGTTGTTAATATTAATATCTGAAAATATCTTTTGCAGTATGAAAATACATTGTTCAGCCAGTGGAATGTTGTTTCAGTATCTCTTGCTTTTATCACCTACAATACTTCATTAATTATTAAATTGTACTCGCTTTCTAAATTAGAAACAACCTAAAATATTTAAAGCATTAGAGCATTATTAAAATAATTAGTAAGCAAAGTGGCAAGTGATTTGCTCATTAGAGCAGACACTGAGAAACTCTATTTGTTCTCTGTCTGTAATTAAGAAACGGAGTTATAGGTGACTTTCTTTCAGAATAACTTGCAAAACCCTGGGTAGCTGTCGCTTTCAGTATACATTACATTTCAAAAGCTCCAGTTGTTTATACAGGTCAAAGATGGATGGTTTTCGTTTGCTTTCACCATTCCTTTATTTTCTATGTTACTAAGACAGCCAGTAAGATAGCATTATAGTTCTCTATGTGTGTTAGTTTATGAAACTCCTATCTGGAGTCTAGGAATTGAAGCACTTGTGATCTGGGTCCAACTGAGAACTCTCACTCTAGAGAAGAGTGACTCAACCTATAATAGACCTGCTGGATACTGAGAAAAAATGAGGAGTAAGTAAAACAAGGCCTCTCTAATTTGACTCATAGGCACTCCTGAGAAATGGACTCACATCAGATCTTGGTTATCTGAGGGGAAAAATACAAAACAGAGGACTTTGAAGGCAAAGCATGAAATAAGTGTTTCACAGTGTTTCTGACTTTGATGGTGGGTTAATACACCTCCTCTTATTAAAGTGTGATTACTAATATAAATTTGGGGGGTTATTTCTGTGGGTTATTTTCAAATCTAGGTCTGAAGTAATTTGAAATTCTGTGGGTGTGTATTAGAAATGTTGGTAAAGGAGATGGAAGTTTTAGAGACTGCTGTGTTCACAGAGTACCTTTTCCACCAAGGCCAGGCAGAAAATAATTCCTAAATTTCCAGTGCTACTCCATTTTGCAGCAACTTGAAAACCATTCTTACAACATTACAATATCACATCTACCCTATGTTTACCAGACCTCAAGTTTCAGAAAGGAAGGTTTGTTACACCACCAGAGAAACATTTGGAATAGATTTGCGACTTTTAGCTGTAGGCTAAACTAGCAGCTTATGGAGCAGCCTGAGAAGGGCATGCTGAGACATTCCTATCAGAAAGTAACTTATATCTCAACAGTTACAGAACTGACCTGGAAGCTGTGTCAACTTCAGTTCCAGACCCTCAGCTGATAAACCTTTAAGTGCATGTTTTTTCTTCTCAAACAGGAACACCTGCAATGACAATGTTGCAATAAACCTACACCAAATATCAATTACTCAGCTATGCAATAGCATCTTGAGACATAAAAGACTTGTGTTCAAATTCCTTCCTTGATACAGCCTGATTGGTTTTGAACCATCCCTGATATCTTGAAAACCATCTTTGCCAGTAACTTAACAGACCATCAGAGGAGTACGTCATTCAATGACCAAGGTGGAATTTATGCCTACCCCTCTCCCATGCCTAACCTCTAAGAGAGCAAAATTTTTTTACCTCTAAATGCAAAATTAACCATTGTGACTTTTCTTTAGTCAGAATTATTCACTGGATTTCTGAATAATGCAGAGCCAACCCACATTTAGCTGAATAAATCATTCACCAAATAAAATTCACCTAGGTACATTAGAAGGCATGGTTCAGAATTTATGTAATTCAGAGCTATTACACAGACATCAGCAGACTTATATTCATTTTCTCCAATATAGATTTGATGCTGTAACTTTGTGTTATGTCATTACCTTAAATGTGAAGGTCTTGCAGGGAGTAATTCTGCATTTTCCATGGATTCAAATTTTTATCTCCATTTTAGTGAAACAATTCAATTACACTTCATACATCATAACTAATTGTTCGTAAACAAAAATGAAAGAGTGGCTTTCTGCACAACATACAGAATTATCTCACATGTAAAAATGCAGTAAAAAGATGAATAAAAAACCCCAACACCTCCAAAACCCCCACAATACTTTTACTTGTGTCACAAGTATATACATTAACAGAATAACAAAATAAACATTAAAAAAATTTAATTTCCTGTTTGTACACAGAAAATAATATGTGTAGACAGGCCAGTATGCCTAAAATTTTCAACACTTAAAAAAAAAAGGAAAAATTACAGCAAATTCTTTAAGCTGCTGCAATTTTCATCTTCACCTGAGGAGCTGTAATCTTCCTGAAATGTGTAATGAAACAGCTTGCTGAAAATAGTAGTTACATTCTCTTTAACTGGTGATAATGAAAATTTAAAACATGTACATATCTGTCTTTCAGTTTATATTAGGATATACCAATTTCAAATCTTGGGGCAGTAGCGAAGGGAATCAAAGTAGAGTCATACCACTGTTCTTTACAGAAATCTCATATTATTGACACTGCTAGCATTCTTAGTTGAGAGTCCAACAAGACTGAATCAAGATAAGGCTCTCTTCCTAAAAAAACCCACATGTATTTAGTTTCTTTATATGCTCAGAATGATCTCCTTAAACTCCTTTTGCAGAAATTTAATGGTATTTCAAAAACATAGAGGACCAACCAGAAACTGGAAAATGTAAACAGTTGACATAGGAAACTAAAGTATTGGTTGGCAGTGTATGACTAGTCAGGTAGAAGATATTAAGTTGTTCTTAAAGAACTGGTGAAATTGAAGAATAGGATTATGATAATACAACAGAAAAGCATGCAAATTTCTCATGAGGCTGAGAAGGAGCAACTTTTTAGTAATTTTTTTTTCTGCATTCAGAAAAAAGCTCATACCCATAGCAAAAATTCTTCTGTATATATACGAGTTGCTTAATAATGTTTGAGATAGTTAAAAACTTGAGTCTTAGAAAGCTAAAATGTTTAAATGCCATAACATTTAAAAAGCTGAACATTGTAACAATAACTCTGGCTGAATTAAAGAATTGGACAGGATCATAGAATCATAGAATCACAGAATGCGTTAGGTTGGAAGGGACCTTTAAAGGTCATCTAGTCCAATAAGCAGGGACACCTTCAAGTATATCAGTCTGACCCTGAATGTCTCAAGGAATGGATGTCCTTGACCTCTCTGGCAACCTGTTCCAGTGTTTCACCACCCCCATAGTGAAGATGATGTCATATATCATGGATTTTTCTAGAAATCATTGTACAGCGAGAAATATTTACAATTCGTAGCTAGGGAAGACTGATAGAACAAAAGAATTATTGAAAAGGTTAGGTAGATGGTTTGCCAGCTGAGAACCTATTTTTCTTGGTAACTTGCAGTAGCAAGAATTATTTAGTTTTCTAGAAAATGTGCACAAGTCAAGTGATAAATTTCTAAAAATATATGGAGGATGTTCTCCTGCTTTTTCTTCCCATTTGTGCTCCACAAACTTCATAATTCAGGATTTTGTTTTGTCATTGATATTGATTCAGAGCAAATGTATGGGAATATTGATATGGAAAACAGAGTGTAAAAGATAAGACATTTTGTGTAATTAGTAAGAATGGCTGTAGTGTTTCAGAAAAAAACATGTCAGCCATTTATTTCTGGTTCATTTGACACTGGATCAAAACCAAAAAGAGCAACCAACTAAAGGCTGACACCAAAGTTAAAAGAAAACAACAATAACAACCCACAAGCAGACACCTAGGTATACATGGGAAACATGTTGTATGTTGCCCGACTACTTTTCCAATTATCCATTATACTTTTGAAAAATCGCCACGTTAAAAACCTAGCACTCAGTCAATAATGGTAATGTGCTGAGGAATAAACTTCTGTGTGATGTTTGAATTGACTCCACACACTGATGGGGGGAAAACAAAAAAGCACTCACAAAATCAATGCAACCTGTATTAAAGGGATTAAAATTTGGCTAACCAATAGACCACAAAATGTAGCCCATAAATGAAGACTCATCTTCCTGTTGGGGTTGCTTCTAGTTCAGACATGCGGGAATCTGTCCTCGCCCCATTGATCTTCAATACCTTTGTAAATGAACTGGAATAAAATATGGAAGCATTGCTTGTAAAATGTGCAGATGATACAAAAAACCGTTGGAGAGAAGTAACAATGGTCATAGGTCAGTTATAAAACAGGCTGATCTGAATCATACAGTGAAGTTGGCTCATTTGATGAACATGTGGTTGAACATTGCCAAACACAAGGTCATATAATGTATAACGAAAAAATGTAGACTGTGATTACTAGATCAGAGATAGTATCATGTAGTTCATTAACATTGGAATGGATCACTGTAAATAATCAAAGAGACATGAGCTTTTTTGTACCTAGAAAAGAGTTCTCCTAGATGCATAGACAATTCCCACAGAGAATACGTCATTGTTTGAAGTCTCCACAGTGCAGAAAGAAGAACACTGGCAACTCTGTTTTGAAAGAAACCATTAAGACATTTGAAAGGATTTTAGAAAGACACACAAAAAGTTTTCAGACTAGAAAACTTGTCTACTGAAAGACAGCTAAGATACTCATTGTGCTACATTTATTTTAAAAAAGGTTGAAGAGAGTTGTAAATAGTTTTAAAAAACTAGTCAGGTTACTTCTAATACTTTTCTGTATCTATCACACACTAAAAGATATGTGTTCTTTTAATGCCCAACTACCCAGCCCTTTCAGGGCTGACCAAGGGGCATTTATCAATTTTTGAGGGCATTACTCACATGCCTCAAGCACAGGCAGGCATGAAGTGGTTTCTCTCCAAATTAGATATGCCACAAAGGCTTTAGCCACTCCTCACAAGACGTACCTTGGATTCCTTTCACCAGTGTTTTTGCCCTCCTCTGGACACCTTCAAGGACCTTCACATCCTGCTTAAATTGTGGGGCCCAGAACTGTACAAAGTACTTGAGGTGAGCCTGCACCACCACTGAATACAAGGAGAGAATATCCCCTTTTGGCCGTCTGGTCATGCTGTGTTTGATGCACCCCAGGATGCACTTTGCCCTCTTGGCTGTCAGGACGCACTGCTGACTCATATTGAGCCTGCTGTAGACCAGCATTCCCAGATCCTTTTGTACAGGGCTGTCTCCAGCTACTCCTCTCCAAATGTATAATCTCCCATTATATATTTGTCATTGCTCTATCTCAGGTGCAAACTTTTGCATTTGTTCCTGTTAGACTTCATTCCATTGATGTCTGCTCAATGCTTCAATCTATCTAGACCCCTCTGTAAGACCTCTTGACCCTCAAGAGAGTCAACAGCACCTCCCAGTTTGGTACCCTCAGCAAACTTTCAAATGGTGCATTCAACTCCTACATCCAGATTGTTGATAGATATATTGAACAGAATTGATGCTAGAATTGAACCCTGACCAACATTGCTGATAACTGTCTACCAACAAGCTGTAGCCCCATTCATACAACTCCTGAAGCAATCTTGCCAGTTATTCATCCAATACACCATGTGCCTGCTCATTTCACAGTTGGACAACTTGTCCACCATACTGTAAGGGACAATATTGAAAGCCTTACTAAAATCCATATAACCTACATCCACTGCCTTCCCCCACTGAGTGGGTGACCTTATCACAGAAGGATATAAGTTAGTCAAACAAGAGTTCCCCGTGTTGATAGTGCTTGATTGTTGCATTATCTTTAAAATGTCTTTCAACAGCACTCAGTATGACTGTCTCCAGATTTTGTCCAGACTGTTAGACTAACAGGTCTTTAGTTTCCCTTATGTCCTTGTAAACTGCAATACCGCTGGCTAGCTTCCAATCAGTGGGGAACTGTCCAAGCTTCCAAGACCTGCTGAAACATCCACTCCACTATTACTCTGTCAGTACTCTGAGATGAATACTGTCAGGCACCATGGACTTGTGAACAATACAGTTTCAGTGTCCACATATGGAAAGTCACTGATCCTGCAGTTGTGGCCTTCCAACTCAGAGGGCTGGACAGCCGAAGCTCTATCAGTGGTATTAAAGACTGAGACCAAAAAAGCATTGAATATCTCTGCTTTTTATTCATACCTGTCCATCTTGAACACATATCAGTCCAGTGGTTCTCTTGGACCTCTTGTTGCTATCAACATATATAAAAAAGCCTTTCTTCTTGTCCGACACAACACAGGACAGTTTCAACTCCAGTTGAACGTCTTCTCCTTGTGTGTATAAACGATAGCTCTGTAATCTCCCTGTGATGGCTGAAGTCTTTTCCAGATAATGAAATTTCTCTTTCCTCCTGAGCTGAGTAGTTTGCTGTCCAGCCAAGCTGGTCTTCTGCACTGTTTGCTTGACTTACAAATCAGTGGGTTGAGCTCTGGGGCATTTTGCTCTCCACTAGAATCTACTGTCAACTACACTAAAAGTAGTGGAGATTTGATAGTGGAAGCTTGCAAAAAAATCTTCCAGCTTCTTTTCTATTCTGGAAGAACTTTTTTCCCCCACTGTTTATAGAAGAAGTCTTTGGGATTTGGCCCATCATTTCTATTATATAAACCCTGTTCTACAGGGTATTTACGCATATGTCTTCATAGATTGCTCAATCATGTCCATTAGGGCTGAATCCAGAGCTAAAAGATGTGAGTGCCTTAAGTGCAACTCAACGAAATGTTGAAGTCCTTGTGAGTTGCCTATAAAGCTTTACCCAAGCACTTAGGTGCTTAAAAGCATATGGGCACCTTTGAGTTTGGTTGGCTTTTATCTTTTTCAAACATTGTTCACTTACCCTATTGCATGACTCTTTAATGCAGGATGCATAAGCAGTCCCTAGAGCAAGACTAGAAACCTAGGATGCTCATATCTTATGGAAAAGGTCCCCTCAGGGAAAAAGATCTCTCTATGTTCCCAGACATTGAGATTCCCCCAAAATTGTATTGCCTTCTAAGCACTGTTTTTCAGCTTCAGCAGAAGCAATAGAAAGTGTCTTTCATTCATGTAGGCCACAGAATAAAGTTAGGCATCTTCCCATGAGGCAAGAGATGTGGTTTGAGTAGCTTCAGGATGAGGGAAGTCTAGCAGACACATTTTTCACTTCCTAGTACTTCAGCCACTGCTGGTGCCATTTTTTGAAGGCAAGAGTGGATTGTTTTTGTTTTCATCCTATTTCCAGAATGGATGGCGTGAGCAGCTTGCATCTGTGAATACAGGTCTTGTGCAGGATCTCTGGAATAGGAGAATAAGAGAAACCTCAGGTACAACCTGTATTTCACTGTGAGCTGCGAGCAGCAACCTCTGCTGCTCCATGTATAGACTGTTAATAGACTAGACACTAGGGATCTATCTTTTCCTGTACATTGTATGAGATATGTAGATGTCTATGTATATCTCACCTTGAGCGGAGCAATTAAAGGGAAAAAATGGGACGGCACAACATTTCTATAACAGTCTTCCTTTGTGAATCTGGACTTTCATGTTGCAATGGAATGTATACAGCATGAATAAAAAGGAAATCCTTCTCCTCTTTTTGGCAGGGCTAAAAAAACCCTAAAGAGGAAAGATCATTTACCACTGTTTACCATAAAGTGAACACAGAAATGAATATCACAATTAAAAGATAATTACCACATCATTCAGACTGTTTAGGTTTCATCTTAACACTAATAATTTGATTATTTAATATCTAATGGTGAAGAAGGAATATCTATGTAAATAAAATAACACAACATAAATAAGCAGAAGTTGCAGTCTCAAAATTTAAAAAAAAGGAACACTTTATAAAACATAGTTGGTAAATTTGCTTTACCATTATTATTGTCAGGAAAATGTAACAAATATATGGAGGATTTAATATTATTTGGTTAGTCAATTTTAACAGGCCAGGATACATGTGTTAGCTTATTTTTTTATATTTGCTTTTTACTGTATTGGCTGCTGTAGCCCTACTTGCATGATAGAAGCTAGAATCTGCACACAAGCACCCTTAGTAAGATGTTGTCAGCAGAGTATCATATACCCCCAATTAGAAGAATTTTTATTTCTGTGGGAAAAAAAAATAAAATTTGAGCTTATGTTTGTGTATTTCACAGAAACTATTGTAAGCTATCAGCTACGCTATTTAAGGGCTTAGGATCAAAATTATATGTGAACACACGCATACCAGAATGCTACTAGACACGAAGAAGACATACCAATTAGTTGATTCAGTCATTTCAATTAGACACAATTTTTAAGTCTGTCTGGGAAAAAAGCAGGCTTCTCTCTTGAATAAATACCAAACCCACATTATTTGCTTGTCTAACTAAGCACAGTACACTATATCAGAAATACAAAATTGGGAAGAAAGAGCACCCTTACCTGATTTATGACAGCTGGTATTCTCCAGTTTCAACTGAACTCTGCATAACATATATTGTATTACATAGGAAGGTTTCACTTTATCAACACTAGTACCCAACTAGTACTTAATTGAGCACCTATTTAGTAATATCCACCAAAATTGGCTATTAACTTCAGTTGCCCAGTGATCATAATTCTTATTACTAAAAACAGAATTAATCTATAAAAATAAAATATTCTGTAATAACTACTTCAATAATAAGCCACTAGAAAAGCCCTTTGACTTCACACAATGATTAGACTCATAACAGGGAATGGAAGAAATTTTCAGGGAATTTGGGCTCAGAAACAGAGATGAGCAATATAAAAGATAGGTGTTCGCTATGCTGATTGTCATAATCTGCAGTACTTCAGAGATTTTTCATATTTGTACTAGGGTGTGAAAAAAATGCAAACCTGAAAATGTTGGTGAATGTATGGTTATTTGCATCAAGACTGGAGGCAAGTTTCCTTTGATTCATCCAACCTGAAAAGGAAAACCAAAGAATATTTTTACATCATGGAGGGGACAGTTGTGATGGTTTGACCCTGACTGTAGGCCAGATACCCACCAAAGTCACTCTAACACTCCCCTTTTCAGCTGGACAGGGGACAAAATATATATTGAGAGGTTTAGGAGTCAAGATAAAGACAGGGAGAGGTCATTCCGCAATCAGCATCATGGGCAAAACGGACTCAACATTGAATAAAAAACCCTCAAAACAGCTGATTTACTACGCTACACACAGAGAGAAATTAGAGTAGGATAATAAGAAGTACCATCAGGTCTTAAAACACCTCCTCTCACCCCTCCCTTCTTTGTGGACTTAACTCCATTCCTAAATTCTCTCCCTTCTACAGGTGTCACAGTGGGAGATGGGGTTGGGGGTTTCTCTTAGTTCAGCACAAGTGGTTTTCCTTCTTAGTGGGCAGAGGGCATTCCTCACACTCTTTTCCATCTTCAACGTGGGGTCCCACCCACAGGAGACAGTCCTCCACGAACTTCTCCAATGTGATTCCTTTCCCATGGGGGTTCAGCTCTTCACCAGCTGTCCCGGCATGGGTCACTGCTATGGGGTGCAGTCATAGAATCATAGAATGTCTGTCAGTCTCTCAAGCCCAGACTGCTCCATCCTCGACCTCCGTGGAGTCACAAGCTGCTCCTCTCAGCAAACCTGTTCTGGTGTAAGCCCCTCTATCCACAGGCTGTGGCAGAATCTCCCTTTCTCTCCAGTGGTTGGGATAAGGCCTCCCCACCCCACTTCTTCAATGACCTCGGTGTATGCAGAGTTTCTTACACCTTATCACTCCCTTTTCTGGTGGCAAGAAGTGGTCGCTTACGTTTTTTTCCTCTTAAATATTATTCCCAGAGGTGCTATGACCATAGGTTGTGGCTTCAGCCTTGGTCAGCGGCGGCTCCAGGGTTGAGCCGGCTGGTGTTTGCTCTGTCAGGCCTAGGGGAAGCTTCTAGCTGCTTCTTGCAGAAGCCACCCCTGCAACTCCCTCTCCTCCACCAGAACCTTGCCATGTAAAATCACAACAGCAGTGTTCTTCCTTTCCTACTTTTTTCATTTTAATCGAAATCCTGTATTGATTTTTGGCCATACACAAGTAAGAAAAATTATTTGATCTTAAAAATATATTTTTCTACCTTGTTCTTGTTTGAGAGACAAATAGATGAGGAATTGTCCACTGATTTTAGTTGTACATAGCATAGCTTTGCAAAAGTACTTAGAACTCAGTTAAGAAGTTATTTGCTTGTTCCATTTTTAGCAGATTATCTTAAGAATTATCACTACCATTATCTGGCAGCCATTGCAATATTAATATTCATTAGCTAATAAAAGGTAGAAAAATATTTGACTTGAAAAATTCTTGAAACTGTACTGGATATTACTAAAATACTGCTTTTTTTCCCCCACGAATTTGAAGTGAAAAATAATCTGGTAGTGACCATAACAACATATTTATTATATTTCCTGGGGATGTGACTGTATGGCCCAGTAATGAAGGAATAATAAACTACTTCCATTTACTATGAAAATCTAATTTGCAGGAGAACAAGGTTAATCTTACAGGGTGATCAAACATGTACGAGTCATAGAATCTTCAAGGTTGGAAAGCACGACTAAGATCATCAAGTCCAACTGCCAAATATTGAAAGAAGGAAGATAGGTAAGGTGGAGTCAAGGCTTCTGGGTGAAACTATGGTAAAAATGAACTAGCAAGAACAGATAGAGAGTGGAACAGTGTTTAATGTGACAGATGAGAAAATGAACTTCACATCAGATTGTCCAGTATCCGTAGGAATGGCAATATTGCATTTATCAAGGCAAAAAGTCTGTCATTTCAATGATCAAGAAGAGATGAAATGATGTTGCATATAGCTCTGTGGAATAGAAAAGATGGCTATGTTTTGTAGATGTTTTCCAGAAGAATGTAACAAAATTGAAATAGTTTGGTTATAATAACCTTTGTAATTGCAAAATGTACCCAGTTTTTAGGTCTGAGTGGCAGGCTGAAAGGTTGTGGATAATCAGAAATGAAAGAAAATCAGAGATGGGACATGATTGAGATGTGCAGTCTTAAGGTCATGAAAGGCTACCAATACAAATATTGGAGGAGAAATATCTGACATATTGGCATAGAGGCCTGAGGTGAATTTATGCTTGCAGAATCCCCCTACTCAGAAGTAAGGAAGGACCTGGACCAGAAATTGTATGCCATCCACATTGTAGAAGGGATGAGAAGCATTCCTTGTAGAAAGTGCTGAAGAAACAATTAAAAAGAACCCCAAAGGCTAGAATCCGATACAAAGATTTTGTCAGAGAAGACAAGTGTAGAATTATGCTTTTAAGCTTGTTTTGATTAGGAGGAGGCCTGTATAAAAATACCTTGTGGGTGGGAGAGGAGCTTTAAATTGGGTTTAAAATTATGCTTAATATCAGTATATTGCAGTAAGACCCTTATCACCTAAGGTCTTATATTTCACTGTATAATTTACAGTACTTGTTTTATACATCAAGTTGCCATCTTCAGAGTCATGTCCAGAGCATCACCACTTGTGCATGTTACAGTACTATTGTATTCCTCTGCCCATTGCTAGATTAAGAATTAATCCAGAGCAAAATAAAATTTTATAGACTCCATTCTAAAGATAAGAATAGAATGACAGAATCAACAGAAGAGTTTCTTTTATGTGAAACACCACTATGTCAGTGAGTGCTGTGACCTGTGAGGCTCAGCTAGAGGAAGGCACCTGGCAAATTGACCTTCAGCTTTTAGTTTAACTGTTGCAGAAGTGATAGTGCATGATAATCCTAGTAAGCTTTAAATGAATCTTGTGTAATGGAGAAAGGCTAGAATGTAGGTCTGTCATCTTTTGAAAATTATATTGACTTTTCGGACTGGATAACTAGTGAGTGATTGGTGTGAACATGAGGTCACTGAAACTCCTTAACTGGAAGAAACCAGTTCAGAGTCACTGTCAATTGACTGTTCATTGACTGAGAAGATAAAGTACTGCAACATTTAGAAAAGTCTTAAGCCATATTCTGCCCTTAGCCATACTTGTATGATTCTGGAAAATGCAGACAGTCTCATAATTCTTTGATTATTCTAGGGCTTAAGGTTTTAATTTATCGTCCTCATTTGCTCTTCTTCATCATTTCAGAATATTGCTCTCCACCCATAAAAGGTGGAAAGCAGCCCAAAGGTCCACATTTGTCCCACAGTCGCCAAAAGCTAACAACTATTTCGTGAATCTTCGTTTCTTAAGACTACACCCAAAGGGTAGGAATTTTTCTATTGATTTCAAAAAGCTACACTCTTAAATACATAGCTGGAATGCCACCAAACATTAGTTTGATCCTCCTCCCTTTTTAAATATGAAATACAAATCCAATGAAATCCTAAAAACAGCAAAGAAATGTCCAAGCCATACAAAGCATGTGGTGATACTCTGTGTACAGAATATTATTTATTTTGCAGATGCCTCTGAAAAGAAAAGAAGACGGGGGGGACAGTAAATATTTAACATAATTTCTCTTATATGAAAGTTGTATGAATATGAAGAAGAGTATAGTAATACTGTTAACCATCAAATTACAATAGTTTGGTGGGTCACTTTGTTATGGGAGACACTGTAATGCACAGTATCTGTACTGCAAGCGGCATTTCCTTTCTATTCGATTTCTACCAGAAAGAAGTTAATGTAGCACAGCTTGCCCTGAGATGCCTGAATAATTATTTCAAGGCAAGGTATTGGAAGGCTAGGTCTAATAGATACTACAATTGAACTCAGTCAGAGAGCAGCTAGATGCATTATTGATTATGCATGCGCTTCAGGGTCTTGCAGTTTGCACATCAGCATTTGCACGAAGTAATAAACCTAGAAAAGTCTTAACATATCTGTTTAAACCATCTGAGCAGAAATCATTTATTCCAGCAATTAAAAATAAATATGGTCATGAGGTTACCACAATGAAGGGTATTTATTTAGTTCAGTACTTTAAGGCTTCTATTAAGCATTACATTCTCAAGTTGACCTCTAGCTTCTACTCATTAGATAATATCAGACAAATTTTTTATTAGAAATTGATGTTTCTTTTGCAGATCAGTGCACAGTGGATAATTTGAAAAAAAAATGGTTAAAGGAATAGAGTATGCTATCAGTTGCCTTTGATCTGGGAAAGCTGCCAGTCTAGCTGGTGTTAATTTAACTGGTATATGAAAGAAAGAGCCTAAATGTCCACATAAGCACTATTTATATCACTTTTCTTAGGATATTCCTGTTCCTTCTGTAGAAATTCTGAAATGCTTTCTCTTCACATTTAGCTCATTAGGGAATAAGCTCATCACCCTGGATTCCTTCAGTCTACTAAGGTTTTCCCAGAATTTCAACTTTTTAAGAAGGCACTTTTGGGAAGAAGCTTCTCAGGTTAGGGAATTCGTGTTTTCTTTTTTTTTGTAAATGCACTTCTGGAAAATCACCCCGAAGCTTTTCTCCAGGTTGCTGTTTTTTCCTCCTCCCCATCACAGACCATTATCTTCTGATGCAGCACATTTAGCTCTGAATTGATAGCCATTTGCGAGACTGCAAAGCTTAAAGTATCCCTTGAGAACATTAGGAAGAGGACCTGAAGATCTCAGGATCTGAGGATTTTCAATGAGATGGAAGGTCAAAAATTAAAGGAGTTTATTTTAACAGGGAGCAGACCATAAAACTAAAACAACAAACTAGCAAATCTGTCTAATCTGGTCGCTCTAACATTTCAGCTGATGGTGAAACATCAAGCAGACGATGATCAATTAGTGCTCCATCACAGAGGCATTCAGGGCTGGATCGTCAAAATGTCTCCTATGTGAAAGTAGCCTGACAAGTCAACTTAAGGATTTGGAGAGAGATGCTGAGGAGAAAGGCATGGCACAGCTCAACCTCTCATTTGGTTGTTTCGAGATTGTTCCAAGGACTAATATTTTATTATTTGTACCACAAAAGAAATGCGAAGTTCACCACAGTCTCAAAAAAATCAAAATTGTACACTCAAAATTGAAATGTCCTAGATGGGCTAATGCTTTTACAACTGTTTCTTCATATGATCTAAGGTATTATCAGTTGTCTCGCAGACATATTCTTCATCCCCTTCCTCCAAATATTACATAAGCTGTCCCCACATATCCAAACTCCTTTCTCCCTGTTTATCCAAAAAAGCCAGAAGATGAGTGGTGGCATTCCCAAAAAAATGTAAAAGACGCTTGTAAGAAGAGAGATCACAGATGTAGCTTCCATCTTGCAATAATTGAGGAAACGGAGTAGTGGACAGACAGGGAGGAACTGAATACAGATCTGTGTTAGAAATGGAGCCAATTAAAAGTTAAGCACTCACTTTAGAACATATTTCTACAAAGTGATGGCATTAGCTGTGCTATTTTATAATGGGCTGGGTTCTTGCTCCCCATTGTCAGAGCTACAGGAAGCTCCCAAAGAGCAGTCATGCTGGCAGATTGGTAGGAACAGGAAAGAGAATGCGTTTAAAGGGACACAGACAGGATAGTTAAACCTGTGGCATGACAGGAACAAGTGTCCTATAGTGATTATGTTTGTATCCCAGACACTTTCTTTGGCGGAACTTTCACCGCGTATGGTACAACCCAAGCATTTGAACCCTTTGGCCATAATTTTGCTATAGCCTTAAAATAAGGCTTTTTAAGATCGGGTGGGAATTTGATAAAATCGGTAGGATGTTGGGGCACTTCACAAAATGCAGCAATGTAGATAATCAGTATTGCCTGATGCCAGAAGTCAGTCCGACTATTTGAAGACTAGGAACAGCAATACTACGTCTGTTACTAGAGACTGTGTAAGCCTAAAAAGCTTGTTACAAACTTTAATTAAGTCTAACCATATGTGTTTGTGATATTTAGATATTGTGGCCCCATGTGGTTAACTGAGGCACAAAGAGGTGAAGGGTTTGACTTTCAAAGGTAGAAAGAAGCCTAAGACACAAGTTGTCTGTCACTGGGAGTTTGACAAGGGCCTAATTACTTTTAGTGCCATTGAGGCTCTACAGAAGCTTTGGAAAATCCCATTTGGCACCATAGGTACTTAGATATTTTTGAAAAACTAGCTTCCTGTGCCTAGTGATGTACCAAGTCAGGTAGTCAGCGACTGGGGTAAGTCTGTCTCAGAGCAGCTGCACTGATAATGTTCCCTAGCATGCCTAGAGATAAGCTGTACTTTTTCAAAGGCTGATTATTGGCCTGAAGTCTGCCACAGAGAGTAGCTCAAATAGGCTCTGTGTTCATAGGCTGCACCTACATGATAACTTAGACCCTATTTTAATTTCAATAAATGCTTGAAGCATTTGATATTAAAAAAAAAAAAAGTCTCAAAACCTGACTTTCTAGCATGTTCATTCAAATGACATTGCCTATCCTGCAGTAGTCCTGATCTGGGTTTGGGCTATGAGTGTGTTTCTTTGTGTGAATATAGCAGGATTTCATTTGTTACAGGCCATGAAGCAAACAGCTGTCAACGACCCCTCCTTTCTGTTCCTCTACCTCATCAACTCTGCCCTGCAGCCGTTGCAAAGGAGTATCATTGTCATGTACTCAAACCATTGACTCTTTTGTCTGAGATCTTGTTATGCTAAAATATGTTTTCTGTAATTGTAAATATTCGATCTCTTCTGCTCTCAAAAGCCCACAATAGGGAGTCATCGGGTTTTTGAGAAAAGCAGGCTGCAGGTAGACTGCGAATGCTGGAATACCATGGGCCATCTGAAAGAGCATAATGGAGAATTGCAGTGCTTGATCCACTGCTTGCAAAGCTTGTCTGCAGACAAGAAGATCTTTCCCACACACTTGCATCTGTGCAGGCAGAGTAGAACAGCTGCTCCATAGGGTGCAAATATCCTCAATATAATGAAGACTTCTATTATAGAGCCAGAAATTGAATTCCCAAGTCCTTTCTTCTGTTTCTGTGATTTCTGCATCAGCAAAAAAACACAAAACCTCTGAGCGCTGTTCAACTGTGAAGAAGAGGGTGGACAGCCCTTGATTAACATTTTAACAGAGCTTTTGGACAACATTTTATACACTCTGTGCTATCCAGCTGGAATCTGTTTAGTATGCCCCCAAATCAACTTGATAACAAGCTCATAACAATTTGTTGATAACAGACTGGCTGATTCATAAGCTGCTCGTCACCATTTCATAAGTGATACAAAAGTCGCAGATTTAAATAAATTCAATATAAGAAATATTGGGGAGCAAATAAGTCTGACTATTGATTAAGAATCTAGCTCAACATCTCCTGCACTGTCATTCTGCTTTTTAACATTTTGCCAAGGCCATCTTTTAAGAATTTACTGTGTATGCAAGACCAGCAGTGCAAGCAAGATGGCAATCGGAGCATAAAACAGACACATGCACTCCCCTATGTATGAATAAGTTAGTGGGGGTGGGAGAAAAAGAAATGAAAAATAAAACAGGCCTTAGATAATGCCAGAATGACAGAAGTGATGTAATGCTCAAATTATAGTTCTTTGAAGTACGCTCTGGGTGAGCTAAATACATAGCACATGGCAAAAAATGTGTGGCAACTGTTGTGGTAGAATTTGTCTTGATTAAGGCTCCATATGAAAAGATAAATCTTCCTAAACAGGAATAGGAGTTCAATGAATTGAATCCAAATATTCAGCATGCCATTTGAGTTCAGGAAGTGAACTAAACATGAGTTTGCATAACGTATTATAAACCACTGTATAGCATTAGGAAAATTCACAATGTCTATATACTTTTGGAAAAAAAGATATAGCTGTTGCTAAACGAACTGTTTACATTTTAAAAAATCAAAATCTTATTTATTCAGAGTGTGATCCTTGGAATCACTAAAATATATTAAGATCTTTTTGTCACTTTGTAAGCCCTGGGTTTTGTTACTGACACCATTTCTGTCATCTCTAACAAGAACATACTACAGCACTTCGGGAGCATGGCAGACAACAAAGTTTCCGAAATGGATTTAATATGAATTGACTTGGTTTTGCTGACCAAACAAAGGGTGAACGCCTGCTTTTATTTACTGTAGCTTATAGATGGGTTTATCCTATATGAAAAAATGATGTAACCAAAACTAGTTCATATGAAGTAGGTAAATGTAAGACCTTAATAAAAAAACAAACAAACAAACAAACACACCCCCCCAAAAATGCAAAACCTTACAACAGAGCCCCCCCCAATGATTCATCTGTATTCTTTGAGCAGCAGGACAAAAGCTGGCATTGTTTCATACCTGCTGCAAACCTGTTGCCTATGAATAACAGAAGAACAGATTTTTTAGCCAGAATTTTTAATATCCATAATATATACCAATTGATACAACTATTTTTCCTGTTACCTGGAGGACTTATATCTAACAACTCCATCAACATTTTGTAGCTGATAATTATATACATAATAGGATCTCTGAGGCCAGTCATACATTTTGTAGTGAAGCGAAAAACATGATAAATATTAGATATTCTTCTCAAATTTTGGCTCTTCATGGCATTAGTAGTCAGTTGTGTAGGTAAGTAGAGATGGACTTTCCCCTTCACTGCTATTTAGGTCTTGAAATTTCTTGATTTTTTTGTGTTGACATAATTCATGGATTCCAGTGTCTTTTCCATTCATTTTGAAGTAGTGATTATTGTCCCACTCATTCTTCAGAGTCATCTATGAGCTGATCCTATTTTATTAAAAAAAAAGTTCTGCATCTTTGTTTATAGTGCTGGAGGCACTTGGTTGTTGAGAGACATACATTCAAAACTAACATGCTGCCGTGGGTTTGGATGCTCTGAGTAAGGCAGCACCCATACTTCTCTTCCGCTCCTTTCATGTCACTCAGGATGCAGAGGCAATATTCTGCTACACACTTCTGTTCCTCCTTCAACTGTGGTCCCAAGGAGGTCTCAATGGCTGTGGTCCTTCAGGAGATGACAGCCTCCTTGGCCTATACAGTTGGCTACCGCCAAGCTGGAAAAGTATCCAAGGTTTTATGCCCAGGGGTCTTGCAGAGTCAGAAGTACATGCAGTTTTGTTTCCAAACCAGCAGCAGCAACAAAGATTAGAGCCCAGTGACCGTAGTGGCGTGCTTAGTGCATATGTGTGACAAGAACAATATGCCAGTATTTAATGAGAAGCAGAAATTTTTGGCTCTGACAGTACTGTAAGATTTTTCAAGACATTGCAACCACTTTTAACATGAGAGGAGTATGTGATGGTTTTCTTTGTCTATAGCTACAAAAGTGCACACATATATTTCAATATATATGTGAAAGGGGGGAGAAAAGATGCCTGCATAACAAAGCAGACGGTGTGGTGTTGACAACTTGTAGGCTACATATTGAATTTATTTAATTTAATAGACAATAGCCTGTCCTAATGTTTTAAGCCAACAGTCTTCCCTGGCTTCCAAATGTTTGCTAAAATAACTTTTTTTCCTTGTTAATTTCCAGTTCTTGGCTGCATTTTGTGCTAATTTCAAACATATGTCATATACAAAATATGTTAATTTTGAAAGCCAAATCTGGCAGGAGATGATTGTAGAACTGGCATAGAGAGGTTTGGGACAAACAAACAGTCAAGCTCAAAGCTGGCAGGATGCATTTACAATCCACAAAATGTTTTGTGTTTTTTTTAATCTTTTCCAGTCATTTCCATGTGTGCGCAGGCAGGAATAATGAAGGAAAGGCAAATGGTCTGTGATAAAATTTCAATATGAAATGAAAACACCTTTAATTCAGGCATCTGCTCTATTTTAATTTATCTCATAAAAATTTTTAAAATCAGAGTTCAGTGGTTAACGCTGAGCTTCTGTTCCATAAATACTGTAGATCAAAATTATGGTAATCAAAATGTGATGGCGTTTATGATACATATTAAGACTTTACTGGAACAATTGCTAATGAAACTGGTCATGGGAAGGCAGTGGGTTTTTACGATTTTTGCAAAAATCCTATAGATTGCTGTCAGTTGGAAACAGTTGCACTTCTTCACTTGTTTAGTATGCTGCTTTGCGGAAGCGATATTTTCTCAAACACACTCCATGAAGTATTCAAATCAGTTAAAAAAAGCTGAAATCTCTGTCTCTCCTCAGTACTGATCTCTGTATGAGTTTAACCCCAAATTTAATGAATTTCAGAGTCTAAGTTTTCATTTTTGCTTCTTAAAGATATTTTTACATGTGGGACTAGGTACGTGTAATTAATTCCTAACTTACTGCCTCACTTGTTTGTGAATATGTATTTCCTGAGCTTACTATAGCAGTAGTACTTAGTTTTGCCTAAAACACAGAGATATTTTAGAACACAAATTCTTAAAGGTAGATAATAATAATTTAAAAATAGCTACATGCTAATGTTCAAAGCTTCCTAAAGAGAATGCCATAATAAGGCATAAATGAGTAGCATATGGAGAGAGATCAGAAATCTGAAGACAAAAATGCAACCTGAATTCTGTCATTTTATTTAGATACATTGCAAACTCAAATTATGGGAGCATTTGTCCTTTATCCTACCCTTTGTACTTTTTTGGTTGGAATGTATTTTCTATAGGATTTGAACATATTTGTTTCTTACATTTCTGAATTGGAACAAATGTAAACTTGCTAAAATTTTCCTTGTTTGGACATTCTGAAAATTTTTAAGTGGGAGTATTGATAATGAAGAACATCACAAAATACATGCCTGACGTTATACTATAAAACATGTTACAAATTGTAGTATAAAAGTCAAAACATAATGAAACAAAATTATAAATTCTAAATTAACATTTTTCCAGTGTGGAAACAACATTTTCAGTCATTATACAAGTGTTTTAATTAAAACAAAACTTTGTCAGAATGTTTTGACAGATAATGTTTTTTAGGCAGAAAAGTATTCCATTCTAAAATAACCAATTGCCCATCTCTCACCTAAACTAACCTACGATTGCCTTGGAGAGCAATGTTATGAATAACTCCAGTATGTGGGCAATTCTAGACTTATTTCTGCTGGTAGTGGTTGATCTCCAGCTGTCTCAAATAGACATATTATTTCCCAAAATGCTGAAGAATAAATTGCTAGAGATCTTCTTGACTGAACAAAAGGAGAAATAAGGCATGAAAGGAAGAATTGACAGGCTTCTTCGATGATTGATCTTGCTGCTAAGGAAAAATAAGACCAGGCAATGTTGTAACTTTTAACATAGAGAGAAATTTCTGCAGAAATTCTGTTGGAAGAAGGTAATTGGAATGCAGGTACTTATCTTGAAAATCTATAGTAAAAATTACCTTGCCACCAGGCACCATAGGATGGTCACTTCTGAATGAAAACAAAAACGAAAAACAAACAAATTTTTTTTAAAAAAAGGAAAAAGTGATCTTTAATACATAAAATATGTGGAATGTAGAAATAAGATTGAGAAGGCCTAAAATGTGCTCAAATGGAATTATGGATGGTTTTAACACTATACTCACTAGACTATTAAAAGGTTTTCAGTAGGCTGTTGAGACAGCTACTCGGGGACATACTGCTTGGCTGAGAATAATAGATAAACTGATCCTCGAACCACATCAATGAATTGAAATAAGGCAATAAAAGTGGAATTCACATTATGTACCTATAACTACCCAGGAGTTTAAACCTTTTAGATTCCCCTATACTCAAGGGAAAGAAAGAGACCCTACTGAAAGGAGATTCATTCTGTCTCTTGGATAGCTAGACTAGATGCATTAATTACCTCTGGAGTTTTTACTTTATCCTTTAAATATTAAAAGATAAGGAAATAAGGTAACAAGATGGGACCAGACAAGTAGAACAGGTCTGACATTTACTGCTGGGTTAAACGGAATTGCTGGAGGAATGTTCTGTCCAAAGGGATTGATTATTTGCAAGCCAGGAAGAAGAAATTTACAGCCAGTTAGGAAAACCGGAGGAAACACTTTCCACCTGAGCTTTGCCCTCAGGACTCCAAAAAGGATTTCAGTGGTTTAGCATGGATTTGTGGACTGTATAAATAGCAGTAGAATTTCTCCTGGGTAGACAAATGTTTGTGTATAAACGGGTTCTCCTCCTTCACCTACTGAAAATTAACTTTTTCATACCCTGATAGAGTCTGTGAACAGTAGCAGGTTTTGACAAAATAGAAAGGATCAGCGGACAAAAGTAGAGTTGCCTGGAGTGTGGGTGAAATTTTTACTGTCCTTAGGCAGGGATCAATGTAAGAGATATTCAATACACAGAATAAATACAGAGAGAGCTTATATGTTCTCCTGTTAATTCAGTGTGATTTATTCTTTTGTATATAAACTGAGGAAGTGGGAAGCAGCTGATGAGTTTTGATCAATGGGACAGTCTAGCTGGAGACCTGTATCTAGTGGAGTCCCTCAGGGGTTGGTACTGGGACCTGTACTGTACAATATAGTCACTGATGACCCGAATGATGGAATAGAATGTACAGTCAGCAAGTTTGCTGATGACGCAAAACTGGGAGAGATGGCTGACACATGAGAGGGCTGTGGATCTCATCCAGTGAGATCTTGACAGGCTGGAGAGTTGGGCAGGGGGAAATTTAATGAGATTTAACAAGCACTAGAGTAGGCTCTTGCATCTAGGGAAGAACAACCCCAGATACCAATATGGGTTGGGGACAAACCTGTTGGAAAGCAGCGTAGCTGAGATGGACCAGGGTGTGTTGGTGGACAGCAGGATGAACATGAGCCACCAATATGCCCTTATGGCTAAGAAGGTCAATGGCATCCTGGGGTGTATTAGAAGGGGGTATAGTTAGTAGGTCCGGAGAGGTTCTTCTTCCCCTCTGCTCTGCCCTGGTGAGACTGCACCTGAAATATTGTGTCCAGATCTGGGCCCCTCAGTTCAAGAAGGACATAGAACTCCTTGAAAGAGGCTAGCACAGGGCCACCAAGATGATTAAGGGAGCGGAACACCTTCCTTACAAGGAAAGGCTGAAGGAGCTGGCTCTCTTCACCTTAGAGGAGAGTGAGGGGTGACCTTATTAATGTTCATAAATATGTAAAGAGTGAGAGTCAGAAGGATGAAGCCAGGCTGTTCTCAGTGATGGCCAGCAATAGTAGAAGGGGCAACAGGTGCAAGCTGGAGCACAGGAAGGTCCATGTGAATATAAGGAGAAACCTTTTCACTGTGAGAGTGACAGAGCACTAGAACAGTCTGCCCAGAGAGGTTGTGGAGTCTCCTTCTCTGGAGACATTCAAAACCTGCCTGGGTACATTCCTCTCAGATTTAGTCTAAGTGATCCTGCTCTGTCAAGTGCGGTTGGACTAGATGATCTTTTGAGGTCCCTTCCAACTCCTAACATCCACGATTCTGTAATTCTGTGATTATGTGATATGTGACATTTTTCTTTACTTGGGTTAATAGGTTTCTTGTTCTTTTACAACATCCACACAGGGGTAAATAGTAATTTAATTGCATGTTCAGTGAGAGATCCAACTGAAAATGAACAAAACAAAACTTTTTTTAAAAAATTTTTCTTTACTGGAAGGAAAACACACAAAACTTTAGGTAAGAAACAGAACTTAGGTGTGGAGAGCCTGGTTCAGTGCTAGCTATCAGAGAAAGGACACAACAGCATGGATTTGCTTGAGATGGTGTAAGCAGGGTAAGTGGTAGCTCTAGGTCAGCTTGACCCAGTAGCTAGCACTAACTGGATATTGCTGGTGCTCGGACACCTGCAGGATGCGATAAAAGGATGTTTAAACTTCAGGAATGTGGAAACAGAACAAAGAGAGGACGGGCCGGCATCTATCTGCTTGACCAATAGTGAGCTTGACTTCTGCAATATGCATGAGCTAATTAAGCAGTGTATTTAACCAAGGCTTGCCTGAATAAAAATTGGGACTTGCTGATGAACCATATGGTGGTCGAAGTTTCCCTTCTCCGACAAATGGTGACCCTGACATGATGCCGACAACCGACCCCGCACAGGGCCCCCTGCAAGAGGGCAAGTCCAGACCTGATAGCAGGCGACTATGACCACGGTTGGAGAAGTAGGAGTTGGGTCCTGTTTGCAGCCAGGACGGCGCCCAGATCAATTGAAATAGAGGAGTGGGCCCCCAAAGATCACATTGGTGATTTTGGGCCATACGTGCCACCGAAGCCTGGAAAAGCTGCAACAGCGGACATCTGCAAATGGATAGGCAAGTGGCATATGATTTATTTACAAATACTTTACAAAAAAGGGATGTTAAGGGTATAGATTTAAAGAAGGAATTGCCCGGGTTGTTAGCTTATGGTTATGACAAGGGTTGTTTTCAGAACCCGCATACAGTTCACGAGTTAACTGAGTGGACCCGGAAAGGCAAATTTTTTGCGGTTGGACGCAGTGTTGCTGAAAAGCATTGATTTACCTACTTAGGAAACTATAGGAATTTAAATCCTTGACAAACCCTCAGTTGGGCTGAAAGAAGCTAAGTCGTTAACAACTCTCAGGAAATTAAGTAAAAGAACTTTAACTGAAATGGAGGTGGAACTCGTTGCTGCCGCTTCAGCCTTTGCAGCTTTAACACTGATTACGGGTTCTACAGAACTGATTCAAAAAGAAAAAGAAAATCTACTACAGAGAATGTGTTTTTGTTTCTGGGTGCTTTTTCACCCATCCCAGTTACTAGACTAAGTAAAAATGCTGTGTTATCAGAGCAAAGTTATAAATCTGTCGGAACTGAAGGGGAGCGAGTAGTGCACGTAAATCTGCCACCACGGTCTGCACTCCCTCCACTATGATGCCTTTGGAAAGAAAAAATGTGAAAACAAACGTACAACCGACTGCCTTTAATATCTATCTGCCTCTGACTTTTACTGAGCCTAAAACACCCTATGGCGCAGTCGAAAATGTTAACCAGCATCAACAACTTCGACCTGTCCTTGAAAAGCTGGAAAACATAAAGCGGAGCAGGCAACGGCATGCCCTGTTGTAAAAGGGTTTGAGCCCCCACGCGAAAACTACGAAGACGGAGAATCACCGATTCAGCACAGAACAGTGTTGCCACCATGGACAAGGAACCTATGAGCACAGACAAGAAACCTAAGGACAGAGAATCCTATGGAGATGGACAAGTATCAACTTCAACAACCATCGGATCAGGGACACTCATCAATATATCGCTGTCTCCTGACACTCGAGAGACACTGCACAGACTGCTTGGAGGAGCCTGGTCAAGTAAGGTGGTGTCAGAACGGGAAAAACAGCTAAATCAGGGTATTATGATTCCTACTTAATCGCGGAAATCACCAGGGAAAAGTTTATGTGGGAAAAAGCGGGTGGCAGAGAGAGTTAGTAGTGGGCCAGTGGGAGATGGAAGGAACAGGGTCCTAACACTCACCCGGGGCTCAGTCATGGTGAACAACGGGATCACACTGTGGTTTATGGTGGGGGGAGAACAGCACTGTGGGCAGTGGCCAAGAACAACCCCCGACACACACCACACACACACCCCCATATGAACTAAATGTGACAACTCGTGTCTTGCAATGTCGTTTGTCTGAGTAATTGGTTTGCAGCATTCGTTTCTTCGTATGTGCTATAGGTTCAGGGCTGTGTTTGTCCACTGAGAGCAAGGCTGGTTACTTAGCAAAAATTAATTTTTTTATAGCGAGCATTGAAAAAGGGCAGCTTACTTTAAAAGTTAACCTGGAAAACAATGATCGATAGCTGCTTTCTTGAGAAAAAAAAATAATAATAAAAAAAATTGCCCACTTACACGATTTAACACGGGAGCAACTGACTAAGGGTCATATGAAGCCTTCCACAAGTTTGTGGAACATGCAAAAAATTTTAAAAGACTGTGTTTTTTCTTTTCAAAAGGTGTCACTGGGTACGCTCCCACAAAGCAGAAAAAATTCAGCAACTATGTGCCAGGCTTATGTAGCCTGGGCGTTTGCTCCAGTATGAAAAACACATCCTGATCTAATCTTTTATCTTTATATGGTTGCTATATTGATTGTGGGAAAAAACTTGGACGTTGAAAGTTTGATTCATGAGTTAACAGTGCATTTGAAAAGCAAGGGGTTACAGATTACTCCATAGAAAAATTCAAAATAAGCCAGTGCGAAAATATTCGGACTGACAGATTGATAAAAATACTGTAACACCTCAGAGGATTGCAATCAAAACTGGGGTTGGCATGTTAAATGATGTTCAGAAGTTGCTTAGAAATGTTAACTGGATTAGATCATTGTGTGGTATTATACATCAATACTCTGTTACTCAGACTCACAGCCACACTGAGCTAACTGACTACATCTAGGTCTAACAGGGAGAAATCAGAGAGCAGACAGGCTGGCTGCACCAACCGGGGCTGCTCCCTCAGCAGACAGCTTTGCACGAGCTCAGAAGTTGCATGAAATTTTGTTTACCAATCTGCTAAAGTGCTTTAATGACAATACCACTTGTTGGTTGCTGAGACTAAAGGGCTTGTACAGTGCAAAGCCATGGCAGAACATATGAATCAAACTCTCAAGCGTTTGCTTCACAAACAATAAGGAGGAGAGAAGGATAGCTCTCCAGCTGATTGATTAAACAAGGCTCTGAATGTTTTGAACGGAAAAGTCCATGTTAGATGTTAGTGAAATGAAGTTACAGGTACTAACTTGGGAAAGGAGATCTGCCTATGTCATTACAGATATGGGAACCAAGCAGATAAAGCTGTGGATCCAGAAGAAATCAAGCTTGCATGAACCAGGATGGGATCCTGATCACAGTAACTGAAGTCAAGTGTTCCAAGTGCAGCCACAATGGAGTCAGAGTTTTGCTGCGGGACATTTTGAATACTCTTTTAAATATGAGTGTGTTACTGGTAAATAAAAATTAGAGAAACAGTGATTTCTGCACAGCCTAAGGTCACAGGCTGCAATCAGTGCCTGCACGGAAACATGAAGCTGAAGTTATCTGCACTTCTGACACTCCTGATTGGCAAAACAAACAGATACAACAGCAAAGGTATCAAGGCACATAGCTACAGATGCGGATTCTATGAGACGTGCAGCAGCTGATTTGTGCTGCTGGCTCACAGACATAATTGTGAAAATTTTGGAAGGTATGTGCTGCAGGAATCTGGCTGACCACTCTCAGTTGATTCATGTAAGCATTCAGAAATTAAGAGATCGAACAGAAAAGATGTAACAACGACAAATTGGTTTCATGAGTTGGGAAATTTCAGGATGGATATTGTCAATGGTCAAATTTGAATTATTGAATTTGGCAATTCGGTACTTGTCTTACATTTACTGCCATGCTTGTTGAGCTTTCTGCAAAGGTCCCTTGCAGAGACCTCTAAAAGCAGTTTTGTGGCACAGATACAAAAAGAGAAAAATTTGTCAAGGAGGACAGCAGGCCTGCTAGCAGCCTGGCTCTCCTCGCAAAAACACAGACTCTGACAGTATCCTTGAAATTTCCCGTGAAACAACAAAATTACTCATGCTGAGAAGTTTTGGTAATCACTTTTTAAAAACATAGCGGCCTTGAAAGCAGGCGTACAGACTCCCTTAAATCAAGGAGCTGTGAGAAGGTATTTGGAAGTAAATGAACATGTCATGAACCAGCCATAATGAGATGGCCAAAGCACAGAAGGTGTGCAGATAACTTTTAGATGTCAAAGGTAAACTAACAATGTTTGGCTATAAGGTATGCTTACCAAAACTCGTTATAATTACCGATTAATCACTTTGGTGTGAACAATGTGTGTAACCAATTAGCAGTTTTTAGATTGCCACATTTTATAGTATGGCTTTTCGTTTATGGGATGGATGGGCTGGTTACCTTCCTGTATCACCTCAGGAACTGCAGGAGTTACAGCTTCTGGGTTCAGTAAGGGCTGATACATGCTTGTATTTTAACCACCCAAGTGAGGACCAAAGCTCGCCCACCAATGTAAATTCTAGCATAGCTGTTTATCGCAACGCTACAAGCTGGTGCAATTATACTTCGCCTAACATTTCAATATCTACTAACCATCCCTTGCAGCTACCGCCTGGTAATTTTCTGATATGCGGAGACCGTGCCTGGCCAGGTATCCCATCACATCTAAGAGGGGAGCCATGCATGCTTGGCTGCTTATCTCTACTTACACCTAACTCCTCTATGATATTTAACATGAGCCGTCACCATCGCCGAACCAGGAGGCAGACACATGCTTTTAACAAAGAATGCAACGACCAGGTAACATTCTGGTCACTGGAAGAGATTATATCTGCATCTCTTCTCGCTCCAGGGGTGTCAGCAGCAGCTGCACACAATCACCTAAACAAGTTGGGGTGTTGTCTAGCAAAACAAACAAATGCTACTTCCCTTGCACTTTCTAGTCTTTTGCTTGATGCTGATTCTGTCCGCCATGCTACGCTGCAAAATAGAGCTACAATTGATTTTCTTTTGCTTGCCCAAGGCCATGAGTGTGAGGAGTTTGAAGGTTTGTGTTGTATGAACCTCTCTGATCATTCACGATCCATACACTCCCAAATTGATGAATTACGAAAACTGATAACTTACAAATGGACTCTGGTTTAGGTCTAGACGGATGGTTGCGATCACTGGGACTGGGACCCTAGCTGCTGTCTATTCTAAAAGCAGCCATGATGATAGGAGTAGTATTACTAACTCTTACCCTACTCTTACCATGTCTCTGTATATGTCTACAAAACATGATGCAAAAAATGGTATCGATAGCCTTCTGATCAAACATTGTTAGCCCAAAACAAAAACGGGGGAAATGTGGAGAGCCTGGTTCAGTGCTGGCTATCAGAGAAAGGACACAACAGCATGGATTTGATTGAGATGGTGTAAGCAGGGTAAGTGTTAGCTCTAGGTCAGCTTGACCCAGTAGCTAGCACTAACTGGATATTGCTGGTGCTCGGACACCTGCAGGATGCGATAAAAGGATGTTTAAACTTCAGGAATGTGGAAACAGAACAAAGAGGGGACAGGCCGGCATCTATCTTCTTGACCAATAGTGAGCTTGACTTCTGCAATATGCATGAGCTAATTAAGCAGTGTATTTAACCAAGGCTTGCCTGAATAAAAATTGGGACTTGCTGATGAACCATATGGTGGTCGAAGTCGCCCTTCTCCGACACTTAGGTAGTCTTGTTAATCTGACACTTTAGAGAAAGAAAAAATATTACAGAAGTCACATTTACCATTACTTGGATTTTAAGCTTAGAGAAATTATTGGTAGTATTTACACATTTTTATTTGAATAATGCATATCTTCTCAGAAATTTAGTTTAACACTGATTTAAAATATAAACTTTATCCCACAGATATTTGTTTCAAGAGCTTAGCTTTGCTCATGAGAATGGCAATATTGTGCATTATAAAACCTGGTAGCCCTGCCAAGTATCTAGGTTGTCCAAAAGTTCCTGTTACTAAGCTTTTCTCATTTTCTCATAGTTTTGTTACAATTTAACTAGATGGGCTCAAATTTTGTACACTGAATGTCCATTTTGGAGTGATCTTGTTAGTTTGTTCTCACATTTCACTGAAAGATGTTCACATATTTGCAGTGTTTCAGAGGAGATCTATTTTTCTTTAAAACTAATGCTTAACCTTCCCTTAGAGAAGCTTCATTGTCCCTTTTTGGAGAAGATAACTGAAGGACTAACTAGGACTCAAGAAAGTCTACTATCCCTTGGAAACCATACACTTATATTAGCAGTGTAAAGTAGCACATGTAAGGACTGCATATTCAGTTCTATAACTGGCACAGCAGAACTATGTGTTCGACTTTCAGTGTCTTTTTACCATTAAGGTGGTTTTGGGTTTATTATATACCTAGAAAATGGGGTTGTATTCAATAGTTCCATCAGTCTTTCCTAGAACATACAACTGCGCCTTCAGGTAAAACTGAAGTTTTTTTGTGGAATGAAATAGTGAGTGTGCATCTGCTTACAGATCTGCAAGATATTTTTCCTCCAAAACCAATGATCTTTTAACAACATTCCAAAATAATCTGTTAATTTCATAGTGAATTTATGCCTTATGAAAAATTAACCTTCTGAGTTCATTAAAAACACAACCTTCAAATATAAATACAGATTTTTATGCAGCAATGAGAATACAATTAATAAAACACAAAATAAAAATTTAGCAAACCTTTATTGATTCAGACCAATTTAACTTTTAAATCCCCTTTGAATATGTATCAAGATTAACATGTGAGAAAATACAGAACAGAAAAAAATTTCTATTCCTTATCAGCACCAGCTTTGCTGACAAAAGAAGGAATTTTGACAGTGTAGAATAGGTTTTTTGCTTGGGCAACTTTACATGTGTTTAAATGTGCAATTATTTTTTTTCCTCTTATGAATGCATTTGGCATCCATGAAAACATATAATTAATAGAGAGCAACCAGTGACCCCTGAATTTCCAAGAGGTTCCAAGCAAAGGTGACAGGTTTTCTTACCCTTTTTGCAGGTTAACTTCTTTTGGAAACCCTAAATAAACCAAATAGCACATAAATTCCTTTAAAAATAAATTTATAAAATAATGCATAATGCATATAGATTAAGTGTAAATTGTATGTCCCTAAAACTGCAAAAAATTTCCTATAACATTCAAAGAAATTATATCAACATTATATCAAGATGATTTTTAGTCAAAACAGTCTGTTGAAAATTTTGACTTCTACTGTTTCAAAGAACCTAACAAACATCTTAATACTGTGATGTATTTTGTATATTAGAAATGCATATTGTATAAGAGATTCTGGTGCATATATACACACATTAGATATATTATTTTGTGCCTACCTATGCATATATAATTCAATTTGGCCATTACTCTTCAAAAAGAGATTCTTCTTGAAAAGAGTCTCTTCCTACTTTTATCTCTACCTTTCTTACTCTTTTTCTTTTTTTAAAGTTTCTTAAGCCATGCGCTGTATGTCCTTAGTCCAGATAGTATTATTGATGTCTGATAAATGGGAAAGGTTCTGAAACTCTCATTTGAAAATTATTTAGTTTAATTCTTTAATACAGATTTATTTATTTAATAAGAAGCATAATTTAGTATTTTAAATGAAACCAATAATTTTGTCAGATTTTTATTTTAATTTTTTTTTAAAATCTATTTTTCTGAGGTTTTTTTACTTTCGTAAGTAGCATCTTTGCATCTGTTGCACTTAATTTCATATTATGGTTATTCCTTTTGCAAAGATTTCACTTGTTGTGTTGCACAATGGAATGGAGCTTCCCTCACATGCTACCTGTCTAAAATATGTATTTTGTCATTTGACTTCAAAGGAGTCAAGGATCACAAATGACTTTTACAAACTGAAGCATAGAGAGCAGAAGTGATGTGCCCATAGTAGAACAAGATTAGATCTCAGGACCCCAATTCACAGACCATTCTATTTTAAGGTATATTGCTCAATTCCCCCTAAAATACCATTTGTTCTGAGGAACAGGGCAGCATAGTACTGATAGAGCAGGAATGGTATTGATAAAGGTCTTGGTTCTCCTTTATCCTAAGAGGAAAACCATTTTTTATATAATTTTATCGCATCACGATTGTGTTTCTCCCTGAAAATCTTTAATGATGTTCTTTAAATATGTTTACCTTGCCTATTGTCTCTAAGGGTGTTACTAACTTTGATAGGACTAAACTACCGCTAAGCAATGGCTTCAATTTATGCATATGCTTAAATCTCTGAAGCATCAGATCCCTGATCATCTGAACTTAGAGCAGTAGTCAAAACAACCATGTTACAGAGAAATGCAAATTTCCCCCAAGACTGAACCCAAAAAGTTGTGTTGAAAATACACTCTTGGTTATTGTATATACTTGCTAAAGAAAATAAAAGTAAGAACACCAAAGAACTAATGGAAATTTTGAAAAATCCTTACTTTCCAAAAGGTTTCGTTTGGCGAAAGCTTGCTATTATGTGAAATAGGACTAGTTGAGTTTGAAACAGGCCTGCTACTAAGCGTACAGAATGTAATTGCAAACAATAGAGTTGGAATTCACTCAGATCTACTTCAGTTTCTTAAAGAAAATATAAGAAGTTCGAAACGTAACAAAATGTGCTTTGCTTTTAGGTATAGAACCATGAAAACTTTTTCTGAGGCAAGTAGATTCATACGGTTGGATCTGAGGGAGGAATTTGGCCACTGAACCTCCCTGTGTACCAAACCAGTACCAAAATTGTGGTTTTGTTGTGTGGGAGGAAATGTCTGTGTCAGCAGTGCAGCTGCCCGGTGCTATTCACACCACAGTGCTGGTGTTCAGCAAGTATACAGAAGGTGAAGAATGCTACCAAATGTGCAGCAGAGTCTGCCACTGAACACAAGCATTCAACATTTTCACACCAATTCTCACTTCAATGAAGTGAAAACCCGTGTGTAGATGAGGATTCATCACTCACATGCGATTCTCTTGACCTCTCCAGCGTGCAACAAATGAAGTGTAATGCATGCAATAAAAATGTCCTCTCCCCACCAAGCACAGGGCTTGGTGGCCGGCTGGGTGCCACACAACAGCCTGTCTATCAAATAATACCTGGACTCAGGAATTGGTGGACTTGGGCCTGCCTAACAAAGCTAGACCCATACCGCTTTACCAATGTGTTCTGCAAGTGCTTAGCTTTGTCCTAAAAGACAAGGTAAATGAAATCCCTTATCATCTATGCGATGAAACCCAAGTTGTCATTTATTAAAGCAATGGGGTGCTGAAAGATTTTCTTTTGACTTTGGCTTATTCAGTGCTTTATGTTATGTTCCACTGACACAGGGCTTCAATAGAGGAGCTTTTCTAGAGTCCTTCCCAGATCCTCTCCAGGTTTGTCGTTGTCCTCCACTAAACCATATATTCTCAAATCAAGACAATAAACAATAAACAAACAGCTCTAACACTTTAACATATTTCCCTACTGGGTAGTGGGATTGTTCAAGATTTGTTAAAGAATTTTGAGATTTAAAAATCTAGCTTTCTTTTGAAAATGTTTAAAATTTCCTAGCTAAAGAAAAACACGCTTAAAATTTTTAAAACTAGGGTTTTTTTCAAGTTTTTAAATTTACTTTGTTCTGATGCCAATTTATCTCTTTTTATTTTAAAAAAGAAATGTAAAATAAAAAAGGAAATTATGGTTTCAGAGTATTAAAACAAGGTATTTCTCAGAAAAATAATTTGTTCTTATGTTTTATTTTGAAATACAATTCTGATACAGTATCTGTGGCAATCCACTACTTTAAAAATGTTCTGATATAGGCTTCTGTACAAACTATTTGTCTAACTTGTCCATTAAGGTAAATATGGATAATACATGTTTCTCGTGCAGTATGTTTTTAAAAATTATTATTCGTATGAAAGCTATCACATTTGTGCCATGTATATAATCCAAACCAAATATTTTCCCACTTTTTATCTACTGATTAGACAATATTGTTTTGAATATTTCAGAAATGGTTCATTGTCACACAGATTCCATTAAAATATTCCACTTACCATATGAACACTGAGAACAAACACATTAAATATCTGGATTCATCCTTTAGCTTCAAGGAGAAATAGCAGCTGTTCCAGACGTTAGTCATTCCTAAAAAGCAATAGATTATGCTTAGTTTTTATTCAAAATGTGGAACTCCCTGTGAGTCACATTTACGCCCTGCTGCTAGAGTAGAGGCAGAGTAAATGTTCCTTATCAAACAGGTAAAGAAAAAAGAAAAGCTTTAAAAGTCTGAGAACAAAGGAGAATCATATTTCTGTATACAAGAGTGACTTTTACATCTGATTGTGGTTTAGAGTTGCCAGTTTTCAATCAGAAACCTTGTCAGGTCGCTGAACTACAGACAAGTATATGTTTTCTTCAAAGTCAGTGTAAAAGCCTCAGTCTTTCTCCTCTTATAACTCAAGGAAATGGGTTAAAGAATTCAGAATTGCAGCTAGTGTGCAAAAGCATGCTTTTATTATGCTTGTATATTTCTGAAACAATCACAGTGCAGTGAGTAAGGAATTTGTGTAAGAACTGAGGTCACTAAATCTATGGCAGCTTTCAAGTTCTAATTTAAATGGTTTCATATGTTTTCAGCATTTAGCTTACTTAACAAATAACTGGAAAGGAAATAATCAAGGACATGATAGGTGTTTCTTATTTTTTCCCTCTTGTTTCTCTTCCTCTTCTGATGTTGGAATTTCTTTCTCTTCATTACCTAATTCATGCTCTGTAGTCTGCTAATGCTGACCATTTCCTTAATTTTATTTTTTTTTCATCCTGATTTTTTTCTGGCTACTCTTTTTTCCGAGTTTAATAGTTTAATGTCTACTAAAAGTAATAGAGATGACACTATCCTTTCTTATATAGACAACAGTTGCTTCTTATTTTTAAATAAAGATGTTACAAAAAATTGTAACACTGGCTTTCTCAGCACATACAGTTTATGAAATGTGTGCATTTTGATGCATTGAATATATGTTGCAATTAACAATGTGCAATTATATTAGGTATTTTATTAATAATTATGTATATATTATTTCATTTGTTGCATGGGTATTTAGAAGTATAAAATGTATTCATGTATGAATAAAGAGATACATCAGTTACAGCAATTCTATATCAGAGAAATTAAAGAGTGATCATGTTCAGAAAGTCTTCTAAACCTATTTCTATATTTGTTTAGGTCTCAGTTGTCATGGTACCCTGAAGAGTTAGTCTAGAATCTCAGAATGACCATAAAAACAGAATTATGGAAAGTAAGTATACAAGATCCTGATAAGTTTATTGCCATTTTGCATGGATACCATTTACATGAAACCCCAATAAGTTAGATTCTGAAAAATTAAATAAAGCTTCAAAATACCTATTAACATTGGTCATATACAATAGGGCCACACACAAATTTAAAACTATGAGAAGGTTTGTCTAACGTTGCTGTAAGTTTTGCACCTTAATTTCCCCCTATGTGGCTGTGAAATTATTGGATACCACTTTATGAATTCTTCTGTTACCATCTCACCCACTTAAACTTCTTTTTGGTGTTGAAGACACAAACATGCAGGGATTTCACCCACATGATTTTTTTTCAAGTTAGGTTTGAGACTAGAGGGATGCAGTGTTATTGCTACTTGTACTAAGCATTGCTGCAAAGCTGTTAGCAGTGAGATAAGAAACCCACAGAGAACTGTTAAAAAAAAAACAAACCCCAAAATATGTCAAGAACCTAAGGGTCCATTCGAAACTTCATTTCTGAATAGTGCTTTTAAGCTATTTTGTCTGTGCCTGCATCACAGTACTTATTCAAACATGAATATTTGGATTTAAAAATCAAATGTAGGGAAAAAGTGCATAAAAAGTCAAATTCAAAATTAAAGCATAAGAAAGATTTTTAATGACTTGATGTCACTCTATATGTTACACTAATAAACACACTATAAAATTCTCACAATTCCAACAAGGAAGAAATCTTCACAGTTAGTATAGGTTGTTGATAATACAAACTTCAGTTTACAATAATAGAGAAAAAAACCCCTTGTGATTGAAAGTCTACATCTTGAAGGTGTTCTACATTTAAGCATTTTATCTGAAGTGTCATTATTGAGGAAGAAATTGGGCTAAAGAAACATGATTTTCTGTGTTTGATAATAATTTGGATCAGGTAATTTCTTACTCAAGGAAAGATGAGATCAAGTCAAGATTCAGTGGAATCATTCGTCTTGTATGATCACAATTTTTAATTGTCAGAAAGATTCAAGAATTGTCTAAACTGAGGTTTGGCTATTTGTAGGGAGAAAGGAGAAAAGGAAGAAGGAAAAAGCTAACATTTCCGATTACATTGCAAAAATTAGGGGGCATGGTTTTGCTCACATAATTATATGATGCGCAGAAAGGGAAACAGAATTCCCCTGACATTACAGCACAAACTCAAAAATCTAAAAATCGTAGTGAATTTGGATTAAAAAATTGATTTACAAAACGAAATAGAAAAAAAAGTATATAATTGCTGTAATATTCAACGGGAAACATAGGAAAGAAGGGGTAACACTAATGCTTCAGATTGTCTCAGAAACAAAGTTGTTCATTTGTGAGGTGTCAAGCTTTCAGGGTGATAGATAATCACTGCCTTTAGCAGAACGTGACCTAGGCCAACTGAATGTGGGTGGTGATGGCTTTTGTCATATTTATACATGCTTATAATTATTCTGTTTGTGTTTGTTAGAAAGCTCATATAGATTGATGAGAATGTATTTCTTTTCAATATTTTCCACCATAATACCATTGTTTAGAGAACATTTTTCCAAGTAACCATTGTTTTGTTATTTTGAGTTTTAACTAACTCCATTCCCTCTCCAGAAAAAGAGAATGCACTGGAAGACCCATAATTTTACCTACTCTGGACAGATTCCCTGAACATCAAAAACTGCTGTTCTGAAAAGAATAAGGAGGACTGGGACGGGCCAACTTTGTTGGAGATGAGAGCTCTGCTGTGACTAAATTTTGTCAAACTCCAAGGAAATTATATTCAATGCTCTTGTAAAAGAGATTTGGAACAATATCAAGACACGAGTAGAAGATAGTAAACTGTGGCAGGCTTTGTTCTTCTGACTTCCAATCCTACAGAAATCTCGTGCACATCACAACCCGACTCAATTAAATTATCAGTGTTGCACATATATAACACCAGAATGTTAAACTGCTGTGTTCTCTGGAGACCATGCCTTTAACAATGACTTCACTGGTGTGGACTTGGAAGGTCATGTTTTCTTTCCTTCAGGGCTGTGCATTTGCCTTCTCTCATATTCTCTAGAGGCATGAAAGCCTAGATAGGCAATATTAGGCAGAAGTGTCAGTTTTGAGCTGAATTCAGGACTAAATTTCAAGTATCCGGAAAAATATCCAAAGACTTTGCTTCAGAATGTTGTCAATGTCACATCAGCAATAGTCAGGATAAAGATACTCAGATTTATCCTTAATTCTCCAATTATCTATTTGGATATCAAATGATTGAGATGTTTAGCTCTGTTGCAGATATTCTGCTTGGAATTGTACATGTGTTTAGAAAATCTGGTATTTCTAGCTTGATACTTCTGAAGTCACGAAATTTGGCCTCCCAGGAAATGTGTAACTTTTAGGATATCCAATTCTCCATTGTTGTCCATGTTCAACAAACACCTTCTGTGATTTTTTTTTCTTTAAAATAATTCTTCAATATTTCCTTGGAAAGGGATTTTTAGAATTTGCTTTAAGTTTACACAGTTAGAATAGTTTATATGTGCTGCATCAATACACAGTACTTTCTTTTTTTTTCCTGAGCAGGATAAATGATTCTGAGTAGTTGGTGTGAGTTTATAACTCTAGAGTTTCAAACTCAAGGGGACCTACAGTATTTGTGACATATTACAAACAAAAAATATGAGGTCTGTGTTTATAATTTTAGCTATTGCTGAAACATATTAGAGCAGATAGAATTGCAAGGAACTGCAAAGTGATTAACTGACAATGGAAAGTATGATATTTATTTAAATCTATTGCTGCATTCACAGTTGCCTTGCCAAGGTTACAATAATAACAACAGCCTTATGGTCCATTTGCTACTGCAAGGCTGAGCAGTCACAGTTCCTGTTCAGTTTGCATCAAACCCAGTTTTTCTACTAGAAATGAGAGTACTGATGTTGCTATGACACTATGAATAGAGAGTCCTGCTAATTATTTAATTACTCATGGGTATTTTCATTAGGTGTCATTTATAGCAGAAACATGTAAATGTGAAACTTGGTACATGCAACAGGTGTTGTAAGTTAGGGTGTATAAGTGTAAGTGAAAATAAGCATGGAACAAAATTCTAAAAAGGTATCATGGTATGCAAATGTTAATATTTGATTATTTAGTTACACTTGTTGTGAGGATGAGATGGACACTCATTTTTCTGCTCAGTTCATACCAGATTAAATCACACTGAAAGCCCCAGAAATTCAAAGAAGTAAAAAATAAGACAGACATTATGCTTGTTAATGAATCCAGAATTTCAATTAATTCAATATTGTCTTATTTTATATTGCTTATCCTTAATTTCCAGAGCATCCTCCTCTTAGGACATTCTAGAATAAATTTTGACTTTAAAAAGCTGAATTTTATAAATAACTAATAAAATATAATTATAAATAACTAATTATCTATAAATAACTTGCAATGTCTCATATTAGTTTCCTGAACTTTTAGCCATAACCTAGGAGGCAAGCAACCTTTTATATTTTTTAGCCATTATTCTAAAATAATAGGCTTTTTTTGTTGTTTTTTAGCAATTTATATGAATATAGGATTTGAAAGCATGTCAGTGCATTACATCACTAGTGATAAAATGATGAGCTGACTGAGTTCACAATGAATTCGGGATGCTGTGCCTATAACCTGCAGTCTTGGTCTGTGTAGCTACATGAACAAAGTCACAACAGTGTGGTAGCTCACTGAAGCTAGTATAGCAATGTTTATCGTGAGCTATAAGATGCTTAGAGCCCTCTCAATGACACCTGTGAGCACACTGCCAGCAATGGTTTCCCCACCTCTATCTCTGTTATGTGGGCCTGTCTCACCCCTTTAGTCCACTGTGAATGGAAGAGATGGCCTAATAGCAGAAATTGTCATTAGATGGTTTGTTGCATGAACAAAACTTTAAAATAATACGCCATGAAGCGACTAAGACAATCTTCATAATTTGTATATTAAGCCATTTGTTGACAGGTATATTTCTACAAAGAGCAGTTATTCTCAAAAATCTTTGCATAAACAAAAATCTGCTTAGTAAGCATTCTCAAATAGGAATCCTAAAAGACCCATGGACAAAATAAAGATGTAGCAAATAAAACCCCCCAAAACATCCTTAAACAGTATTCTTAAAGACTCAAATGATAGAAATGCATGTACATGGCATTCAAAATAAATGCCAATGTTATGGCATTCAACCAGAGAGAAAGAGTTTATGTAAGAATGAGCTTGCTCCGGTTTGTTGTGTCTTCAGAGATACTCACTTCTCCTGACTGATGTGCCAGATCAGATAAACCAGGAATATACAGGAAATCTTATAAGAAAGTCTTATATTTAGAATTTCAGAACAGAGAGGTTTGTACAACCTTTGAATGAACATTTATCCTCATCAGACATCTGAATATACACAAAATGCTGAATCAGCAGGTTTACATTAGACTGCATATGAATACAGGTGTAGGAAATTGTTGTATTAATATGAATACATAACTTCTGACATTTACCAGTCTGTCAGGAAACTGAGAAGTGGCTCATCTTTTCCAGAAATGCTCCTGACTACATAGCACTGCTCTGTGTTGCTAAAGTGTGTTTGAATCTTAGGGAGTTCTTAGATGTGCCTATAGATATACATCTAGGAACAGTTTGCCAAAAAAAACTTATGCCAGATTTTCATCCTGAATGATTTTTTTTCTACAGATACTCTAGAAAATAGGTGTCACTGAAAGTTAACTGATTTGAAGTGAGCCAATGAGTTTATTTTTATATTGAATATCCTTCTTTTTTTTAAACTGTGATTTCATTACTTACATATTGTTGATTTAATTGCAGTTCAGTTAAGCTTCTTTCCTACACACGGTACTTGTCCAGACTTGTGAACTACTATGTGATATAAGTAGAAATACATATTTACAAAGCAATGCAGAATTACCTTTACAGAATCTTGCAAACACAACATCTTCCACATCAAAGCATAAAACCGAATAGTCTAAATTAGTAATGGATAAGGACTGACAAGTACTAGTTGGGATCAACTGTTGGGATGCTTAATTCTTTTTAAATATTAAAAGAAATTTATCTAATGATAAGTGCCTAAGCAGAAGGCATTTCATTTCCGTTTGGAAGTGGATTTCAAATGTACTTGAATTCCTCTGCTTCAGAAATTTGTTCTGTGGTACATCAAAAGCAGGAAATAGATAGTAGTCTAATAAAGGCATGAAATTGTGGCATCGTGAATTATATGGTACAAATAATCAACAATCAGGAATTGACTTATTTTAGTAAAGATCACCTTCTGTAGATCTTACTGTTTACTATGCAGCTTTACAAAGTAAATTATTGTTCCAGGAGGCCTGTTGAACTTCACTGGTTGTCTTGAGTGCTTCCAGTTCTACAGAAATTCAACCCATCACAAGAATAGGAGAAGAAATACTCTCCAGGAAGGAGGCTGAAGCCACCTGAAGAGACACATCAGCATTCTCCACATCAACATTTTGCATTTAATTTGTTTAAGTAATCATCTATGTATACTTGCATAAGGTCTTTGACATGCCCCACTCGAACATTGGATTGTTGGATATACTGTTAGATGAATAAGGAATTGACTTGGTTATTACATCCAGAGAGTTACAGGTAATAGCTCAATATAAAAGTGGAAACTTCAGTGAGCAGTGTCCCTCCAGGGTCTTTACTGGGACTAGAAATATATCTGTAACAATGACATAGCTAGTGGGATTGAGTGTACAGAATCACAGAATTACAGAATTGTAGGGGTTGGAAGGGACCTCAAGAGATCATTGGGTCCTGCCCCCCTGCACCTATATCAATCAATCAGCATGATTACTTTTCACTGAATCACTGACAACATTCCTATGTTCTTCCCAAGTGCTCATACCCTTTTTCCAGAATTCATAGACCTTCTGCTTCCCTTTAAGTTTACCCATGAGCTCCCTGCTCGTCCACACAGATCTTCTGCCACCCTTGCCTGATTTCTTACTCAAAGGGATGCACCAAGCCTGGGCTTGGAATATATACTGTTTAAATGCTACCCAGCTCTCACAGCCTCCCTTACCTTCTAAATGTAGCTTTAGCAAATTTGCAGATGATAGCAAAGATGGGTGCTGTTGATTTGCTAGAGGGAAAGGATGCTGTCCAAAGAGTTCTGGACTTGAGGAGTGGGCCTCTGTGAACCTCATGAAGTTCATCAAGGCCATGTGCAAATTCCTGCACCTGGCTCAGGGCAATCACCAATATCAATACAGACTGGAAGGTGAACAGATTGACAGCAGACCTGCAGAAAAGGACTTGGGGATATTGGCGGATGAAAAATTAGGCATGAGCCCACAATGTGCACTTGGAGCCCAGAAAGCCAACTGTAGCCTCAGCTGCATGAAGTGTGACCAGCAGGTCAAGGGAGAGGATTCTGTTATTCTACTCCACTCTGGTGAGACCCCACCTGGAGTATGGTGTCCAGTTCCAGGGTCCCCAATACAAGAAGGACATGGAGCTGTGGAACAGGTCTAGAGGTGGGCCATAAAGATGATCAGAGGGCTGATCACCTCTCCTGTGACAAAAGCCTGAGAAACTTAGGCTTGTTCAGCCTGAAGACAAGAAGGCATTGGGGAGACCTTATAGCAGACTTCCAGTACCTAAAGGGGGTCTACAGGAAAGCTGGAGATGGACTGTTTGCCTGAAATGACAGGAGAATTAGATTCAATATAAGGAGCAATTTTTTATGATGCAGGTTGAGAGGGACTAGAACACGCTTCCCAGAGAAGCTGTGGATGCCCTCTCCCTGGTAGTGATTAAACCAGGTTGGATGGGGCTTTAGGTAATCTGGTGTTTGTTAAAGATATTGGCAAGGAAGATGGGCTAGATGATCTTTGAAGGTTCCTTCTAAGTCAAACAATTCTATGTTTCTAAAAGCTTCACTTTTAATATGAATCTCCTGCAAAAACACGTACTTGGTTCCAGTCAGAAACATTTATGAAACTTGAGAAAACTTTCATTTTTACTATGAAGTTGTCCATATTACTGGATGATTAATACACTTTGACCTAGGGTCTGAACCAAGAGAAGTCTCATTTATTTTTTAAATTATGAGATTGTCTTTCCCACCCTCATGTTAAAGTATTTGCAGGTAGTCATCAGTAACACTCTCAGAAGCTACTGTGCCGTATCTTTTTTCATGTATCATTCAAATACAAATTCACCTGTGTTTCACTGCTGTTTGTTGTCATCAAAGTACAACCTTTTGATGGTATCAACAATAAGAACATATCATTTAGTGCCAACTGTGACGTATCTGTTTACCAGAGTCATATAGATATACTCTGAATGTGTTTCAATTACTTCTATTGATAAAAACCCAACAGAAACCACTCTAAAAAAAGCTGAGTGAATGTGTTACTGGCTTTGATATCATGGACTACAGGCAATAAAAGAATCTGGAATGAAGTGTAACCAGCATATACAAAAATATAGCCAGACTTTCCTCTGTGAATTGTACCAGTGGGGTAAAATGTGTATTTTTATATGTAGCAAAGAGATTGCCAGAAGCAGCTGAACGCAGAAAGAGGAGGTGACATCAAGCTTTAAGAATATTGTTGTCTATTGGGCATATCTTGTTCACAAATTCCTCATTTTTTCTGTTAATCAAGAAGTCGTACACATTTCACAAATAAAATGGGAAAAGATCAGTTCAGGTAAAGGTAAGAAACTCATCATAAGCTGGTAAAAAGACCCCCCAAAAAGCAAGATTAGACAACCTTGTTCATCCTGTGATCTATGTAACTTTAAGGAAACATATTAAATGATATATTATTTTTTCAGTGCTGTAGAGCAGGTTAAACCACTGGTGCAGTCAGATTAGCTTGGGACCGCACAGAAACATTGCAGCAATTGAGAAAAAAAGCCCCACATGATTGTTACTAAGGAGTATCATCATTCAGAAGCCTGCTATAAACCACAAAAGAGTCCTAAACATACTTTAAGAACACTGAAAAATGTAGGCACCTTTTTTTAAAAAAAAAATCCTCTTTTTTTAATATTGCCTATTTCTTCAAGTATTTTATACACATTACAGCTGGAGACCAATTTCTACAAATCCGTAAGAATTTTACTCAAAAGTCTTGAATGCATTTTTTACCTAAATGTCAGGAATTGTTTCAAAATGTCAGGTAAACACTGTAATACAGAAACCTGCAAATAAATAAACTTTGAAGCTATTTACAATTCCCTCCTGATTACAAAGTTATAAGAATTCATATTTTATGATTTAATGTTTAGCATTCTTTGATTACCTTTTGTGGTATGTTAATCATATTAAAAATACATACATCCTCAAAGTCTTTTAAAGAAATAATACCCAAAATAAGACATATGTGAAATCTCCTATTCACTTTTGTAGCTGCAGTGTTTGTTGGCACACTTCTAGCCTTTTTTACTTTAATGAGTTGGTCTTACAAGTTACTTCAGTACAGTGTGAATACTCATGTAATACGGTTATCATCCAAGACAAATGTGTACCCCTTTTGCTGAAAACTCTCACTTTCTTTGTTGCTATATGATTTTTTAAAAGCAGTATCCAGAGGCAAAATTTTAGCATATGAACTTTAGAAAATAGTATTTGTATTTGTGTCAGACAATGGTCACATGCCTGGTAAACCTTTTTTCTCTTCTCTTTACAGTATCTAAGGGGAATTTTGGAGTAAAAGCCAGGAAATGATCCTGCAGTTTTGGGAATAGGCCAATTTGGTTTGGTTTTTTGTTAATATATAAACAACATTGAAAGCATTTTGGACAGGACAGACATGCTTTTTTTAAAGGTAACATTTTCTATGGGATTTATTTACATAACTACTAGACTATTTCAGTAGACTCTCCTTTTCCTGAAACTTTTGATGAATGACATGATTTTTTTTCAAGTACAAATTAAGGACCATCAGAAGGAATAATTTGGTGAAATGTTGTACCGTCTCTTTTAAACACAGGATCTGATACTTGTACTGCAGCTGCCCATTGTGGATACATCAATCTATTGTATTTTTTCTTCATGTCTATAAAGTGAGATTAATTTGTAGTTTTCTTCATGTCTATAAAATGAGATTAATTTGTAGGTTTAGTACCCAAGTCTATAGCAATCATCAAAAACTCTTTCTCTACTGTGTACCACAAGGATGGGAAACTTCTGACGAGAGTCAGTCCATGACTGCATTTCCTGAGACCCATTGCCATCTCTTTTTATGTAAGTTTATTTTCTATTACTAGAGCATGTTATTGACTGTAAAATATCTTTGAAAGGTTAATTTGGCCCTGAGCAGGGAGAAGGTTCCACCCTATCCACCCTCTAGTAGTATCAAATTTAGTATCAAAGATGAAATGCGCAATTGAAAAAAAGAATCACATTAGTGGATGAGGATCAAATTACAGTGAACTTGCCTCCTGGGTTCACTGTCTATAATAGTGACTTTATTTGGAACAAAATTATAGAAAAGTGTCACTTTTAAATATGCCCTGTGTGTATTCCTGTGTCAAGTTAAAGCAGATGCTTTGTGGAGTAAAAGCCACATGGATGGTTGGAGTGGATGCATTTGAGAGCAAAAGATACGTTTTTCAAGATAAGCCTTGAGTGTTCTTTATGAACTGAAAGATTTAACCAGTAAGGCAGCATTTAGTCTATTTGAACATATTCTCAGAAGTCTTACAATCTGTTTCCGGGAGAAGCTGCAACCTCTCAGAGGGACTGTGTGGTCCAAGCTTCACCCAGACGCTATCTCTGTAAAGTATGCTGGGCATATTTTACAACCACCGCAAGCAACTTCACAGAGATTCTTCCTGTGCCTATATGGTTTTTCTTCACATGAACCTTTCTGTTTTGTTCTTAAAAGAAACACAGTCTGTCAGCTGGGTTCCTTAGAACAATTTTGGCAATAAATCACGGCTCGTGTATGAGCGCTTTCCTTCACTTGTAGAACTACTTCGTGAGGCAAATATAATGCAAGTAGGCTGACTGCAGATAAAGTTCGTGTTTTATTGCAAGAATTCTTTGAAACATCAATGAAATTATCTGTAAAAGACCACAGGCTGGCATTCTTCCAGGCAGTATTTTGATCTAGTGTAGAGCAAGCTAACTTTAAGAAAAGAAAAAAGAAATTCAGGCTTATGTTATTTTCCTGGGAATCTAAGCATGACTTGCCCCTGTTCCATCAGTCCTGGTAAAGGGTCACATCAATCTTTCGTACTTGCTCCTTTGTGAAAATGTTAAGAGATATCCATAATACAATAAAAGAGAAAAACATTAGCCTCATAATTCCAAGAAAGATGTATGTTCCCCTTGATTATTATTTTTTTTTACATCAACAAAACCAGAAGATAGTAGGATGTATGTTTTTTTCTCTCAATTAGTCTACAGTGCCTACATATCTAGTCTTGTATTAGAAAATATGTAGTGAAATAAATTAATGCTTGATATTTATCCAGCATATAAAATAGACTGGCCTTCTCTTCCACATAAATATTCCATGGAGACATTGAAGAACAGCCTGCATAATCCACTTTTTGGTTGAGTCTTTACCATTTTTTCTTAATTTGTCTGCGTGCAGTTTTACTACTTCATGACCCTGAGAGAGAGAGAGAGAGAGAGAAGAAACGTGTAAGCCATCTTTAACTTTTGTTTTCAGAAAGATTGTAAATATTGCTTGTCTGAAGTATAATTCATAGACTTAAATTAAAAACAAGATTAAAAACTGTAAGAAGTGCAGTGCCATTTTAATTATACATCTCACTTGTGTATATCTTGTCAGGAGTTTGCAAATCCGTGATGAGATCTCTTTTCCTTGAGTCCCATTGAGTACACGGATTCAGAACGATAACCCTGGGTTGCACCAGGATTTGGGCATTTAGAAAAATTATTGGCCAGCTTGATATCTCTTTGGTTGAACATCCAGGTCCTAAAATTTCATAAAATCATAGAATCTTTAAGATTGGAAAAGACCTCTAAGATCAAGTCCAACTATCTGTCCAATACCATCATGTCAACTAAATACTGACATGTCAACTAGGCACATTTATCCCAGCAGGTCTCTTAATGATTCCTCCTCCGTTATCCCACTAGGGGCAGTGGTCACATGATGTTCTTCTGCTTAATTTCTATATATTGCTAAGAATATGTTCTACCACCTTGAATGGACTCAGAGATCTAACATTGACCCCAGTAAGGCTGTGATAAGACCAACGGAAGCACTGTTGTTAGATCAGGAGACAAAGATTTGGGGGACTACTGTGTAGCATTAAGGTAAAAGTGATCTCTAAACCAGTGACAACACTAACAGTCTGGTTAGAGTAGAGCACCACTCACAACAGGAGTGTTGACTCAGCAAAGAAGTTGCCTTTGCTGTTCTTAACACTGAGATTTGACAAATGCAATCTCCTCTCATTTGTTGGTGACTCTGTGGTAAGTGTTTGCACAGAGACAGTCCTTTGCAGCTGCGGAGTAATTTAGTTCAGCTTGACTTGGCTAGATCAGCTTAGGCCATGTCTTATTTACATGGGTTGGGAGCAGACAGAAAGTGGCTGTTGTGGCTTGGCTGACAGGAGCTATGTGTTGTCTCACCCCTCAGTTATCAAAATGTACTGAACGTTGCTGTATTTTTATGTAATTTTCTGTAGCTAGACCTTTTACCCTAGTAGATTTTTGTGCTCTATAAAGATATCTTCTAAAATAGCTGTGTTGACGTAGCACTGCACAAGATTTGACTAATTAAAATGATATTACCAATTTTCTCACGTTGATGAGTGCATTCAGTTTTGATTAACTAGTTTGAAAAAATGCACTGGAAAAATAAAAAAAGATGATAAAAACATTAAGACGAGAGTTACAGTGGAAGCAGAAATATTAAAAATTTTTCTGTTGGTTTAATCTGGAAATTAAATTCATTAGAAATAAGTTAAAGTTATATAGGATGAAAAAGCCCAAGAGAAGATCAATACAGGAATGACATTTTCTCTAAACACAAAACCTACAGCATTCACAGTAAATTAAAATGCAAGCTTTTATCAGTATAGTCTTATGTGATACTCTTATATTCTGTGGAACTCAATGCCACAGGAAGTTACTTATGAAGTATGTATTTGCAGAAATGCGCACCGGATTTAGACTAGCTTTGACAAAAATACAGGAATTATCATCTTCATGATTTAAATCAGAATCTGAGCACCTTACCTCTGGAGAAAACTTCCTCCTGCACTACACTGATGCAAAACCAATTCTCTTTTGTTACATACACACCTCCCCCTCAGGCATTTATAATTAGTTTGAGACCACCAGATAAGATGAACCACTGTATTTTAAGGTTCATTTTTCCTAAATTATTTAAATAGCTAAGCCAGAGGCAGCTAATGCTACAGGCCATGAGAGCCAGTAAAATAATTTATTAAAATATTTAATAAGCTCGTGTGCAAGATGGAACTCTAGATGGAGCAGTTCCCTTTGTTTGAACTTGCTTTGCTGGGCTGATAACCATTTCACTAAGTTAGTAACTATTAGACAAATGACTGGCAGAAATATGATAACATATTTCTGTTGAAACATTCAATCTTATATTGGATTTCCTTAATAAGAAGCTCATATATTAGTATAGGAGGAAAGCCTGTAGTTCACTTTCTGAAATGCATTATTTGAAATAATGGCAAAAGATATTTTATAGTGCAGCAAAAAATTCATACCACATTTCTCATCAACCTTCTGGAATATATGATTTGCCCTAATGGCACAATAATGCCTAGAAACAAGAAGTATGGAAAAGTTCTAGCCAAATACCGGAGTTATGGGAACTAACCTGCTGCGTCATGTGACGATGGTATAGGTTTACCAGATTAATTTACAGTTCCTCAAAGCTCTGCTTGTTGCACTGTTTGGAGGGAAGCTGCACATGGTCAACTTCCAGTCTAATGTCATGGGAGAAATGTGAAAGGTTGCCAGAGGCCAGGATGCCAGGACAGCTAGGATAATGTAACCAGTTATGCACAAGCATTCTGCTCAGGCTTCTGGAACCACTGTGAGGAGCACACACAGACACTTAGCACGCACTTCTCTATAGCTTTCTAGTACAGTGCAGCTCCCTATCATGTTTGCAGATTATTCTGTTTCATCTAGTTTTCCTTCCCTCCCAAATATTTGTAAAGAGTAGAATGACTGCAAAAATAAAGATGCAAATTGCAAGAAAACCAAGAGGAGTAGCTAACTTCCTTTGGTCTGATTGCCTCTGTTCTTCATCCAGAGGAGAGGCAAAATAGTAGATGTCACTACAGTTCCTTTTCCTAATCAAACTCCCCTCCCAACAAATTAGATGCAATGAAATGGCCTTCCATAGTTGATCTTCCAAAATCTGACTGGATGTTTGAGGTAAAACTGCACACATTAGCTTAATTCTCCTTCTTTGGAATGAAATTTCAAGGAAAGCAGGCCTTGGAGTCCTTGCCTTTTGTTAATGGCCATTCCTCATATTGAAGCTAGCCTCACGCTACCTGAGCAAAATAATATCTGAGACTAGATGATGGGAAGATAAAAGAATTTAGTCCACAGACTATACAATACTTTGCACACATAGAATAATAAAAATGACAAAAAAGGACAGGGTTTGTGCCAATATTTAAATACTGGCAACTGAGAGAATGACAATGATAGTTCTTGCTTTTCATTTTCTTTACTGCCCTTAGCCCTTTACATAGTTGGCATCTGGTCAAGTTTTGTTAATGGAGACTAAAAAGAGTTTACTAAATTACAGGACTTTTTATGCATTTTTAAATCTGTTTCAACAGACTGTGAGCTTCTGTACTCTCACTGGATCTGTCATATACTACTAACAAGCAGTGCAAGTATTGTAATATTAAAATAAATCTGGAAGCAACTCCAAGACTCACATGTTGTATCAAAATTTATTTAAATATTTCTCTACAAGCAATGTAAATGGTTATCTAATGTGACAGTGACTTTCTTCAACAATATTGTCTTCCAGATTTTAATGAAAATTTGCCTTGCTCCATAATCTTTTTGCAACATGATTTCCTAATATTTAATATACTCCTTCTTATGTGCATTTTGCCTGCTACTTTTCCACATACTCAACTGTTTTGCCATCCCCTCTGTCCATTCCATCTTGGCAATCAAATAATATATATTCTGTCTACTTCAGAATTTGTTTATATAAAAATTTACTTTTAAAAGTTGACTGTTTAAAAGGAAAAACAAAATAAAAACTTTTTAATGTGTTAAGTGAGAAGTAGGGTACAGAGTAATGGCCTATTAATATTCATTTTTGATGATTTAAGCCAATTGGCTTTCATTCCATCTTGCCTGACGCTATGTAGGCATGTATGCATAGGCTGTCAATAATTGCCCCTCCAAAATTTTTTCTGCTAAACTGCAAGCCATCAGTAAAGTACATATTCAAGGAAAAAACGGGACTTGCTGGGCCTCTGGCAAAACCCCACCATGTTAGATTTGTAGAGACAAAATGTTGAGCGACATTGCTAAATGTGATGCTTTGACAGAAAACGATCCATGAGATACTTCTGTTTGCCAGTGGTCAGAGGTCTGAGTCAACAGTAATATTCTCTTCCCATCTGCTGATCTACATGAGTTGTGTCATTATAGATGAATAAATTATATGACCTGACTTTATGATTTCAACACATAGTCACTCCACATTCATATGCAAGATAAAACAAAGTGGTACGCACATTTTCTAATTGGGAATTTCAAAACCAATATTCATTCTACAAAAGGAGCTGTGTTAACAAATTAATATGGGTGTTTAGCAGAAAGCAAAATTATGCCTGGAAGAGCTTACAAATCACAAACGAAAGCAATCACTTAATTTCTGTTGAGCAAGTAGCAGGTAGCAAGACAAACACCACACTGTACTAATTTAGATGTGGTCAGGACAAGGCAAAAGATGAGAAAAATGCATAGAGCAATCCATACTGAAGCACTAAATTCCCATTATTTATCAATGAACTGAATTAATTAGCAATGAGCTGAGGATTCAGAACCTCCATGGCTTGCTTTCTTCAAAAGTCTCTTTGTTTTATAGCAGTGTCTTTTGTCAAAGTTGGTTACCTGTTCCCTACACATACACAGATACACATTTGTACACATGCACTAATACACCTTTTCTTAATTCCATAAATTCTTTAACTAAAAATATAAATGAAAAGGAAACACCTCACAATAGAATCAGTATCCTATAACTGGTGAGAAAAAATGTATTTTCAGAACATGTCTAAGTAAAATTCAAGTATTGATTTAAGATTCAGAGTATTATTGTTCTTTCACTGAAATAATACCCAGTTTATGAGTGAAAGTGCCAATTTCACATGAAGCCATAGAGATTCAAAATAATTTCCTAGCTTCTGCAATTTTATTTCAGGGATCACAGAATCCCCTAAATAATCACTTCATGTACCACATTGCAGGACTCTTTGAAAATTATGCCTGCCTCTTAAAAACAGGCGAAGGTCTTTTCACTGGTGTTTCTGTGCATCTTTCTTTCTCGGAAAGCATGTATAGGACTTCTCAGTGACAAATGATATGAAGAACAGCAGCATTGCTAATTAGAGCATTATGGATAAGGATTTCCAAATTCAGGCAACCATCTCAGAAAGACCTCTTACTAAACTTTCTCAATAATTCTTCCGCAAAACACTTTCAACACATAGAACATATTCTAAAATAATCCCCATATGAGGCCCTTGAGGCCATATTACAGTAGAAATAGAGTCTAGATGTTTTATCTAAGTGAGAGCAGGCATAGTTCAAAGCAAGAAGGTAAAAATGCGTCATAAACAATCCTGTTTTCATGCCTTCCCGAGTCTGAATCTTTGATGAACAATTCCCTGGACTTCCAAGCTGTGGTGCTATAAAGTGAAGAAGAGATCTGGCTTTTGTGTTGTTCCTTTTATGGAAATAAACAAGTCTCACTAAGATAAATTTCTCATAAGGTAAGTGCATGAGCTATCCCATCAAAGATTTTCGATCTAATTGTGTCCCCCAAAGCCAGGACTGTGTCTACATAACTTTGGCTAAGAATGTTCATTCTTGTCAACACACCAGTAGATATTTGAAGTCTCGCATGAGACTTTTAAGCTCTGCTCTCCTGTGTCAAACAGATTCTGCCATTGTCCATCTTAAGAAATCTGACAAGGAAAAAAAAACAAGCTGGCAGAGTTCCTTACTTTACAGGAACTTTATGCGGAGAAAGGGCTTAGCCCTATGATTTCTGCTAGCTTGAGAACTTACTATGTCTAGGTACTTACCTGGTTTGGGTCACATAATGCTGGTGTCTGCAAAAGCAAAAGAAACAGCTGAGTGCTACTGACAGCTGAGTAGTTAGTGTTTTCTCTGCTAGATGTCAGCAATGGTTGCTATCTGATCAGTGCAAGCAATGTTTCCGAAACAGTAGGCAAAATCCTGCCTCTGCAGATTCCAACGGCAAAACTCAGCTGACTTCACTGGGCTCAGGATTTCGTTTACAGTCTCTGTATTTTAAAACTCTGAATTTGCCAGAGGCACACAGTCCTTCAGAGATAAATAATTCTTTAAAAAAAAAAAAAGAATGAGAGAAAAAAATTGCTTTCCCCGTAGCTAAAAATCTTTCATTGCAATGATTACAAAAGCAAATAACCTTTCTCACTGTATCTTAAGGAGAGTTATACTGTATGTGAAGTGTGATCGCTCCTCAGGCCACAACCTGTTTGTTGTATTTAGACGACACTATTCCTACCTATACAATTGGATGGTCTGTAACGAGTGTAGTCTTGGCTCCATTTCCCACCAGTGAAAGTTCACCTAAACAAGGAGGTGAAGGTTTTGGTTTGCTCTTAGGGGAAGTGCATTTGACTTTAGTCTGTCTCTTCAATTTAACTGCAAAACTATTAAAGTAACAAATAACAATGTGAGAATACACCAGTTTAAAAATGCACCATTAAGCTTAACAGCTTGTTGTATAAATTCACTCCCACTGTTACTAGCCCCATGTATCGGAGACCCAAGGCACTAACTGTATCTACAAAGTCCCATGGTGTTTGTTTAGATGCGTTAGAGGTCCTGTAGTCAGAGGAAGGGCTTATGAACCTACCTCTCAGCAAAATTTTACTTTCAAGTGATGCAGAAAGGATTGTCCAATTGGGGCTTTACTGTCATTCTTCGATACACACATTTGGTATGCAAATACAGTTTGTTCAAAAGAAGACTAAATACTTCCTCCTCATTCAGGCTGAATTATCAATATAATATCTGAAAAAAAAAGCAAGGGGATCTTATTCTTCTAAAGATTCTAAAGGGATCTTATTCTTCTGAAGATTCAAGTATCTTTGATAAGGGTCAAAAGTACTGGAGTCAGGTGAACTGTAAAGCCAGCAAGCCCTGCTGTCATGCATATATATATATATATATGTACACACACACACAGACACAATCATTTGTGTCTAATCAGAAAGTGTCTCTCTGCAGTCCTGCGACTTGTATGTACAAAAAAAAAAAGAGCGTCTGTCTGTATACCTGGAGTGACAGAATTTGAATAGAGAAAGGTTGTAGAAATTTTGCAGCGTTGCTTAAATATGAATGTAGATACGTGATATATGAAGGGGAAAGTTGTGGAGCAGTCATATTCCCCTCAGACTTTTTAATCTGTGATTTAAGCAAGTTGATCTGGCAGCCCCTAAGTGTTTGTTTTTTAAAAAAATTAGTGACATTCATGACAGTTTGAAAATGTTCAATACACTTTATAACAGGTTAGAGCTTAAAACAAGGTCAGGTTACATCTTTTATCTAGCGGGTTCTGCTCTAAGGCAGAAAAAAACATCAGTTTTTTTCATTACTGTATGTTGGCTGTACTTTACATCATAGGTTTTGAGCCCACAGCAAAGTAAAAACAATCAAGTTGGCATGAAAACCATACTGTTTTTTACAACACTGTATCTTTTAATAGCCTGGTGTTTTGTTTGGCAAATATTTTCATGCAAAGTGGGATGGGAAAGGTGGAAAAAATGTATTTTGTTGTCCCCTTTGAGCATGGAAGCATAGACTTTTGTAACCTTAAAAAATCATTTTTAATTTCATGCAATAAATATGATTTTGCTGCTTGACTTGGTGTTGACTTTGAATTGTTTCCAAGTTACTCATTACTGCCACACATGAAAACAGACCAATTAAAAAAATGAAAATAACAGTACATGCAAAAACCCCCTAATAATTTTCACATGAATATTTCTGTTTCATTTCATGTTAACATCTTCATGGCTTGCATGTATATTCACAGGCACATAATGCAATAGTCTTCCTAACTAACTTTGTACCATATGCTGAGACATCAATCTTTTCTTGTAGGAATTGTAAGCACTTAAAAACTTTTCTTATTATTTTCCTCTTAAAAATTTCTGTTTCTTCTAAGTTGTGAGTTTATTTTTACAAAGAAACAGAGAAATAAACAAATGCATTCCATTTACTTATGCTTTCTTTTACTTGATGTACTTGATTCAACAAGTTGAAACAGAACAAAACAGAACAAAAAATAATCATTTAAGGACAGGGGGAAAAGATGGAATCATATACATGTCTTTGGTTGAATATAACAGATGTTATTTCCTCCAACCATAATCCACAACATCAAGTAGTCCTTAAAGACTCTGTGGGGAAGTGATTTCCAAAATGCCTGGATTGTCATGATACTGTGTTTGAATTCTAACTATTACTCATTTCAGTTAGGCTCAGTTTCAGGAAATCTGAGAAGCTTTGAAACATATGTGTCTACATTGCTAACTGTCTTTCCCCCCGCCCCTTTCCTTTCCTTTCATTATCTTCTCCCCACAACCTTTTCTTCATTTCCCTTGAATTCATTCAGCTTTTTCATGCTGGCATCCATAATGAATAAATTCACTGGTACAGCTAGGAATATATTACTTTTGAATATTCCCTGCGGCAAAGTTCCATCGAAATTGCTTATCAGTGACAGATGCCCACTCAGAGATGCAAAACTGCCTAACTCAGTCCTCCTCTTCCTACCCAGGTTTGCAATATGTGAATGAAAATAGAGGTGGGAGGACAACAGCCTTTGCCTCTAAGGTACAAACCTTTTAAGTATTCTAATTTTTCTGATTCCCATCCAGGCTGCTGGAAGTTTACCTATTCCATGTGTGCTGGCATCCACCGGCCAACAAAAATAAGGCCAGCTTGAATAACCTCATTGTTTGAACTGCTTTCCAAAATTAATACTCTCAGGACATTCTTTTAAAAAAAGGAAGGAGATGGGAAATAACACTCTCAACCTATATGAATAGTTCCTGGTTCGCTCATGTTCACACACACACAGTCCAATGCCAGCACTTTCTCTAATGATGGATTCAGGTCTTTGCCTCCTCTGGCTTTTTCTGTAAGATAGGAAGGTTATTCTGCTTTAACACCACTAAACCACATGATTAAAAATTTGGCCATCACTTCCATGTACATGGTGTATCAAGTGCAATACTAATAGGTCTGCTGCCATTAACATATGGCAATGCATTTGGGATATGTGCTGATGAATGCCTGCATGTGGCTCTGGCCTCTGAAAAGGCAGAAGGTGGAAGTACCTTTCTACTTTTCAGTCTTTTATGAGTGCTGCTTGTTCTAAGGATGTCTGCATTAGGTATATTCACCATTCACCAGGGTGACTGCAGACACGACTTCAATGGACTTCTTAACACGTTATTTTTTCATCGTAAAACATGTAATGACTGGAAATGGTTTCAGGCACCAGCTGCCCAGTGTGCATTCACCTTTCACATGGTCACCCACAACGGTAGTCGTCAACAGCTGAATGTCCAGATGGAGGTCAGTATTGAGTGGTGTCTCCCAGGTGTCTGCACTGGGACCAGTACTGTTTAATATCTTCATCAATGACACAGAAAGTGGGATTGAGTGCACTCTCAGCAAGTTTGCAGATGACACCAAACTGGGCAGTACAGTTGATATACCTGATGGATGGGATGCTGCCTAGAGGGACCAGGACAAGACCAAGAACTGGACCCATGTGAACCTCAAGGCCAAGTGCAAAGTCCTGCACTTGGGTGGGGACAACGCCCTGTATTAATACAAACTGTGGCCTGAAAAGATTGAGAGCAACCCTGAGGAGAAGGTCTTGGAGATACTGATGGCTGAAAAATTAGACAGGAACTGGCAATATGCACTTGCCTCCCAGTAAGCCAACAGTATCCTGAGCTACATCAAAATTAGTGTGACCAACTTAGAAAGGGAGGAGATTCTGTCCCTCTACTCTCCTTGTGAGACCCACACCCACAGAGTACTGTGTCCAGCTCTGGGTTCCCCTATGCAAGAAGGACATGGAGCTGTTCAAGCAGATCTAGAGGAGAGCTGCAAATATGATCAGAGGACTGGAACACTTTTCCTCTGAAGAAAGTCTGAAAGAGTTGGGCTTGTTCAGCCTGGAGAAGAGAGGGCTTCAGGATGATTTTATTATGACCTTCCAATATTTAAAGAAGGCTTTTAAAAAAGATGGGGACAGAATTCTTAGTAGGGCTTGTTATGATAGTGCAAGGAGAAATGGTTATAAACTAAAAGAAGGCAGTTTCATGCTAGATATAAGCTTTTTTTTTATAATGAGCATGGTGAAATACTGGAGCAGCATGCCCAGAAAGGTGGTAGATGCCCCTTCCCTGGAAACCTTGCTGGTCAGGTTGGAATGGGGCTTTAAACATGACCAATTTAAAGACATTCCTTCTCACTGAGAGGAGGGGTGGACTAGATTATATTTAAAGCTTCCTTCCAACCCAAAATATGATTCTGTGTGTTCATGGAAGGGTAGAGCACATCCCTTATCCAAGGCACAATGTAGGCCTTGCCTGGAAATGGAGACAGAGGTATGAAAGCCTAGTTTATCAAAACTCATTGAAAGACATGCTCAAACCTGCAGGTCTGTCAGTCAAGTCTGTGCTACTATTTAGCAAATCCAAGCTGCTTTGTTTTTGTTGAGAAGCTTACAAAATGAGAAGTTGTGTTGTGCTTTGCTATCCACAAACCACATGAAACCTGGTCATTTTTGATCCATTGTTCCCAGATATGGAAAGAAACCACATGCTTGTTGGACTGAAGTGTCTTATTTTGTATCAAGACAGAAGAGCAGAGAGTCAGTCTCCAGAAAAAGCAAAGTGTCAGTATGTCTTTTAGTCTACTACAGAGGCTGGGCTGTTACAGAAAAAGCATCCTCTTGTGCTGAAGTAAGTCTTCTCTTTAACAGAGTATTTCCAGGAAAGTAAAGACTGCTGAAATTGCAAAAGAGTTCCTCCACCATTTCCCCCCTGCCCCCTTCTCTTTTTTCTTAAAAATTTATTATTTTATTTTAAATCGAACAAACTGAAACAAAACAAAGCGAACAAACAGCTACAAAAAAAAGCCCAACCCAAACCTTTATGTGTATTCTACACATATCCTGTAGAGAGTTCGGCATTTTGCACACTTATAGAACTGTTGGTTGCAACACGCTATGTACCTGAGTTCAAAGCAAAGTTTGTGCCTTTGTTCTCTTGCCAGTATTTTTGCTCTATTCCAGAAGACTACTGCATCCTTCATTGCCATTGTAGATCTCCAGCATGCTTTGTAAATTTGAGCTTGGCAAAAAAATACCCAAACAAAAAAACCAACCCAAAAAACTTTACTATGAACACAGCAAAACAGAGAAAGAGACTTTAAGGGGAATTGTCTAGGCTTACAGTACTGAGATGACAAAAAAGAAAAAAAAAGAAAAAAAACACATTAGCTCTTGTACCAGCTACAGTGAAGGCAGTCTAAAACGCAGTTCCTCAAACCAAACTTCTGCAAGAGTAAATGTTTAAAGCTACTGAAAACAGCTTTCCCTTTCCCGCTCCATTTCTCTCCTTCCTTCACCCCTGCACCCTTATGCCATTAATTCAGCTCAAAGATATTTTGCACAGGTGTTTATGTAACTGTGATACACTGGGAAAATTCCAACTCAAATTGATTCAGCTCAAAGATCTCCTAACCACACTTCCATCAGCACAGTGGGGTGGTCTAGATCCATAGTAAATGGTCAGTTCAAGAAATTCTGCAGGCTTTCTCAAACCTCCAAAACCAGGCTCCTTAGCACTGATGTGTATCAATGAATCCATTGCTAGTAATGAATTTCCTGTTAGGAAAAATATTGCACTCTTGATGCAAGGAGGGTAGAAGTTTAAGTAACTGTCTTGCTTTTTCTTTTCCCTGTGGTTTTGTGTGGAAAACACATCTCCAATTGTTTTACCATAAGCTAAGTTGGTTCAAGCAGTTGCCACTGGATAATTTAAAAGTGGTTGAGGAGATATTTAAGTCCCAGTTATTCCAAAATATTACCTTGCAAGGTTGCAAAAACTAATGTTAAGAAACAAAATAAGCTTGTGTAGTAAAGCTATTTATTTAGCATTATAAAAGCTGAATCATTTTTTGATGCAAAATAAAAAAAATATTTGGGGAAATTGCTCTCTTGGCAAAGTTACATACATTCATTTGAAACAAAGGATCATTTAAAAGCAAAATAAAGGAATCTGCGGTGCACATAGTCATTGAGAGTCTTTGGCTGTAAATTCTCCTCCCTTTTCTCTGTGGAAGCACATGTCTTTGCCTGCTGTTCATCAGCCTTGATTTTGATGGGGTGATTTTTAGTCAGCTGTCTCTATCATTTTGGCACAGACAAAAATCCTTTAAAAAATGTTACACTTCATCAAAGTGTATCATGAGACTTCACGGTCATTATCTCAATGGCCGCTCTGATGTGCTACAATTGGCAGGGCCACAGACGGTGGGGGGTGTATTAGAAGAAAGCCAGTGTTTCATGTGGAAAGCTGGCAAGCCTCTCCAAGCTTCTGTCAACAACTCAGCGGTCTGATCCGATGCACTGAGTGCTGATTATGCTCTTGTTTCTGTAGGAAGTAAACAAGAAAATGAATTCCACAGCACAACACAGCCTCTTTGTATCTTCAAAATGGTGTGGCTGGAAGCCAGCCAGCCTTGTCGAAAGTTTGGCCATTTGTGTCATCAGGGCCCTGGTACTGATGGAGGCTTTGATTACAGCTTGGATCCAGCACGGAGACCTTTCATGGACAACCACTCAGCAAATAAAGGCATTGATAGGTTGTTGGGTCAATTTAGCCATAAGGGTGCAGAGCAAGGTCCTTTTGAAAAGACTAATGGATTAGCTACACAACCAGTCCCACTGTAGGGCCTTATTTCTCAAGTAACTTCATGACTGCTTTCCAGCTTGGCAGGGACTCTCTTCCTCTAAGGCTAGCTCCAGTGTGTTCTTGTTATCAATAGTGCAGCTCAAAGGATTAGACACAAAGAGCTTTACAATTTAATGAAAACAGCTGTTGAAACAACAATTAAGGCAAACAATAGTTTGCATGAAAAACTATTAATTATGCAAAGTTATTCAGAAACTAGAATACTCTTTTATTCATAACCACCTAATGTGACTGACAGAAAGTTAGACACCTTCTCCACTGTTGATTTAAAGGTGTCAGCAAGTGGTGTTGCTTATAATAATATTCACCATTTTTTGTTTTGTTAACATTTGAACAGCTAATGGTTTAAAGCCTGTGAATTCTCTGTGGCATGGCTGCAGCAGGAACGAGTAAAACAGTAATCTAACAGCTAATATTTCATGTTGAGGCAGTGCTGAGCTCTGAAGTTTACTGTGCTACTTTACTATGAACACTGCTCTCCGCAAGCCACATGCCATATCACTACTTAGAAGCATTCTTCCCTTTTGTACCCTGCCCCCTTTACATGGTCTCTTCCATCATGTGCCTTTGTGATCAGGCCTTAAAGTGAGGCCACAGGTTGCTTCAACAGCATCCACTTGATGCCCCCTTCTTCTTTCACTGAACTGTTAGCCCCCTACTTTTTTGTCTCCCTCCTCACTGACACTCAGAAATACATTGCCTCTCTATTTTCAGTCTCCATCCTTGACCAGCAGTGCTGAGAATTGACTTACAGTCTTTTGAATACGTTTCAGACCTTGCCCCCTTACTGCACCTTGAGCCATCATATCAAGAAGTCACATTTAAAATGTTATTAACTTTGCAGATATAAACACTGTCTAATGCCTCCAACTACTGTTTATTTCAGACTGCCAGTTAATTGGCATGCTCTAACACCCTTATTAAGCCAGCTTGAAAATATTGCTTCAGAATGCCTTGGGAATTTAACTAATTTCATGCTAGAACTTAATAAGTAGGATCTGACACTCTTTCATATCTTCAGTAATCCATTAGGTGACTGTAACTCTTTTCATTGACTGGATGAAAGCTTTATTAGTCATAGGGTCTCTACTCTAAACATGTCACCAGAATTTAGTACAGTATCAGCACTAAAATGCAATTGACTTTTTGACTAAATAGACTTTCAATGATGTCCCGGAATGTAGTTTTGGATATCCGCTTTAAAAGCTTTCTGTTAGGATTGTAATTTTAAGTTTTAACATCCTTTTTTTGTTTTCTCTTTTGCAATTTTGATATAGTAACAAATAGATAGTAGTGACACAAAATAAAGTATAATAAAATTTAGTAAAATAATCAATCTATACTAAATTGGCTCCTCAAGCCGATGCAAATGGAGTTGTGCCAAATTATGTTATTTAGCACTCTTACCCAATGTTTAATTCAATATCCTGTAAAGCTACTTCCTTTTAGGGTCTGCTGCATAAACTTTCTTGCCTCCCCCACTTCATCTGTTAAATATCTTCCTTTTTCCCTTTTTTACACTCAGTTGTTTTACCCATGCTGGCTGATGCTTTAAGATCAGATCTTCTGTCACTAGTGCCTCTCTAGAAGCCTGCAAAAGCTCATTAGCACATTTGCTGGCAATAATCCAGTTAATGTATATTTGTTTAAAATCTCAAAAATAATTTTATTATAAGAAAATACAAACAATTTTCCAATGCTAAGTTAGGCACAGAAAGCAAGCATCCTATGCAGCAAGTTGTAATTTATATTTTTCACTAGAGACTTCTAAACAGCATCTGAAATTTGAAAGCAATTATCCCAGTTATCCAGATGTGATTTTTCAATCATTGTGGGTTGGTTTTTTTTTTATATTTTTAAAATTTCTTTTTAGCAGTTCTTATTCAGTGGTGCTTCTCATAGCTGTCATGCTGGCACAACGCTCCCATCTCTTCATTAGTCATTCAGCTCATGGAGCTTAATTGGACAAGGCTAGAGTGAATTTGACAAACATCACAGCAGCAGAAAAAGCAATCACTCTTTCAAGATGAAAATTTGTTTGATGTCTTACTGTGTAACTCATTTACTCTCCTTGGGCATCATGTGACCTGAATGTTAATCAGCCATTGATTGGCTTTTCTCCGTGGACAGTCACGTGGCAAGAATATTAATGGGCTGGGACCGGTAGCAGCACTGGTAGGCAACCTTTGGATTGGCTGCCAGGTTAAGATAGGGAGATAAGTGGGTGCTTGATGAACACTTGACAGAACTTCACAGAAAATTAAGGCCCTAAAATAGCATGAGAAAGTCTTGTCAAATCAAGCATGATTATTATTGAATGCTTAAGGAATTCATCATCTGCATGAAATTGATACACTTCAGCACCAGCAGGCCCTGCAGTCAGCAGGGACTCATCAGACTTTTATTTATATGTGTTCACCAAATCACATTAATTCTGAGAGCTAAAACATGCTAAGGATGAAGGTTATTTTCTGTTCAATCTAATTTATCTATGACAATAATCATCACTAATAATATGTCAAATTAGATTGCAGTCATTTTATGCATGCATGCTGATTTGGAAAATAGTGTTAAACCATCCCGTAGTAATTAACAATTGGTAAAGGTGTGCAGGGCCCAAAGTCATCAGCATATCTAGATGGAAAATTACATTTTATAAGAGGGATTTATAGATATATATCCTTACCTGACTCAATATAAATTATGACCTGTAAAAGCAGATTTAAAAAAAAAATAATTATTATTATTGTTTTTATGCTATCAGAGCTAATCATCATTGAAGGTAGTGTGCCCCTCTCTCCAAATTATTTTGGGTCAAATTCTGCTCCTTTTAAATAGAAAGGAGTTATACCATGGCTTCATAAGAACCAACGACCAATTCTTTGTTCTTAGCATTTTCACTTTTTTCTTTCTTCTGTGGGTTAACCTCCTAGCCATTTACCGACAGCTTCTAGCTTTTAGTACAGATTTAGCAAGGTTCTGTAAGTACTGTACAAGCATTAACAGCAGCAGTGGTACTGTAATTACATGTATTATAACAATGCACATTCTGTAACATCTGCCAGTGTTATTAATTTAATACATTCAGATCTTGATGTGACGTTGTTGGGGGGGGGGTAGGATGTTATTGTTGGGGGGGGTTGGGGTTTTTTTTGTGTTTTTCTCTCATTTTTTTCCTTTTAGATGAAAGAAAGATTAGAAATTGTGCAGATTAACCCACCCAGAATCCTCTATTCTTAGGGAATCATTAAAGCAAAAACTGCTTCTGCTGAAACACTCTTAATAGGAGTTCCTTTTTTCACAGTAGGTATTTCATGGTACTGATTGCTTTAATAACACTTTTACAGTCTCTTGACTTATGAAGTATTACTGTATTACAAAATACTTGGTTTTAAACTGTCTGCTTGGTAATGAAGTTTTAAGGGAGCATTTATATCTTTTTTTGGCTGGCTTGGTTACAAGAATTTGCACACAGACATACTCATGCACACACAAAATCATGCTTTGGCTTACAGAATTACATTTTAAAAAATAAAAGGAAAATAATCTGTTGTTTCTTATTTTCCCTACTCTAATCTCTCGTGATCCTGGTACTGCTTCTCCCTCTCTTTGGAGGCCCTCTTTATTGATTAAATGAATCTGCTCGAAAGGCTGGTTCCCAGGCTCTTTGATCTAATCCGATCTGATCTTATCCGATCGCTTCAGCAGGACATTGGGGAATTAACAATAAGCAGCTTTACCACAAGTGTTTAATAACTCAACACAATCTCCTTATGGCTCCGAGCTGCTCATGTTCTCATCCAGTCAACAGCTCACGGTGTAACAGATTGGACATCCCTCTGAACCTGAGGAATTTTCATGCACTGTGAAACTAATCGCTTCAAGTTCCTTCATAAATCACACAAAGCAGATTTCAGCATCTTAACAAATTGAAAAAAAAAAAAGGAATGGAGGAGGAATTCATCCACTGAGCTAAAGACTGGGAAGGGGCACGAGGAGGGGAGGAGGTATAATCTAAATTCTGTCATCTTATTTAATGTGCTTCTCATCTGCTTAACTTTCACGGGCATAAAATAATTCAGGCAGACTAAAGCTTTACAACCCTTCAAGCCCACACTGACCTTATTTTTTTCCCCTGTATGATAGAAAACATGTGGTTTCTACAGCAGTCATGTTATTTTTGAGCCTGTAACAACCCTTGAGTTTTCTGGCAGTATGCAATTAGGTAGCTAACATGTGACACAGAGTGGCAGAGTATTTTAACTTCCTGTTGCAGGCACCTGCTAACAGTGAATAGATGAGCAGAAGAGATGCCTTGATTCTGGTAGGACAATCAAGGATACTTTTTCTGAATTCAAAGGCAGTAGCATCTTCAAAATGGATCCCATGTGAGATTTGTTTAATCCTTAGACCTTTCCGTGTCACAGACCTTCAGAGAAATTGAGTTTTATTTCCACTTTCCAAGCATCAGAAGAGGAATCAAAGCCATTGACATTTAGGCTCTGTCTGACTATCATCTCTGAACAACCAAAGAGATATATGAATACGTGTAGGAGGTAAAGAAAGAAAAGGGGGTGATTCAACAGAGATCATCACCCTTGAGAAAAGGTTCACTAAATGTTAGAGATGGGAGCCAGACTTTTTAGAACCATGAGAAAGGCATTACAAAACCTGGAAACTCATGTGGCCAATGCCTTTGGGATTGAATTTAACCAGTTTAAAAAGTATCCAAGATTTCAAAATTAGATTCACTAAGTCCTTTTATGCAGTTGCAAAGACTCCTAGAGAGTCAACAAACAGTATGAACAATGTAAATGCACATATTAGCATAGGTTCATCTGAAAGATTTATGTGCCTGATTTTAACAAAGTTTTGTTAGGGTTTTAAGGAGACATGAAAGATATTTGATTATTGTGTTTGCTGCCAACATATATATCCAGTTATAAAACCTGGCTTTGTAATAAAGGTTCTAAATAATGCCAATTGTAAATGTAGTTATTAATTTAGCACTTGCTTTGGACAGCAGTTATCCACTGAAAGAAAATTCATTACTGGGTTCCTTACACTCAGAGCTTGCTCTGTGGTGTGGCTTCCAACGGAATGGAAGGTTAGCCAAGGTACAGTAAAGGTATCTCAAGGTATCTCATCTTGCTCAGATCTTCGATCAATGGGAACTTCTAAAATTATTGAAGCTGTAGTTCATTTCCAATGCATCTTTGAAGTTCAATTTTTAAATTCAAATAGAGCTATGAAATTCAAATACAATTCAATGATTCTCTTACTACTCCCTTATAAAGACTCCTGAAAGTATCTCCATAAAGGATTTGATGTCAATACTAAATTCTTTTCATCTATAGTTCGATCAAGAGGCATTAAGAAAATCTTGAAGGTATGCTTGAAGGCTATGTATGTATTGTTGAGATCATCTGAATCTTTAAAATTATGTCAAGAAATCGCCAAATCTCCTATAAAGCAAGTTTTCTCCCATAGATAGGCTTGTTTTCCAATTATGAACAATGGTCTTTGTCTGGTTCATGTCATGGAGCCATGATGTGAGGGAACTTTACTCTTTCTGGCTCGGTAGCAATCACTAGCCATCAGAGACTTCTTGAATCTGTATTTACTTGACTTTGGTATTAACCAGTGATGATGGCAAACCCTTGGAAAATTTTGCTGAGAGCTATGATGTGTTGATTACTTGAAAACCAGTCACAGAATCTCAAAAATATTGTGTGCTCATCATGGATAATTACTGGAAACCAGCCCAAGGAAGAAACGAAACACAACATACATTCTTAAACTGTTTTAGATGGAGATATTTTTCTAGCAATGAAACAATATTTATAGAATTGATATACTAAGCAGATGCTCCAACAGAGACATTGATACTGTTGCTGCTGTGCTTGAAGTCCCTTTGGATTTAACGTTTATTTATAGCATTTACACCTAAATATTTTCCAGGAATACTGTTCTATTTGGTGACCGAATCTTTCAAAATTCACCAAATCAACAGTACTGACTTGTGTAAGTGGACATACAAAAAGCTTTTTTCATTACCCATTGTCATCCAAATAACCACAAAAAAGCCACTAAACTTGGAAAATAATTCTGGAAAATATTGGTGTATGACTGACAGTCTGGGCCGTTCATGACACTGGCTGAGAATTTTCCAACAAAGCAGTTTTTTTCAGAGCATTTATTTGATTAAGGCTTTGTTGTGTCACAGGAGGCACAGAAGTTACTTTGTGTGAACTTTTGATGAAATACAGTCAGCATTCCTTTGGAACGCTATTTTTTCTCCTGCCATCTCACCTGTTGTGCTTCTTTAAAGCCTAAAACCTGAGTTTCAGAAGCATACCTGTTGTACAGTTTGCCCCTAAGGTGCTGGAGTGGGGCTGTAGACAGTTCGATTTGTGAACCTCATAGTGTTGTGAAACCAGAGTCTGGAAGCCTGAGAAAACCCAGCAGCTCAGCATGAAACTTGGAGAATTCAAGAATGAAGGCTTGAACTGATGTTCACATCCGTGCTTTATCACAGAGCTGAACACCAAACCTCTTCTTCTATGTTGTCAACACAGAGCATTCTGATTAATTCAGAAGTAATATAATTTTTATGGGTAATTTTCCCATCCATACTTTTAAACAAACAAGGCAAAATAAAACAAAACAAAACAAAACAAACAAAAAACCCTCACAACTATTTTACATTCCAAAAATTGAACTATTGGTGGTTGTTACTCAGATTTTATTTTTCCAAATTTTCCAAAATAGAACTGCTGGGTTTTGACACTATTCTTGCAGCTGTTGGATTCAGCCTGACTGCATGTTTTTGACATCTTTCAGAATTATAGCACTCAGAGCTTGTTTGGTATTCCCATGCAGGACAGTAATGGGAATGGATGCTCACTTATAGCTGGTTTCCCCCCTTGGCTTATTACAAATGGGATGAAGGACAATCCAGAATTTTGCCTTCGTGTGGGGGCCTACACTTTGAGCCTTAGACTTTGAAACTAACCTTGCACTTTGAAATTACAGCACGGTTAAATATATCAGTCTCTGGGGAAATCTGTCCAATAAAGAAAGCTGCACAGGGACCCTTAGTTGCACAGGTTGACATAAAGATCACAGAATCACAGAATCTTAGGGGTTGGAAGGGACCTCAAGAGATCATGGGGTCCAACCCCCCTGCCAAAGCAGGTTCCCTATCTCATATTACATAGATAGGCATCCAGACGAGACTTGAATATCTCCAGAGAAGGAGACTCCACCACTTCCCTGGGCAGCCTATTCCAGTGCTCCGTCACCCTCACTGTGAAAAAGTTCTTCCGCATGTTGGTGCGGAACTTCCTGTGCTCCAGCTTACAGCCATTGCCCCTTGTCCTGTCCCCACAGACCACTGAAAAGGGGCTGGCCAATTCCCCCTGCAACCCATGCCTAAGATATTTATAAACACTAATTAGGTCCCCCCCTAAGTCTTCTTTTCTCCAGGCTGAACAGACCCAGCTCACTCAGCCTTTCCTCATAGGGGAGATGTTCCAAACACAAACACACTGCACTCATAAAGCTGGATTATCAGAGAATATGGAGACAGGATGCCACAATACAGACCATAACTGACAGCTAGTACCTCCAGAATAATGCAACTTTAAAGCCTATTTTTCATTATAGAAATGCTTTCATAATGTAGTGCAAGAAGATGAAAGGGAACTGATGGTCTTCACAATTTTTACCATTTTCAACTCCTACTTCCAAAACCAAGCGCTTTGATTATACTAACACAACAGATGTTTATACGGGTATAGAAAAAATAAATAGAAGCCTAACAAAATGAAAGAATTTTTTTGTGCATATGATGAAGGGTAAGAGCAAACCACATATGGCAGATGTTAGTCATGGTTGTTTAATGACCAGCTGAAGGCAATTCAGATATCTAAGGATGAGAAATATATAAGAACTAAGTGCAGAACTCTTAAGTTATTTATCCAGCTATACTGACTTTATCCAGAAGATAATATTTCTGCCCTTCACCTGTGGCTGCACTCCAGTATATTACAATGGGTAAGGCAAATAATACCTCATAGAGATCTAATAACGAGGAAGGTAATGAACGTGTTTTCTCAGTAATGCACTGACTGGGTGGGCCTGCAATATATGAAGTAGTGGCACACAGAGATTTTGTAATTAAAATTGAATTGAAGCAGTGCAACCACTTCCTTTTAGAGCTGTCTGGTGCTATGCAAGTAACTTGTAAGGTACCACATTGCACTATGTTGGCACAACACATCTTTAAATATGGCACAGGTTCTCACATACTTTATTTAAGGACTGTAAGACACCAAAGACTTTTTTCCTGAAAAGTATAAAAACTGTATACTTTATTTGTTCGTATTCCAGTAACTGAAATTTTGAGACTTCTACAAACAGTACCGGCTACTGTGTTTGACCACAGTGTTACCCAACGAATTACGAGACAGGGAATCTAACTCCTCTTTTTTCCTATGAGCTTCCAGATGAAAGCAATATGGTATAAAATTCATTAATGGCGTCATGTTCTGTAGTAGTAAAAATATGTTTTTTAAAATGTAAACTATCCTGAAATCTTTGGAAAACAGTCTCCTCAAAAGAGAACACCCAGCTTTAAAAAAGGCAAGAAGGAGGATCCCAGTAACTATAGGCCAGTCAGCCTCACCTCTGTCCCTGGAAAGGTGATGGAACAGCTTGTTTTGGATGCCATCTCCAAACAACTGGAAGAGAAGAAGGTCATGAGGAATAGTCAGCATGGATTCACCAAGGGGAGATCGTGCTCGACCAATCTCATAGCCTTCTATGATGTTATTACCAACTGGGTGGATGGAGGGAGAGCAGTGGATGTCATCTACCTCGACTTTAGCAAGGCTTTCGATACTGTCTCCCACAACATCCTGATAGAGAAGCTGAGGAAACAAGGGATAGACGAGTGGACAGTGAGGTGGGTTGAGAACTGGCTGTCAGACCGGGCTCAGAGGGTCGTGATCAGTGGAGTAGAATCTGAATGGAGGCCTGTGACTAGCGGTGTTCCCCAGGGCTCAGTGTTGGGTCCAGTCCTGTTTAATATCTTCATTGACGACCTTGATGAGGGAATAGCATCCACCCTCAGCAAGTATGCCGATGATACAAAACTGGGAGGAGTGGCTGACACGCAGGAACACTGCGCTGCCATCCAGCGAGACCTGGACAGACTGGAGAGCTGGGCAGGGAGAAATCTAATGAAATTCAACAAAAGCAAGTGTAAAGTCTTGCACCTGGGGAGGAATAACCGACTGTATCAGTACAGGCTGGGGGATGACCTGTTGGAGAAGAGCTCTATGGAGAAGGACCTAGGGGTCCTGGTTGATGACAGGTTGGCTATGAGCCAGCAGTGTGCCCTGGTGGCCAAGAGAGCCAATGGGATCCTGGGATGCATCAGGAAGAGTGTGTCCAGCAGGTCGAAGGAAGTGATCCTCCCCCTCTACTCTGCATTGGTCAGGCCCCACCTGGAATACTGTGTCCAGTTCTGGGCTCCCTGGTATAGAAAAGACAGGGACCTTCTGGAGAGAGTCCAGAGAAGGGCGACAAAGATGATTAGGGGTCTGGAACATCTCCCCTATGAGGAAAGGTTGAGTGAGCTGGGTCTGTTCAGCCTGGAAAAAAGAAGACTTAGGGGGGACCTAATTAGTGTTTACAAGTATCTTAGACATGGGTGGCAGGGGGAATTGGCCAGCCCCTTTTCAGTGGTCAGTGGGGACAGGACTAGGGGCAATGGCTGTAAGCTGGAGCACAGGAAGTTCCGCACCAACATGCGGAAGAACTTTTTCACAGTGAGGGTGACAGAGCAGTGGAATAGGCTGCCCAGGGAGGTGGTGGAGTCTCCTTCTCTGGAGATATTCAAGTCTCGTCTGGACGCCTATCTATGTAATATGAGATAGGGAGCCTGCTTTGGCAGGGGGGTTGGACCCGAAGATCTCTTGAGGTCCCTTCCAACCCCTAAGATTCTGTGATTCTGTGATTCTGTGATTCTTTGTCGATTGTTTTAGCTTTAAGAACACTGCACCAGCATTGTAAGAAACTTCCTCTTTCCAAGGTCACCAAATAGGTGGTTTTGAAGAGCAAACACGGTAATTACGCAATGAGTAACTAAAACCTAAATTCAAAGCAAGCACCTCTGTTGATACTATAAATGGTAGTGAATTGTACTCAGGACTTAAAGCTAAACAATTGAGAAACCCATGAACTATGCTGCTGCTTTTGTAGTATTTCTCTCTAGGCCAACCTTGAACACCCAGAATACTATGTTAGCCTAGGTTAGGTTAGCTTTTCTTCTTTATTAACAGTATTTCTGTTACTGAGGTCAATGACCTCCAGTGTTCTGAACTGAGGTACCTACCTGATCAGCAAGTCCCAAGATATTCAGCCTTGGCAAGGACAGGAACCATAGTGCTTGGGTGCTAACCTAATGCCTGTCAGTTATCTAAGCAAGTTCCTTGGGAGCTGTAGGCCACACCTTTTTTAAAGGTGTCTAGATTCCTCAAATTATTATTGAAATAAAATAAATCTATAGCAATCCTGAAGTCTTTGAAAATGAAATTAATGATGGGATTACTCTGTCCAAATGACATGTCTGCATATAAGCTAGTTTTCTAGCCTTTCCTTATGGTCAACAGAAAGGCAGCTCTAGGTTGTCATTCCTCTCACCCCAAGGCAATTTTTCTTATAATAATTTAGACTAATCATATTCTAGAAGTGTTCATTTTGCTTCATTGATCCTCAGAGATTCTTAGGTAAGACATAGATGCTCACATGGTAAGCCACCTAGGTGAACTGCTTCTCACCCTGGATGTCTCCCTGCACCTCTCAGAGTAAAAGGAAATCTATAAATCATCCCACTGTGTTTAGAGATTCTTAAATTTTTACTCTCCAAGTACTTAAAAAACAAGCTGTTGCTACCCTCCATATTCCCTGGTTTGATTATTATCTAAATCAGTACAGTGATATTCAAGGCCTAAAAATTATTTCAGTAACAATGAACACATTCTTGACATCGTATGTTGCAAAAAGCATTCTTTCCTGGCAGATCTCTGCCATTCATATGTAAAAGGTTATACTGTCTTATTAAAAAAAAAGAAAATTCTCAAATGAAAGCCACAAGTTGGAAAAGAAACTTACAAAATAAAAGTGCATCATGTTTTGTCTGTTTTTGAAATATGGCCAGACTAAACCATTAAATAGGGATTCTGTTGCATAAAGTCTGCAGAATTCAACCACAAAGCCACTACACCAAGAATGTTGTGCCAAACAAAACATATCAAGACTAGTTATGCTCAATAAAATGTCTAAATCAAATGAATGTTCTTCATGCTTACACCACTTCCTGATGTCAGGGCAAATACATCTAAGTTTGCTCAGATATGGAGAAGTCTTTTGGTGTCAAATTATTAATAAAAAAAAAAGCCCAAACAAAAGCAAACAAAAACCAGGACCAAGTTCAAGATAGAATAGACGAAAAGCTAGATAATGCCATAATAGTAGATTTTTAGTTTGTATATTTGCATCAACCAAGGTACACATGGGATTAAGGATTACTGTAATGGTCCCAGAATCTTCTTCATGTCTGACAAAACTTGGAGTCAGAGATGTAGGAATTATAAGCACTATGACTGAATAGTTTGTATGAAACTCTGTGTGTGTGTGTGTGTGTGTGTGTCTAAGAATTGGGCAGAAGCCATGCAAGTTCAAACTTGAGAAAGGATTCAGGTAATCTTTGCATGCCATGACCTATGACAGAATTATATTGTTTGTTTTCAAAAGACAAGCGTTTCCTATTTCACTAATAAAAACATATGAAACACAAAGTGCAAGAGAACTATTTTATAGGTGTGACATGGTGGTGGGTTGACCCTGGCTAGCAGCCAAGCACCCACACCGCTGCCTGCTCACATCCCCCTGCCCAGCAGGACAGAGGAGACAAAAACAGCAAGAGCAAGAAAACTTAAGGGTTGAGAAAAAGAGTTTAGTAAATGAGGAAAGATAAAAAGCAAAGAGATGTGAAGGTAACAAATTGCCCCCTCCAACAAGCAGACCAATGCAATCTCTTGAGCAACAGCCACCCTGGAAAATATAAAAACCCCAAACTTTCTTCTGCTACACCAACTGTGTTGTTGATCATGATGTTACAAGGCATTTAATATCCCTTTGGCCAATTTGTGTCAGCTGTTCTGGCTGTGTCCTTTTCCATTTTCTGGCTTGACCACAGTCTGCTCACTATGGCGTTAGACAGAGTGGAAAAAATAAAAAGCCTTGACACTTTGCAAGGACTGTTTAGTAATATGCAAAACATTGGTGTGTTATCAACACTGTTTTAGTCACAAATCCAAAATACAACACTGTAAGTTATGCTAACAAGAAAGTTGACTCCATCCCAGCCAGACCCAGTACAAACATTGAAACAGTTAAATGGAAGAATTTGTAATGCATTCAAATAATTTCTCTCTATAATAACTGTATTCAGTTGCATTGCTTTGACAGCAATCATTACTATGTGTCATACAATATGCTTCATTCAAAAGGACTCTGGTTTTCTAATGTGCATTCTAGTTTTCCTACAGCTTCAACCCCAGAAAAAAACTTACTCAAAATACTACTTTGCGATACATAAGCCTTTATCACTCTGGTTCAACTATTTCTGCCAACTACCTAAATAAAAGAATGTATTATGCTAACTACCGTATTTGTCTTTCCTCGGTCTGCTTCAGAAACACACTAAGAGAGTAATACTGTCCTCATTTGCAGAGGAAAAAGAACTCATTAATACCCTCCTTGTAAAATTCCTATTTCTGGCTGGGCAGATAGCTGACCTTCCTACCTAAGCAAGGTGTTAAAACAGTTAACAGATCTTCTGAAAGTGACTGGTAACAGAGAGCCTAGATTTAACATAATCGTTTTCAGAAAACTATTTACAGTTTCAGACATACTAGTAAAGGCTGTCGTGTCAAGTCAGGTTCTTGATTATCTTTGCATAGTTTTATGCATCATCACAGGTCCAATAAAAAACTGATGATAAAATAGCTATGTTAAACAAAATTAATTTTGTTGGACACTCCATGCCTCCCCCACAAACCTAATACACTCATGCTGTCGTTTTCTATACTGACTTAACTATTTAGAAATCCCAGGGTTTGTGGGCAATTACATTTTCAGTTTAAGAAAGAAATAATTAAAGACTGCCTGTGCTTTTAAAGTCATTGCGTTTGATTCCAAAACGAGCTTTTTTAAACTTCTTCTTGGGGGAGTATTCTTACTGAACCAAGTAAGATTCTGTGGGCAATAGTTTGGAAAACAAGTCTTTACTAGGTGAATAGTGTTCATATGCACAATACAAACATCTATTACTAATATGTGAAAAAACTTCAGAGGGCTAGTGGCCAAAACACACTAATTTTTATAAGCATCTACGAAATAAAGACCACAATCCTATTTTATGGATGAAAATGCTGACAAGCAGGGAGATCAAGCTGGTTTACTCAAGCTAAATTTAATGGTATGGCAGTGAAACTTTTACCATACTCAGCCAGACCGTTATGAAAAGGCTGGTATAGCATTCTTTCATATGAAAACCTGAAGAAATCTAATCGTCAATCTGAGGAACATCTCCTATATCTTTCCCAAGAAAAGTGATGAAAAGGCTTATGGAGAGTACTGTGATTTCCGCATGGTGCTGAGAACAAAATTCCTACAAGAATTTTAGAATTTTGACTTTTTTGTCTTCATCTTGGAATGAAAAACAGAAATTATGTAAATGTTCATGAACCAAAAATCTAAAGAAAAAAAGATTAGGATCTGTTAAATCTTTCAAATTAAAATCTATTTCTCTGATTATTCATGTGTGTGTGTGTGTGTATGTGTTCCTTAAAAGGTCACTTTGACTTGAAAATTAGAATATTTTCTGAGGAAATCTGTGTTCAAATTTCTCTGAAAAATCTTCAGATAAAAATTAAAATGACACAGTGAGGAGGAAAGATCCTCTCTTCTAATACAAATCTAATTTTTTTCCATCAGAGATTTGCAATGGCTAATTCATCAATGGTGTAATGAAGACAGCTGCATTTCACATGCACCTTCATGTAACAAATTATTTTCTGTGAACATATAGTATAAAAGTTTTTCAGAGTTTAGTAAAATTCAGACAGTTTTAAGCATCTGAAAACCACATTAAAAAAACACTTCTCTTGCAAACACAAGATTTCTGGGATTCATGACCTTATTTTTTCACAGTTTGCAGAAGATACACAGCACCTTCATGTAAACTAATGCAGAGTCTTTTAAGAATATGTTAAAATAAATAAATTTAATTTGAAAATAATCTCTGTATGCACGTGATTTGCAATTAAATAATGAAGGAAATCAGAAAGCTTTTCAAGGAAGATTCATTAGAAAAACTGATGGACATAACTGGCTCAAATGCCTCAGTTTCCAGATCATTACAGGCCACAAACTTCTGCAGCTAGTTACTAGCTCCATAAACAGGAGTCCATTACAGATTGTCCATGGCAAATACCAATTTGCGTTAATCCATAGAAAATATCATATCTGAGGTTAAGAATTTATTTTGCAGTTACCATTTTGAGAAAATAAAATTTTTTTAAAAATCATAAATCAACCAGAATTAATGTTTTCCTTATGATCCTGAATGTATGTCCTGGGAACTTAAGCTTGTCTTTCCCTCTGCTCTTAGTCTAACAAAGAAAAAAGTTATTTCATTTTATTTGCTGCTTCTCAAAAATGAGGAGAGGTAAAGCAAGATTGGTAATAAATGATTTTTTCCAGAAATACAAGTATTTAGTGGCCTTAATGTAGTCCTAGAGAAACACTTGGACCCACTGTTATCTCCCTTTCATATGTGGAGTGGAAATAGTTCAAATGCCTTCCAGTAGGAAGAATTGCTTGTACATTTTCCCACAAACTTCTATCACTCTGTATGAGGTGGCACTGTGATATAATTCATCATCTGGTCATAACTTCACCATCTCTTGGCACCGCATTCTAAACTTGAAATGACTGAGATACTCCTTTTGATTCCCAAGTGAAGGCAATTATGTGTGAATCGGCCCTCTAAGAAATCCATAGATATGGCAGTGTTTTAAAATCCAGTTCTTGTCCCATTTTTCCAATGCAATAATTGATGTTACTTTAAACATTGTAAATAATTTCTGTTCTTTTATAGTAATTGGAAACTGATGCAATTTTGTGGCTTAATATTGCATATGTAAATATAGGCTAATTGAAACTGCCAACTAATAAATGTTCCTAATATAGTATTCATAAACCCAGAATATTTCATACAAATATTTGGTTGCATATGAGACATCTGAATTAACTTTTTCTTTGAATTAAATAAAAAAAAAGGTGCTTTCATTTTATTGCATTAGGCTTAAAATGTCATACTAGACATTGGAAAAGTGAATGAATTTGCACAGCAAGATTAAGGCAACTATGAATAACACAATATGCATAATCATATTGCTCTTCTTCAGCCTTGTTAACATTTTATACTATAAAAAAAATCTCTGGATAAGAAACTGCAATGCTTGGTAGTTAGAGGCAAAACACAGTCATGTTCTTCCTGTCAGCTTTCCTAAACATGTCTCTATTTCAACGTACATCAGTTGTGGCAATAGTTCTGTCCTGAGCTTGCTTGTGGCACACTGCAGCTTACAGCTTCTGAAAGGCAGCAAGTGTGACATGGGACTAGTAAATTTGCCAGTCAAAGTAAGAATTATTTTAAAATAAGAACTTTACCTCATGAAAATGTAAGGCCACTGCACTCTTTAAACTGCTCTTTGTTAGAAACACTATCAGACAGCTTTACCACTAAGCTAAAAAATCCACTAGACACTAAATGTGTTTCAACACTTCAGGTAACCTCTTGGCCACTGCCAGGAGGCTCTGTTGTAGGATGCCTCTATCCTTCTCCACACTGGTGGCCCCAGGTGACAGATCTCAGGCAGGCTTTCCTCAAAGGTACCACCTGAAATATCTGGAATAATAAGAATTAACCAGACTGGTGGAATGGTGAAAAGGGGGTGGAGGGTGTGGAGAAAAAAAAGAGAGGGAAGGGAAGGGAAGGGAAGGGAAGGGAAGGGAAGGGAAGGGAAGGGAAGGGAAGGGAAGGGAAGGGAAGGGAAGGGAAGGGAAGGGAAGGGAAGGGAAGGGAAGGGAAGGGAAGGGAAGGGAAGGGAAGGGAAGGGAAGGGAAGGGAAGGGAAGGGAAGGGAAGGGAAGGGAAGGGAAGGGAAGGGAAGGGAAGGGAAGGGAAGGGAAGGGAAGGGAAGGGAAGGGAAGGGAAGGGAAGGGAAGGGAAGGGAAGGGAAGGGAAGGGAAAAGGAGGGGTAAAACTTGCATTGGTAGGAAGCAGCAGTGCTGAGGTACTGACAGGCTGACTCTTGTTCTTACCTCTTCTATCAGAGTGGTTCCAAAGAATGTTTATACATATGCTGATAGACACTTTATATATATATAAATAAACATACATATAAAAAACATATATATAAATATATATGCATATAAAATAGGGTGCTAAAGTAGAATGACAGCCATGACATAGCTTCATTCATTACTACTGTTTCTCACATCACAGTAGCCTGCTAATATATAAAAATTCTAATATATATGTATATACAGTACTAATGCAATTATGAAAAAACTGCAAATTACCTGCTACTGATCTTGAAAGCACACGAACATCTGTGAACCAAGAACTATTGGTTTTATAAAAACTCTCAGTGTCCTGCAAATGGGTGGCAGCATTTGTGGGTAGGCACTTTTGGGGAACCAGCTTTTGGTGGTCACACCTGGAAGTGCAATGTGGCTCTCGGCGAGTTCACAATGGGACAATACTTCTCACCATACATCCACCAGAGTTTTCTGTCTATAGTCATTGACAAAGTGGCAAAGAAGTTACATGTGATTTTTCTTTTCTCTGGGGCACTTTCTGTGACTGAATTATCTGAACTGGAAGTGTTGCTGGCTCTCAGGCCACCTAGGAAATTAGTCTTGCATCTGCACAGACATGAGGGTTGTGTCTGTGTACACGAATCTTTTTGACGTCCGTCTTCCCAAATAGCCTGACTTTTTTCTTAATGCACATGGCTTTGAGATGTCAGCAATCTGCCAAAAGCTGAAGACTTGGCCAGGGCAACTTTGGTTAGCAAATTGGTCAGCATGTGTTTCCAATATGTATGCTATTGGCTTAATTAGGTTCAATTAACAAGTGTTTATGTCTGTTGTAGGGGACAATGGCTATCTAGTGAAGGCTTATTTATTGGCAACATATGGTGTACTGGTGAATGATTGCCAGAATAACTAATGATGCATTTAAAAGAACTTGTTCAGTTCAGACTTTTGGAACACTAAAAATGTTTTTCAGATGTCTGTGTAGTCTGAGAGGTGCCTTTTGGCTCGTTTCTTTGAAAATGGACCTGGTGCTCCTTGCAGCACCTTATGACCCAAGGGGATGGGAAGTGGGAAGAAACTATCATAGTATCATGTGAATTAAGGAAAAAATTTTCATAAAAAACCAAAAGAGGTGCCAGAAAGTATAACTAATAGTATTATTATTAAAATTCCTTCTCCATATTCTAACATGGTTATGTATGCCTGAGACTTTACAGTGATAATGAGACAAGTAGGATCTCCAGTTCAAATGATGCTGAAATTTAACATGAACTTCAAGTAACTTGTAAAGTAGGTCACAATTAGAAATGTGTACTGCTCACAGACTGTATACAAGCACAGATGCTAACACTAGTTAAAAAGATTTGCCTTTAAAATTTATCTGAGAAAGGAAAAAAAAAAAAGAAAAAAAAGGAACATCCCACATAATAACAGACGCTGATCTAAGCAAATACAGATTTTGTAATATAATGCTCTGTAATGGGATTGGCCAGTGTAAGCACCAAATTCAGAACAATAGTTTGCCATTAAAGTTAATCTTCTGATCCAAGGTCGATGTTGACTGCATTTCTGTCTGGATTTTAGCTAGGAGCTCATTGGCAGTTTAACTACCGCAGAATAAAAATCTTTATTATTTCATGGAATTATCTTGAATTTTGCTGGAAACAATGGGAGTGTTAGCCATCATCAAAGCTGTGTTTTTTTATTACATCTTTGAGTTCTTGCTCTCAGGCCTGTACTTGCAAACCAGAAATGGAAAAAGAGTCACACCAGTTCTGGCACCCCTGTGGCATAAAGTGGCATGCAAACTGAATTTACAAGCTTCTGAGGAGGTTGCCTTATAAATGGAAATTTCCAGGAGCAATTCTTCCTTCTGGCTTGGGTTTCTCACCATTAGACAAATCCCTGGTACTACTGAAAGGACTCTACACCATGCCCACCCACAACCCTCACAGAAAGAGACTTGTCCATTGGCAGCTCCCACAGCTCCTCTCTCCCTGGGCTGGCAAGGTATGTGGTCTGTCTCCGTGGCTTTTAGGCACAGGCAGATTTTTACATGCAGCCCATAGGGTCAGGACCTTTTCCCATGTACCAAACAGCTAAATTTATTTGTCCTCCTTTTCCAAACTTCTGCAAGCTTTAGCTTGGCCACACCTTAAGTAAGGGGCCAGCATCTTTCCCTCTTAAAGATTAAAACTTCCGTAATATCCTGTACCTCATTAAGGCCGTGTCGGCAGTTCTGCACATCAGCAGAAGGTGTCATACCTCTAAGCTTACCCTTAAGAGGTTTAGAGGGACTCTGGGCACATCCTCATGTGCACACACAGGTTTGAAAAAAATCTTGCACTTAAAACTTTTTACAACAAAAAAGATTGTAGCTTATTTAGTGCTGGTTGAGCTTGAAATCCTGTCATCAAGGCTATTCTTGCCTCTAACATGAACATGATTTAATGTGATAGCATTTAATGTGATAGCATTAAATGAAACTATCTTCAGATTATATTTTTTATTTATTCACTCTCCATACTAGGAGTTTTTTCTTGTGTGACCCCTTAAACAGCTCTTTCAGAGTTGCTCTTTGGCTTTCCTTCACAAATACAGAATTTTGCATTAATCTATTCTAGAATAAAGAAAGTCTTCAGGACGTTCTTTAACAACATCAAATATTTGCCCTTCATTGGCCCAATGCCATTTTGCACACAAAAAGATGCATGTGGCATAAACACTTGTTAGAATTTAAGAAAATAGGTAGCTTTTTGTTGTAAGAGGGAAGTGGATGATTATTGCCAGGTTATCAGTCGGATTGACTCCGCAGTTGTAGTTACCTATAATTTTTTCTTCTCAGATCAGTGTCAGAGTTCCTGTATGTTTTCTACATCAGGCAGCTCTTATACATAAAGAGGAGCCTTTACCTGTGGAGTTTAACAAAGATCTCAGAGTGTAAAATACTAACACATATAATGAAGCACTTCGGATAACCATCAAATATCCCTAGGAGGCAATTAATAAATACAAATTTTGTGTAGGAAATTAAAGTGCTATATACTTAAATTGTAATCTCTCCATTCTTTTTACAGAACATAATATCACAGAATCACTGAAGATTAGGAGTTGGAAAGGACCTTGAAAGCTCATCTAGTCCAACCCTCCCTTCCAGAGCAGGATCACCTGGACTAAATCACACAGGAATGTGTCCAGGTGGGTTTTGAATGTCACCAGAGAAGGAGCCTCCACAACCTCTCTGGGCAGCATGTCCCAATGCTCCATCATCCTCACAGTGAAAAAGTTTCTCCTTACATTCAGATGGACCTTCATATGCTCCAGCTTGCACCTGTTGCTCCTTGTCCTATTGATGGCCATCACTGAGAAGAGCCTGGCTCCATCTGCCTGACTCTCACCCTTTACATATTTATCAACATTAATACGGTCACACCCTTTGTAACAATCTCAAAACAGAGAAACCTAGTAGTGGGTTCTACTTCAAAGTGAATATTTACTGGATTTTTTCCGTTCCCTCTTTACACTGTTTTTTCTATTTTACAGATAATCCCACTAAAACTGGAAGAGCTATATAAAAATAATATCTTCATTCAACACAAGGAAGGGCAATGAAACTGAATCAGTATATTTAATTATCGTCTAGCATTGCATGACACTATTGCCAAGAACTAAACATTAGAAAATACTGAAATGTATTTACAAATGACAAATAAGATATCTCCATTTTAAGGGACTGAGTGGTTCAGGGGTGTGCCAAAAGGACATATACTCCCCACCAGTTTAAAGACTGCTGATTTGGATGAAGACAGTCATGGGATCAGAAGTCCTACGTGATTACTTTTGTGAAAGTATTTTATCAGTATATCTTTTATAAAGAGATGCCACAAAACCTCTGAATCACTGAAATTTAGCCAAGACTGGCTAAAAACAGATGGCATTTCATTTTCTTCTTCTGAGAAAAGACTATAAAATGCTCAGAGGGGGTAAAAGCTCACAAAACTGATTTTTATAATGCTGGCAATATGCTTTCAAGAGAAAAAAGGGAGGAACTATTTTCCACTAATTGAAATGCTATTACTCATATGCAGTATGTAGGACAGAGTTGATTTTAAATCTGTCACAGTCCTTGAGTGCCTGAGAAGCTAATGATTCATAAGAAGTTTACATATCCAGGGCAAATGCAACCCTAATACAATCCCACAGAAGTCACTGACATTGTACCTTTTACACCAGGTTTTATTTTCGTAAGGATTCACTTGTTTTAATAGGTAGACCTGCTGCTTGATCAATACCGCAGTCATAAAATAATAAATAAATAAATAAAGCACATTAAGAAAGTTAAAAGATATTTTTCAAAGGATAATACTTTTGTCATTACCTTTGCAACTGGGCCCCCACAGTTATCATTGCTACTGAAATACTGGAAGACTTGAGTCACCATTTTGCATCCAGAAAACATAAGCATTAGAGAAGTTTCCTCATCAAAGTTTTATCTGGAGGCTTATAACAAAATGCATTTTCATAATAACAGTTTGTTAGTAATGTGGTTGAGAGGAACTGTTCATCATTTTTGTTACAACAGTTCGTTTGTTTGGTTAGATGCTATGTGAACTAGAAAAGTCCTCTGAAATATACTCTTATTTGTGGAAGCGTAAGAGACATCTTTTGAGAAATGCTGTTGTGGTTATGAAATAGTATTTCATCAGAAGATGCAGAAATACTTTGGGAGGTTGGACTGCAGCTAGGATTTTTTTTTAATTTTTTTTTTTTTAAGCAGCTCCAAAGAAGGCAAGGTAAAATAATATACATATAAAGAGTATACTTGAAAGCAACATTATAGCAACATTGAAGTGGAAATTCTGGTTGTCCAAAAAAGTCAAGAATGTCCAAGTCAGGTTTCTCATTGTGAGCATGATGGTGACCCTCATCACGTCTGAACTTCATGAGTTTTCATTATTTATAATTGTCTAATATACACAGTAAGTCTCACAACACAGTGGTCAACAAAGAAAAAAATGTGCTCCCTCTTACACTGTAACTTGCTGAACAATGTGTCACACAGACCTTTTAGGTATGCTGGAGCAAACATGAAAAAGCCAAACAAAGAGAGTATCCTTACACCAGAATAGCTTTGAATTCTTCAGGCTGAACTATTTCCTGTGAGTGTACTCCAGTGTCTGATGCTTCACTCAAATAGGGTGTTATGCTGGAAAAAAGGGAATGAAGGTCACGTTTCTCCACCTCCCCCTTCAATGGGCTTGAGGGACTCTGCCTTTCCCAACTGTCAAAAGAAAGCACTGATGCCCTGGGCTGTGGGCGTAGGTGTTCTGTGTGAGAAATACCCTGCCACAGTCCCAAGGCTAAGTGGTGGGCTGGGATAGAAATTAAGAAATCAACTCTCCTGAAATTACCCTACATCCTACTGTGGGTATCTCTGTTTTCTCTCTGGTGCTCTCATGTCACTTTTCACATGCCCTGTACCAGCAGCCTGAATGTGTAACACAAAGCTTTCACCATGGTACATGAGGGAGAGTATGAGTGATGAGTACCTAAAACCAAAGGTCATCAAAAATCCTAAATTCCCACATGGACCTCACCTGAGGCCTCACCTCGTGGCCAAACCACGTCCAAGTCAACAAAGGATCAAGCTCCACTGCAAACAAGGCTTCAGTTTTACTTGAAATGGGGAAAAACTGTAACTAAAAAATACTGGAGAGATTTTTTAACCCAGAAGACTCATTAAATCATTCTTCTTCCTACAGACTTCAAAATCCCTATGATCACGGCCTTCATCTTAACACCAAGCCCAACATTGCACAGATCCAAGATTAGCCTTGTCATAGTGAAAAATAAACACCTGGCAGTACCGGTACTGTGTAACAGTGTGCTTCTTTGAAAAGAAACAGCTCATTTTAATTATGAAGAATTAGTCTCATATGCAGCACCGTTACTGTGCTTAAAAAGAACTTTAATTGTTGTCACTTTCCCTAGGAGGATCAATGACATTTTTCCACAAGTGGGTGGTGACAAAATTGGAGGTGTGTGCGCAATGAAATTTAAATCTTGTCCCTCTGTTCAAAAGTCTCCTTGCCTGCAGAAAATTATAAAAAAAATTAAAAATCCTAGTATCTGCCAGAAATTCAATTCCAGGTGTCAGCGTTCTTCAGAGCAGTATTTCCTTTTGCCACTCTTCTTCTGAACATGTCACACAGCAAGGGAAGCACTGCTGCTGACATGACCCTGATAGGCTGACATAAAAACAGAAATGAAAATTATGATGTTCAGTCTCCCGCTCATTGCCTGAGTGCCCTTATAATGATACTATTCAGAATGAGTGTTTACTATAGAAAGTGGGTGTTTGCTCTGTATGTCTTGCATAAGACTACCGTCACATTTTCTCTAACATAAAGTGACTTTCAAAAGTTGTTTTAAGCAGTGATGAAGCAGGATTAAAGTTAGGAAACCACTTCCCCGCTGACTCAAATCAAAACTAAACAAAAGAAAAATCTCCCTAATAGTATTAAACTAGTCCCTGTAGACCAAACAATGAAAAACCACACCTGTGCAGATAAAAAGGAGTGATAGAGAAAATAATTTAGGATATTACTAATCAGATAGTATATTTCATCAAATGTTTGACTGTATAGGCCTTGAACTTCTGACACAGCATCTGCTACAGTAAAAGCTGGTGTGAAAAAGCAACGACCTTGAGATGGACAGAGCTTTAGTCTCTATGCAGTCGCTGACCAGCTTTGTAAAATCAGCAAAAGGCAAAGTCAGAACAGACATAAGAATTCAGAAACTGTTTCCCTCTCCTACTTTTTTGCATCTAGAAATAATCCCACTCTTCCATAAAGTTTTTAAAAGACAATCCATTAATTAGATGATGATTCCATACTTGTGAGTACTGCCACCAGATTTTATAATATTGGGTAATCTGGACATCACCCGTGCTGTCAATTCAATTTCAGAGTTTACCCAGCATTTATTCATTATGTGCACTTCTGAAACATCTATGATAGTGGGATGCAGAAGTTTGGCATCCATTTATTTTGTGCAGTTTATGGAAAGATGCTTAAGTGGAGCACACCTTTCCTTTTTCTCTTTCTGGGTTCTACCTTTCAAGATGACAGTCTGAAAAGAAGATAGATAGATTTTGTTTGTGTGTTACAAGAGAAAACATCTTTCAGGAGGGATGAATGTAAAGTTTAATTTCAGGCTGTGAGTTTCTGGGAAAGGAAGTCTCCTGTTTTTCCTTTGAGTTGTGTGCATCACAAAGGAATCCCAAGCCTCCCTTGGAGGTGCTGCAATAAGGGGACATTAATGATTTTCTGTGAAAGGCACATAGAAGCACAACTATGGAAGCATAGATTGTAGAGCATAAAATATCTATCAGGTGTGTAAGAATGAATTCTTTACAGTATTAAACGATTTCTATTTTTAGAAAGCAAAAGGAGAAGCCAATAGTTCAGACATTTAGTACTGGCTAAAAACTTTTCACATCCTCTGTGAATTAAAATATGAACAATTCCAGTATAAATAAATATAGGCAATTTCAAGCCCATGAAAACCTGGTTCTATGTAATACAATGGCAGACGTGATGCTCTAGTAATCATCTCCAAACAGAAGCCAAAATTGAGTTGCAATATTTAAATGAAAAATATTTAAAATTATATAATTAGGAAAAAAAGTAAGATAAATACAAGGCTCATAAGGAATTTTTTATGTGTTAAATTTGGATCCTAAATCGAATCATCCTCCAATCCTCAAAACCTTTCATTTTCTTTAAGTAAGTTAAATTTAGTTTAAGGATCAAACAAAACTCAATTGAAATATAGCATAATGTAGTCCCATACTACAAAAACGATACTCAGAACTGAAGAGTTCATGTGGACTTTTTTATTTGTTTAACTAATAAATCCAGAATTCTCAAGGCAAACAGTTTAATCTTGCAGTTTGTGCAAGAATATTTTCATGATGTGGCATAGAACTGGATTCAGTGGTCCAGGCAGTCTCTTTCTGCTATATTCACCTACCAATGTTTCTCATTCCTCTTAGCACCAGGAAAAGACTCCATCCTCTCCTCTCCTCTCCTCTCCTCTCCTCTCCTCTCCTCTCCTCTCCTCTCCTCTCCTCTCCTCTCCTCTCCTCTCCTCTCCTCTCCTCTCCTCTCCTCTCCTCTCCTCTCCTCTCCTCTCCTCTCCTCTCCTCTCCTCTCCTCTCCTCTCCTCTCCTCTCCTCTCCTCTCCTCTCCTCTCCTCTCCTCTCCTCTCCTCTCCTCTCCTCTCCTCTCCTCTCTTCTCCCATTTCTTACTCCTCCTCCTTTGGGATGAGTCTCAGAAGTGGTGGGGAGCATAGGCAGAGAATAGTTTGTCCTGGCAGTCTGGTTACTAGACTGCCAGACAGTCAGACTTTAGGGAAATGTCATTACCCAGGTGCTTTTACACACTCTGGAATACATATATCTATTTGTATTTTGCAGAAGTAAGAGGTAACATTGGTACAAAGAATATAAACACAAACCTGCTTCTATAATAAAAGGCTTTGAGCAGTAAGGAAGTTAATTCACTTTCTATAAAGGTTTTTTGGTTTTTTTTAAAGAGTGTTTACTCATAGAAGTGGATTACTGGAAATGAGGGACAGGTAATTCTTTCTTTCAGAGGTAAACATGAATTATGACTTTGTTTTCAAAGGAGTTTCACACACCCTCTAAAAGCTGAACGGCAGGTAAGGTGAAATCCAAAATTGAAAAGATTGAAAAGTTGCTTGTTGATTTTAAGCTTAGTGGAGGAGACAAAGAGACAGTGGAGCCATGCATCAGACAGGCATGATGCAGGAATATTAGTCATGTAAACATGGGAAACTGAGAGAATTAATAAGATAAATCATACCCTAGTTATCTCTACCTGAAAATCTCAAAGAAAAGATTCCATTTAAACACACTTTATGCATTCCACGGGGTAAAAGGTGATAGTCCAACTAATAAAACAGATTCTTTCACAGGAAAAAAACAAATGGAGTCCATGCTCCAGGCTTCGCATTGACATCCATCTACCTCCTTGCCTACTGGCAAATCACTTCCCTTACACTAACCAAGAATTTGATCTAGAGTTTTCGGACATTAAACACCTGAAAAAGCTATTTTGCAATTTTAACTCACCATGATACAATTTATTAATTGGTGAAATCAGTTGAACCTGGCTATCAGAAATTCATGCTTGATTTCTTATTAAACTAAAGTGTTATATATATATATATATATATATACATGTATAATATGGATTATGCTTTCACTAGTTCATAAAATACACAATAAAAGCTCAAATTTCTTTTCACCTAAATAGCTGATCTGTAGAGGTTCAAAAACTATTTTAGATGTACTGTAGCTGCTTTAACCTATTGAAGGTGTGATTCTTCATCATTTACTTAATAAGATATTTTGTCATTTACGGCGGCAAGCATCCATACAGGAAAATGGATAGGTTTTCTTTCCATATAGGTACCTATAAAAGGAGACCCTGAGAGAAGACATTACATTGGAAGCCTTTCACAGAAAATGTTAATTATTGACCGAGAGCAAACAGAATTGTACAGAATGTTAGTTTTGTTCTCACCCTTTTTTGTGTGTTTTAGGAAGTATTTTGTGGACTATTTTGGTACAAAGTGTTCAACACCCTTTTCAACAAGCTCCAAAGATCAAAGAATCTAAGGTAAAAAATAGAAATTCTGCTTTTCACCTGGCTTGAACTTGTGAGTAACGTTTTGCCCCACACAGTAGTAATCCTGGACTACTTATCTGCCTGGTATCACACAATCAGAGAATGTTTTGGACTGGATGTTAAAGACCATCTAATTCCAACTCCACTGTCAGGTGCAGGGACACACTCCCCTCCACTAGACCAGGTTGCCCAAAGCCCAATCCAAACTGACCTTCAACACTTCCACAGATGCAGCAGCCACAGTTTCTTAGGGCTATCTGTGCCACTGCCTCGCCACCCTCACTGAAAAAAAATTTCTTCTCAGTATCTAAGCTAAATCTACCTTCCTTCAGCTTAAGGACTTTGCCACTTGTCCTGTCACTCCATGTCCTTGTAAACAGCCCCTCTCCATCTTTCTTTCAGGCTTCCTTCAGGTATTGGAAGGCTGCAATAAACTCTCCCCAGAATCTTCTCTTCTCCATGCTGAACAGGCCCAACTCTCTCAGCCTCTCTCCATAGGAGAGGTGTTCCAGCCCTCTGGTCATCCTTGTGGCTGTTCTCTGCACTCATTTCAACAACTTGCTTGTTCTGGGAACCCCAGAGCTGGACAGAGTGCTACAGGTGGGGTCTCCCCAGAGCAGAATAGAGGGGCAGAGTCACCTCTTTGACCTGCTGGTCACAATTCTTCTCATGCTGCCCAGGATACGGTTGGCTTTCTGAGCTGCAAGCGTGCATGGCCAACTCATGTTGAGCTTTACATCAATCAACTCCCCCAAGTCCTCCTCCTCAGGGCTGCTCTCAATCCATTCTCCACCCAGCCTGGGTTTGCACCGACCTTGCACTTGGTCTTGTTGAACTTCTTGCAGTTTGCAGAGGCCTATCTCTGATGCCTGTTGAGATTCCTCAGCATGGTATCCCTTCCCTCCACTGTGCCACCCACAGCACACAGCTTGGTGTCATCAGCAAACTTGCTGAAGGTGCACTCAGTCCCACTCTCCATGTCTCTGACAATGATGTCAAGCAGTGCTGGTCTCAGTAACAAGCCCTGAGGAACTCCACCTGTCACTGGTCTCCAACTGGACATTACACTGTTGACTTCTCTGAGTGTGACCACCCAGTCAATTCCTTATCCACCAAGTGGTCCATCTGTTAAATCCGTGTCTCTGTGGTTTAGAAACAAGAATTTCATGCAGGACAGTGTCAGATGCGTTGCACAAATTCAGGTACATAGCATCTGTAACTCCTTCTTTATCCACCAGTGCTGTAACTCAATTTTGAAATGCCACCACATCTGTCAGGCATGATTTGCCTTTAGTGAAGCTGTGTTGGCTATTCCTATTCACCTTATTTTCCATGTGCCTGAACATAGTCCACAGGAGGATATGCTCTATGATCTTGCCTGGCACACAGGCAAGACTGACCGTCCTGTAGTTCTGTGTGTCCTCCTTTTTTCCCTTTATAAATGGAGGTTAAGTTTCCCTTTTTCCAATCAGTGGGAACTTTACCAGACTGACCCAAGTTCTGAAGTCTAAGAATATTCCATACCATATGATGTCACATTCAGTACACAGGGGGCTGGGGGAAGAAGAAGGAAGGGGAAGACCTTCGTAGTGATGGCATTTGTCTTCCCAAGTAACCATTATGTGTGACAGAGCCCTGCTGTCCTGGAGATAGCTGAACACCTGCCTGCCCGTGGCATCCCCATGGGGAATTAATTCCTTGTCTAGCTTTGCTTGCATGTGTGGCTTTAGCTTTACTTATTAAAATTGTCTTTATCTCAACCCAGGAGGTTTTTTTGACATTTATTCTTCTGATTGTCTCACGCATCCCTCTGAGGGAGTGAATTGAGCGGGTGGGTGGGTGGGTGGGTGGGGATGACATCTGGGGCTAAATCATGACAGGCCATCCATTCAACTCACAGGCAGGGCATTCAGTGAACCTGAAGGTTTGGGAGGAGAGAACCTGACACAGAGGCGTACAACTTTCAGCTCATGCTGTGATTAATTGGAAGTCAAACCAAAGTAACCTCACTTCTTTTTTGTTTTTCTTTTTTTCCCCCCCTTCCCATTCCTGTTCCAAACAATTATTCAAAATGAATACAAAATGCTTAAGACTGTGCTAGGGAATGCTGTTGTCTTCTGATTTCACAATTTTCTACCTTCTGTTCCTCAGTATAAATGGCAAACTGCAACTGGCACCTGAGAAAGTGTTAAAACACAGGGGAAGTATTGGAGTGATGTTGATAAATGCAAACAGCCTGCCTGAAGGAATATCACCTTCATTTAGATCATCTGTTTTCAAATGTGCCTATCTGTGAAAACAGGCATATTAATGTAACTTTTACCGCCAAATGAGTACTTGGAGAATAATTTAAATTTAATCATAAATATCTGCTGATAGCTTAAGCAGGAAAAAAAAAACCTAAAAGCTCCTTAAGATAATTCTCTAATTAAGAGTTCAATCATATAATATTTGATAGAAAATTGGGAAACACACACTGTTAAAGTTCCTGTTTTTTTTCCAAAGTTTTATAAGAAAGTGAGACACAGTCTATTTCTCCCTTTTCAAGTAAGAATCTAATTTTATTAAATGCAAACTCAGCTGTAAAAGTGCCACTGTGTTAACTGATTCAAAGTCATACATTAGCCTATTCTATTTTATAGTTGCACTTTCCTTTCAAGCCAGCCTCTCATCGTCTGGGGTAATGTGCTTCATTCAGATGGGATTTAACATTCACATTTTTACATACAAGAATGTGTTGTCCAACTTTTTATCTCCCTCCGTGTGCACACGTGCGCACTCTCACACATTCCCACGAGCATCTACATTTTTAGCCAAAAGATGTTTCACAATTGAAGAGATGAAAAGCGTTTGGGATTTGTGATTAGTGCATCCGGGATAGAGGAAACTATGACAGGTCTCTGACTCTGCATTATACTAAGCAGTATTTGTGCTTGGCCTTTTAGCTTATCAGACAGAGGCTGACACGATTTTTTACATTTATAGATAGGAAGCAAACAAGCTGTGAACTCATCCTCGTCCTTGAGTCTGGTTAAAGGAGAGCATGAGAAGAGACCTACTGTTCATCCACACAGAAAGGGTGAATGGTGAGACCGTGTCTCTAGCGGGTGTGTGGTTCACACTGGGTCTGGTAGCCAAGAAAGAAGTGACTGTCTGCTGTGCTTGCTACCAGACTGAGATTTCAGTGCGGTGAGGAATGACATACTGCAGATCATATAGGATGGTGATATGTCTACATTTCCTCTGTTAATTCAAAACTCTCAGATACTGTTTTTAGGATACAAGATGCTTTTTCTGAGCTGACGCTTTTTCTGTTCCATGCACAGTTCCCTCATTTCCCATTTGCATTGCTCCTGCTGCCCACTGGTGAGAGGGGGGAAAGAGGTGCCCTGCAAGGCTGCAGAGCATTACAATGGGATGTCTTGCTTTCCAGCTGGTGTAGAATAAAATTAAAAGAGTCAGAGGTTCGTTAGGGGAATCCAGCAACTTCCACTGTAGCCTACTCCTCTGGTTGTATGAAAGAATACTAGAGCCAGTCAATTCAGAGATCTCTGCGGTACTTCATGTATATATCTGTCTTGGATTTGGCCCAAAAATGCACCATTAGGTGGCTTTTTTTTTTTTTTAAACATGCCAAGTAACACCCCCAGGTTTCAGGGTAAAAACAGCCGCAAGTATGACACTCTGTTTCATACAGTCTTGTAATTCCAGATTGGAAAAAATGTTTGGCTTGATGTCTAACCCATTTACTTTAAAGGAAAGTGAGAATGTTTCTGTGAAGCTAGAAAAGAAAAAAAAATAGCTGTTTTTTTTCCCATTACATTAAAATATTGTAATCCAATTTTCAATTTTTCTTTTTGTTGGTCTAGATCAAAGAGTGTGTTGTTGTGTTACCACTTAAAACTTATCTTTTACTTAAATCTGCTAAATATGTATGTGCCAGAGACATTCAAGAAAGATAATCTAGTCAAGTGGGGCTATTAATCACTTTATTGCAAGTACGTTGAGCCCAGTCATCGCGCTGCTTGTTGTAAACCCAGAATTTTATCCATTTTCTCATTTTATCTGAAGGACTGAGGGATTTCTGTCCCTGAGGATAGGGCTAATTATGTGTCTAGTGATTGCTCTCAGTTCAGTAAGGACTTACAGGTCCAGCTACAGCTCACTTCTAAAAGATCTCTTCTTCTGCTGCAGAGGAAAGAAGACCATAGTTTGGAAATTAAGTACCGGTGTTCCAGTTACAACTTCTGTAGGTGTTGAAGTTTATTAAAGAGAATCAATCACATAACCAAGATTGGGTTTGATACCTTTTGAGTTTTTTCTCTATGCCAAAGAGAGATCACATAGAATTTAAGTTTAGAGCTACATCTTTGGCAACTAGAATACAGAAAAGTGTCAGCTTAAAATTCAAGTATTTCTTTTAAAGTATTTTTTAATATCTGCTTTAGAGTATTTTGCAAACTGCCAAGGTTTTAACTTCACCTATCTGATTTTTGCACTGTCTTTGTAGGAACTGAGGATACTTATATATAAGTAATGTATCTATATATTTTTTTCTTTCGTGTAATTAGCCATAGCAGTGGGGAGTTGGCTGGAATAACCACAAAAACAGCCTAGAGGAACTGAAGGAATGTGACTGGGTGCTAATGTCACATATTCACCTAATTTCCCAAGATCACAATCAGGCCTCCACTGGAAAAAAAGAGTTGAAACTTTTTTTGTTTGTTTGTTTGGCATTTACAGTTGCTGACATACAGAAACAGCAACCCTACTTTGCTGGTTAATGCAATTTACTGGAATGACACCAGCACAGCAGGATAGCGTGTCAACAGGAGAGAGGAGCAACAGCAGCCATTGTGTACCCTCTCTTACCTGTCCACAGGCTATCAGGACAGCCAGTAGGGTACAATGAAAAGAGAAGCTTACTTTTTCAAAACAGAGTAATGTCTACATTCCTTTCTAAAGAACACTGCCCACGCTTCCCTTCCCCTTGTGTCATGGAGAGTGCTATTATCAGATACTTGGATTTGATAACTGCCTAATAGTGCTTTCTGATGTGGAAAGGATCTGTGCAGGTCCTTCTGTAGTGATAGTCTCCTCCTACTTCTTCAAAAAATTAGGTGCATAGTCAAGTATGATCCCTAAAATACCTCACTTCTTACCAGTTTGGGTTTTGTTTGTTTACATTAAAAAAACCACCAAAACACAAAAATAATCAAGCTTTGGCATTTTAGACAGATATTCACAATAGAAAAAAGATGCAACTGAAGAAATAGTAAAAGACAGCTGATGTACCCAGACTTACATCAACAAATCCATTATGAGGAGAAAACCCTTCAGGCATCATGGGTGAAAACTTGGTGCTCTTTTAAGTCTGGATCTAATAGAGCTGCAGTAACTGCAAAAGGAAGGACCCACACCAGTAGACAAAGAGATGTTTATGCTAGCAACCACATGCTACATTGATGTTGTGTGATCTTAAGCCATATTTCCTTTCTGATGGAGTTTCTCCCAATCTTTACCCAAAAAGAACTTTAAAATAATCTTTTGTGTGAAGTCATAGCAATTTGGGGAGTATAAGCAGGGATTTCTATAACAGAGTACATGATTTTGTTTATGTGCACTAAAAAGGTCTCTCTTAAAGTATATTTAAATTTTTTTTAAAAATTGGAAAAAATGAAGAAAAAAAAATTGACCTGGGTTTCAAATCAAATATATGTTGAGTTGTCATAAAGAGAAAGTCACAGGCATTCTTATATTTATATATGTTTGAAATAATAAAGCTCATTTAATGTGAGTATGACTCTCTTGATGCTGTTTTTCAGATCCTGCATTATTTAACAAAGGGAACTTTGGGAATTATTTTTTATTATTATTATCCATTTCAAAAGTGCTGATTCAGGTTTCTCAAACCTTTGAATAGAGCTTAGTGAGAATTGATAAGCCTTGCTTAAATAAGAAGGAAAACTAATGACTGGGAGTTGCTGTTATCAATTCTACAATTGTCTATCTACTAAGACACAGTTTTGAGCCTCAACTGGTGTCCTTCTTTATTTAGGTTCTCACACCTGAAATCCAGCTTAGTGATCAAAAGTAAAGAGCTAGTCTGTCCCCAAGGAAGTCTGACTCTTTCTAATGGGAAAAAAAAATATCTCTGCCAATCATGGTTTATATTCCCTCAGGACTGAGATCTACATTTTCATAACATGCATATCTGGAATTGTTGATCTGATTGATCAACAAATGATCATGTCTTTTGGTTTTCAATGACCTCGACTACACTTCCTAACATATTATTGCTGTTACCTTAAATTTACTTCCTGTTCTTCAGAAATAAACTATTTTGGTTCTTTTTATAACAAAACAAAACAAAACAACAAAAAAACCCCAAACCAAAACAAAAGCTTTTAATAGAAATGCATGTGCATCCAAATTGCTTGAAAGAAGTGATGTTCACTTTCTGTGTCTTGTAATGTAATGTCATTGGTTCTTGACAATTTATTCCCACTATATTTATAATCAAATTTTCATATTATGGGGTTGAAAGTACTTACAAATTTACACTTATATTTAAAAATATTATTTTTTCTAAAGGAAATTATCAGGTGAAGTTTTCAGAAATGTTGATGTTTCCTTGAGTCATCTGCTGTTTGTTACATGAAACATCATTGTAGTACGTCAATATATAGAAATAGGAAACTTACTAGGACTGAAAAGTCACAATTTTTGGTGTGTAGTAGCCCAAGAAGGGCCTTAACTGTTAAAAGATCTATAGCCTTTCTTGGGCTAAGTCTTCTGGAAATAAAGATTTTGTTTAGAGATGTATTTTTTTCCATGTCTTCCATATCTCCTTGAAAGGTTTTTTTTGTGACAGTTCATGGTTTCCACCACTTTCTTTAAACTTGGAAAAACAAAGACAAAAAGTTGGGTTTTTTTTCCTTACTATAAGAGTAATGATGCATTAAGAAGTGGCTAAAGAAAGAGTAAACTAAGGTTTTTATGAAATAGTATGAGATGGTACACCATTTTTCTTTGTAGCATGCTGGATTCAGCCTGACTCAGGGAATGACAGATGCTCTTGGGACTCTATCAATTTAAAGGCAAGTTTTATAACTTTGGCACGTGGAAAATACCGATTTGTTTCAATATGTCACCAGCTGTGTCTTCTGTTGTGCTGATAGATGGATCTTCCATTGTACTGATAGACTCTAGTTGCTGGAGAAGGGACTATACCATAGCATTATCTCTCTTTCTGCAACAGTTGAGTTTGCCTGTAAAGAACTAGTATGTATAATATTCCAGAAGACCAAAAAGAATCCTATAAAACTATTCGTCTACAAAAAGATTCAAGCAATATCTGGGTGCTCCCATGAAGGATCCTACTTCTGCAAATCTCGGTCTGTGGAAAATGAGTAAGCATGCTGCCCTGTCACAGTCCCCTAAGAGGCAGACCCCTGTAAGAATTTCAAAGTAGTGGCTGTCACGAAAGGGGATATGCAAAATAAAATGTGTCCCTAAAATCCATAGTTCCTTGGTTGCTGACTGGCAAGGACAGGCACATGGCTTCCACTTCTGTAGGCCATGCCTGTTAGATAGAAGTGCCCCATTAAGAAGACATAGAAGGTTTTGTGTAGATAGGGGAGGCAGGTCCCAGCGACAGACTGTGTGGGCAAGCCTCAAAAAGCCAAAGTGCAACTGGAAAATTTCTGATCCAACATCAAAATAAAAAGTAGTGAGGAAACTGCTTATAATCCTGAGGAATAATTAGGCACAGCGTGAAGCCACACAGCCTGTGCTCAGGCACATGGCTGACAAATAGCCATGCTGATTTTGTAAAATTTAAAAAAAAAAAAAAATCTGTGAGAGCAATCTGCCTCTGTAGTAAGGCTGAGCTGACACTGTCCTGCATGAAATGCTTGTTTCTAAACCACAGAGACACGGATTTAACAGATGGACCACTTGGTGGATAAGGAATTGACTGGGTGGTCACACTCAGAGAAGTCAACAGTGTAATGTCCAGTTGGATACCAGTGACAGGTGGAGTTCCTCAGGGCTTGTTACTGAGACCAGCACTGCTTGACATCATTGTCAGAGACATGGAGAGTGGGACTGAGTGCACCATCAGCAAGTTTGCTGATGACACCAAGCTGTGTGCTGTAGGTGGCACAGTGGAGGGAAGGGATACCATGCTGAGGAATCTCAACAGGCATCAGAGATAGGCCTCTGCAAACTGCAAGAAGTTCAACAAGACCAAGTGCAAGGTCGGTGCAAACCCAGGCTGGGTGGAGAATGGATTGAGAGCAGCCCTGAGGAGGAGGACTTGGGGGAGTTGATTGATGTAAAGCTCAACATGAGTTGGCCATGCACGCTTGCAGCTCAGAAAGCCAACCGTATCCTGGGCAGCATGAGAAGAATTGTGACCAGCAGGTCAAAGAGGTGACTCTGCCCCTCTATTCTGCTCTGGGGAGACCCCACCTGTAGCACTCTGTCCAGCTCTGGGGTTCCCAGAACAAGCAAGTTGTTGAAATGAGTGCAGAGAACAGCCACAAGGATGACCAGAGGGCTGGAACACCTCTCCTATGGAGAGAGGCTGAGAGAGTTGGGCCTGTTCAGCATGGAGAAGAGAAGATTCTGGAGAGAGTTTATTGCAGCCTTCCAATACCTGAAGGAAGCCTGAAAGAAAGATGGAGAGGGGCTGTTTACAAGGTCATGGAGTGACAGGACAAGTGGCAAAGTCCTTAAGCTGAAGAAAGGTAGATTTAGCTTAGATACTGAGAAGAAATTTTTTTTTCAGTGAGGGTGGCGAGGCAGTGGCACAGATAGCCCTAAGAAACTGTGGCTGCTGCATCTGTGGAAGTGTTGAAGGTCAGTTTGGATTGGGCTTTGGGCAACCTGGTCTAGTGGAGGGGAGTGTGTCCCTGCACCTGGCAGTGGAGTTGGAACTAGATGGTCTTTGAGGTGCCTTCCAACCCAAACCAGTCTGTGATTCTGTGAATAGAATGAGTCCCCTTGAGTTTGTGTAATGCCTTGACTTTGTGTAAGTACTGCCCAGCAATAACAAAATCATCTCTATATTACAAAAAACATCTACATGTTATCACCTCTGTCTGCAGCCCAAACCTGGAGCATAGCCCCATACTAGCTACTATGAAGAAAATTAACCTCCCTATCTCAGCTGAAACCAGGGCACTGCCTCATGCAATTGTGCATGCATGTATACCCCCAATAAATATGTATGTACAAAATTACTTCCAAATTTACTGATGAAGATTTTTTTTTCCCCAAAAACAATCAACAGACCCTGTCTTCTATAACAGAACACTCTTTCTGGTTGGGGCCAGATGGTAGTAGTCCAGCTTTTTTGCAATAGTCTTTTACTCATTAATAAAATATCCCACTAGGCCAAAGACTTCATGTAATGGTTTCTCAAATGTTTTCAGTGCAAAAAAAAATACAGCAAAGCAAGTATCTAAAGGAGTACTTTAAAATAAATTAAACTTTATTTTCCACTCTCTCATGCTTTTCAGACTTATTATACAGATGAATATGTTCTTTGCTTCTGCTGAAGATTTGCTGTGGAGTTTCAACTTATTGCAACAATGTAACAATGTTCCAGGGGACTGCCAGCATAATAAACTGATTGATTTGAAGATTTCTATTTTTAAATTCCCACTACATTCCCATTAGAAGTTAAAAATTCTGTGGAATGAAGGAAAAAAAAAAGTTACAAATATAAGTGATAGAAGGCTATCTAAGAAAATACATACTTTTTTCTCTGAACTCAACAGCTGGTGGTAAAATATATTACACTACCATAGACCAGATAAACTATATTTTTGCACTTCTCTGTACAAGTGAGTAACAGGTCCCAGATGTCATCTGCAGGCAATAGAAGACTGCATTCATGTAGGGCAGCAAAGTTATGAAAGACCTTAAACTAAGAGAGTGGACAAAACCAGACAAATACGCTCTGCAGTAAAACTCTGCAAGCTACACCCAGATGTGTTTCTGCAGTCGCATCAGTTTCTCGAGAAGAAAGCTACGCTTGACAATTAGGTTAAGACAGGTGATTCTGAGCAGCTGCTTTTATCTCTCCTTAGATATCCCAAGCAGGAAAACTCTTTATATATATATATATCTATCTTAGGACATTCGGTGTATTTATACTACAGACCCAGGGGACAGGGACATATGTCAGCTGAATTTATGATATTTGGTGAGGTAGGGTGATGTGTGAGGCAGAGAAAAGGAGACTGGGTTTGTCGGTGTGTTGGAACTGGCAGCCCACATTCAAGGGAAACCTTAAGAAGACAACCATACCAGTGCTAGCCTCTTCCTTACATGACCTGTTCCCCTCCTACAGCCTTATGTGAGGTGTCTTCCAGCTTGGGGTAGAAGTAAGTCAGGAAATATGCTTCCCGCTCCTATTGTTTTCAAATACAGGGGCAAAATATGCCAGGCTTTGTTGAGCAATTTGCTTGTGGGAGTTTTGCTCAATTGAGGATTCAGAATTTGTCTTGTGGTTTGGCTGGCTAGTAGGGAGAAAACCAACCAATATTCAAAAATTATTTAAAAACATGTGTGACCTTGTCTGCACCATCTGGCCAGTTCAGCAGGAACCCTCTGTGAACCACTTAAAGAAAACTGGTTTAGAACACAGCCTTTTCTCCTTCCATAGTATCTCAGCCTATGACAAACCTGAAGTTGAACAACCTGTGATTTTTCTCCCCACATTTATTTGCCTTTTTTCTTTTTCCTTCCAGTGGAATTGATAGTACAAGAAAAGAAACTGCACAACCCTCTAATTCAAAGTGGAGTATGTGATTTCAAAATAAAAATATCTGCTTACATAAACAGCAAATTGCAATAGATGCTCAGGCATCTATGTATGTTCAGACATACCACAATATATAAGAAACACAGGCAAAATCAAGCTCCTAAGAATGTAAATAAAACCAAAATGGATAAAGCTTTACCAGATTAATGAAATGAATTGAACACCTCCACACTTTTAGAGAAGAATGTGCATTGAAGCAATTGCCCTTCACTGCAGGTGATTAATTTCTCTTGAAAATTAAATGCCATAGTCTGAATTGTTCTGCGAGACAGCAGAATTTGCCATGCAAAATTCATGTAAACAATATCCCTAAATGCTTATTCACCCCTTCCTTTTGTTAGACAAATATGACCCAGCTTTGCTGAACCAAAAGCAAAACTGGGGAGTGGGGGAAGACGTATTGTCAATACATGATGACATAATAGAATGTTTTCAGAAAAGGTGCCTGACTTAATAAGAACTCATAACGACGGTTTTACACAACCGTGGCTTTCTACAAAACCCCCCCCAAATACTGTTCTTGTCTCTCAAGGACATCTCACTTGCAGATGTGAAGAGCACTAGTAAAAGTGCTCTTGTATTGAACCACTTTCAGAAGACTAATCATGTATCTCTTTCCTTTAAGGCAAAGACCTTAATTCAAAAGCGAAATACTGATACTTAACTGTTACCTATCTATATGGGCATTATGAGAACATTTAACCCAATGCACAATTATGATAAATGGTGTGCATGTATGTCTGTATGTCTTGTGCTTCTCAATCCTGTTTTTCAGGGTTTGCATCAGTGAGATTTACAAACTATTTTATTGCAACATTAATGAAGATATGATGATTTCACTTATGTGTTCCTGTCTGTTGCCGAAGTACAACTCACTGCCAGTTTTAGGGCATCCATATTGTCCTCAGCTACTATGCTCTCAGGTCATGTAACATCAAGATTTTCTCCTTCATGGATGCTACTTAACTCAGACAGCTGAGAAACTGAGTATGCATAAGTGCATGAACAGACAGAAAATCTACAGGAGAAAATGTGACAGGCTGGATAGAAAATGTCTCATTACCACCTGTTGAATTTATAATCATAAGTTATGGTGGATATGTATATACTTCTGATTGCTTTTGAGCTCAGGTGGATAGATGGCAAATAATTCTTGTGCAAAGAGAAAAAAAAAACCCACCTCCCAAAAAAACATACACAATTCAGTGTACGTTACTGTACTCATTAGGCCTCTGTAGTCACTAAAAAAAAAATAAAAAAATGTCCTCTCAGTTACATTGGCTGTACTTTCCTAAGCAACAAGTATTATCCTAACTCTTTATCATGTCTTCCAGCTGCTAGATATTCAGACATCTGGAATACTGGTGCATCTGTGTAACCATACCATGTGGTTTTCTGCAGTAGAATGTCTATTTTAGAGGCAGTAATATATAAGTGGAATTGCACAGGGTGGATCTATTTTTCCTCTATACCAGTTTTATACTGGGTAATGGCACTGACTACAAGCACACAGGTGTATCAGAAAAGATCAGTAGTTGCAGGATGTGTCTTTTTGATGGGATGCTTCATTTGAGCATTCACTTGAGGGCTGAGTAGGTGATCTGTATTTATGTTCATTCTACGTGTATGTCAAACTACAGAATTCATGGGTTTGTATTTTGGAGGACTCTCATGCTCTATTAAGAATCACCACTGTCATTACACATTAGCCCTAAAAACTGAGACGCCTGCATTGAAAGAAGTGGAAGGGCGCTGAGTTCACAGCAAGAAGAAAAGAAGTGGACAGTGCTGGATGGCTGAGTCACTCAATGTTTTGTTTTTATACTGTGAGCAACTGTAACAGTTTGCAATCTTCCCTGAAGTTCAATGGGTATCTAAGGATATTTCCATATTTGTGAAGAATTGCATCATATTGGTACTGAAATGTTCCCTCCCAGCATAATTCCTTTGCCTTCCCCCCAGTTCTCCCCATCAGCAGTTGGTGTCTCTGTCCAGCAACTTCTTCCTCATAATGTCTCCATTTCCTATTGGATCCCAAAAGACATATTGGTTAATCCATTCCCTCAAGAATATGGGAGCCCAGAGCTTTTATGGCATGGGGAAAGTTGGAAACAGACTTAGTGCCTCCGTGCCACCAGTGCTGGAAGAGCATCTCCGCAGATGTTGCAGCCGTAGCATGCCAGCGCATTACAGCATCCACATTATGAACAGACAGCAGGACAGCACAATCTGCTCTCATCTAGACTCCACCAGACTGAAATTGGAGGTCTGGAGTAGAAGGTTGGTATGAGAGCAGCTCGTATGGGGTTTATAACCTCAGCGTAGGCAAGAGCTCAAATTCTGAAGAGTGTAAGAGGCACGAGTATTGGAGAAACAGCTACCAAGATCCAGGCAACTTCCAGTTGAACCTAATTCCTATTGGCTGGCAGAGAGTCAGGATTTTGCACAACGTAATACCGTATCACGTATGCACTTAAAAGATTCCTTAAAAGACCCTCGTTGCTTTTGTCTGCAGAGAACTAATACTGGGGTAAAGGATGGGGCTTCATGCACCTTTGCAGCAGCAAGCAGTTGCCATTGCCAACCCTGAAATGCTAGTGTCCTTGTAGCCATCTCTCCCTCTCAGATAATCACTGTCTTTTCGAGATGAAACTTCCTTCACTCATTTCAGTAAATGCTGTGGAAGAAGTATTTCCACAAGACCGTTTGTCTCATTAGTACTTCCCCTGTGGTTTAAAGTCTAAGGATCTTTGGTGATCTGTAAACTCTTTATAAATTGTTACTGACATCTCAGGAAAAAAAAAAAAAATTCTACAATTCACGTCAAAAGACAATATATAGGGAACAGGCAGGAAAAGTTTCAGATGCTTTCCAAGTCCAGGGAATATAGTGCATGGCAACTAGTCTACTGAAGTGAAATGGTTAATCGTGTTTCTGTGAGACCCTTGTCTTTTAGGTAACTTCAAAAAAAAGGGGATGAAACCCAGTCTTCGACACTTGCATAGCCTCACTGGTAAAAACATGTGTTTTGCGTATGTATGTCTCACACACCCTATGTGCTCCTATGTACTCTCTATGCGTGGCCCTGACCTGGCAAAGTCTGCCACAGACATGCCCTTTCTCATGCTAGCATTGTCATCGACTTCGAAGTCACTATTTCCAGGAGTAAAATTAGTCATGTGTGTGACGACAGGATCAGGATGCTGCCTCGAGCATGTGTCCCTGTTTACCATACCAAATAGAGAGACATTGCTCCTTTTGCTGTCGTCCCCTGTGGTGGAGACCTCATTCTGCAAGAGAACCGGAGTGTGATATACTGGCAGGTGGTCTTTATTAGAAAGGTCACTGACATTGTCAAGCGTCTTTTGAAAGGCGACATTGCACCTAGGAGGTTATCAGGCCAGAGCCATGAAGTCTAAAACAATTTCTCCGACAATATTGTAAACAGGTAATATCTCTGACCCCTTTGTAGACTTAAAAAAACACGGGAGATTAAAGTTCTTCCGCGCCTCTTTCGCTCCTCCGTCATCCATGTACACACTTACCCAAAGCTTTGTCTTGAAGTACCCTGCAGAAGTAGTGAAGTTGTGAAAGAGCTACTCTAATTATAAGTACCGCAGTAATGAATTCAAGTACACTTATTTATCATAAAGGGCTTCCCCATCTGTCTCTAAAGTATGCTCAAAAATGCCGCATATTTGATAACATAAAGGTTGAGAATTTTAACACGTTTTAGTTTTAAACACTCCATTTCGGTTAGCTCTTTGTGAGATTGTACAACTGCATTTTGACTGAAAAAGCAGATTTTGTGTGTGTGTGTGTGTGTGTGTGTGTGTGTCTGTGAGAGAGAGAAAGAGAGAGAGAGAGAGGGAGCACGCACGTGTGTGGTCTCTTCCTAATTTATTTGCACTTCAACCCATTGGGATCAAGCTGCAATCCCTGTAGGCAAAAAGAAGATTAGGGAAAGCGACTGACTGTTTTTTCCCAGACACAGACGGGGAAGCGACTTCTCAAGTACCGCAAGTTTTTCTGGCCACTGTACAAATTGTTCCTGAGTATGGAGAGTTTCCAAAAGACCTAATTAGCAACTCGCTGCAAACATTTCTTTGCATTAGCTAATGATCCGGCTACACTTGTAAGCAAACAGTACCAACATATCTAATCAATGCAGAAAAACCAACAGAATGCCTATTAAACATCTGGATGTAATTTTCTAGTTAGACTTAGAACAAAACGAAAACATATGCAGGTTTCTTTGATCTATGCCTCAACAAAGAAATTGTCGATAAAAAAAAAACACGCTGGCCAGTCAATGTGTCATTTTCATAAAGCCTGGTCATTTCTCTTCAAATGTTCCCAGTTTAATTTTGTTGGTTTCCTGCAATCTCTAATTTTACCATATTGTGTGAAACCACAAGGGATTCTTTGGATCTGATTTTATTTGAGGTTTTACTGTTGCACGATCTGCTACTATTTTTTTATTTTTTTTTTTAAATTCAACTTGGGGAATTTTTAAGGGTGAAAGAATGGGGGAAGGGAATAGAGACATGATGGTAAAATGACCTACTGCAACTTTTTGAACATTCTTGCCTAGGAGGAAAGCTACTAATTAAAAAGAAATCAAATTACAAAGAGGGTATGCAATGGCTATTAGCCAAAAGATAGCGAATAATTAGAAATGTAATTGCTTTACCCTGCTCACATAATTTGCACTTCATAAATAAAGAAATATTTAAAAAGTGATATTGTTTTGCATGGCCTCGTAATAATTATTATTCTTGCAGCTGTACAGGTTGTTGCTGCTGTACCACATGCACTGTATGACTCAGATACTATTTTTTCCTCTATTCTACCTGTGCCGTCCTGCCATTAGAAAAACCCAAAATAGAACAACCCGCTGCCCACCCCACCCCCTGCACATATAAATTATTTTACTGTTTCTCCTTCAGCTGAAATTCCAATGATCTCTCAATCTAAAACTTTGAAAGCATAAAACCCATTGAATTCTATAATTGGGTCCTACACTGATTTGCTCTTGCTACAGAGGTAGCAGAACAGTGGGATAAATCACAAATCTGCTAAATAGTTTCCCGCCCACCTGCAGCAAACTCCTAGTGATTAACATCATCAACATTTTTATTACATGTGCCAGTTTGTGGGAAGTTAAAAAATATTGCTTGTAAATAGTACTGTTAACAGTAAAGGGAAAAAAATATAAACAGTATGGTAAACAGAACATCATACAATACGTCATTTCCCTGAAGAACAGATGCTACATCTGAAACCCTCTCAATACATTCAAACTACATCTTGCACCCAATACTGCTTTTTTCTTTTGCTTTTTTTTTTGAAACTGAAAGCTCCAACTGCTTCCAGTGAGAGTTTTCAGCCCACAGTCAATACAGGATTAGGCCCTTTGCTATAGAGGAAGGAACACTAAGTAAAAATGCTTTCGGTGAAGAGCAATTGATTTCCAAGAGCAGAGTCAAATGGGTGATTAAACAGAATGGGTTGGGGCTGGGGGGAGGGGGAGGAAGGTTAATGCTGAAGGCAATATTTTAATTGCTATTTTTTAAACACAACTATTTTGAATCCAGTTTGAGAATTGTGTAGGGTAGGTACAGTACTGTGCCACAGTGACCTGGTATTAAACGCTACCTTGAATTGAATACAGCTCTTTATAATGTGCTTAGCCACGTTTTGGGTTGGGTTTCAGTGGTGTAAATAGCAAGTATCACTATGGAATGAAGATGTCCAGTTTTCCAGGACTGATACGTATTCAGACCTTTCTAACAGCAAGGAAATTTTAATGCTGTTATCAGCAGGTGATGACGCATTATAAATCAGTGAAACATCAGATCATGTTGGTTATTGTTCATGCTGTGTAATGTCAGTGGCTCTCAAAAAATTCAGCACCACATTCAATTCTACTACAGCTTTTGCAGCTCTTCCATCTCAATTATAAGGAAGATTCAAAATGCCCTTAAGTGTCTGATTCCAGAATCTAAGTAGGTTAAAAGCACTTGTTAAAAAAAAAAACAAAAATTTTAAAAATCAAGAATATGGAGCTTTTCTGTTTCTGTTTAAACAGGCCTTGGACATTTAATGATGACAAATAAAGGTAACGAGACATTTCAACTTTCATGTAGGCGAGCAATTAAAAAAAGGCTTTTGTTTATGTTCCAAAACATAGTGTTGTTTTAACGTCATATCTGTTAGTATCTCATTAACGACTTGTGCCAGCAGGTTAAGCAAACTACAGCCAAACTTAAGGTGTTACGTTATTACAGACTCCATGGCTACCAGGTACACACACAAAATATATAATAATAGCTTGCGTTTTCCTGGCATCTTTCATCTGAAGATCTAAGTGCTTTATAAGCATTAATTAATTAAGCTCTCTAATGCCGTGAACAGAGCGGTGAGCTGGCCTGTCCGAGGGGAAGAGCTGGGAACAAGATTCTTTTAGGTTTACTTATGCATGCGGAACACCGGGCAAGCGCGCTTTCCCACCCTGGGAACCAGTGCCGGTCAAAGGTCACTCCAGTGGGGGCACTTGGCCTCACGTCCGAGAAGAAAACCCCACTTTTAAGTCCTCACAGCTCTTCACGCGTCCAGAGAGACGCGATGCGCGTAGCTCTGCACTCCATATCCAAATGCCAACACATGCACGGAGGGACGGGCGCCCGCAGATGGCATGACACGCGCAGTCCACGCACACGCGTGCTCTCAGCGCCGGAACTCTCCAGGACCCTGGCGCCAAGGCCAGGCTTCGCTGGGGAAGGCCGCGGGAGCTTTGGGTGCTCTTCCTCATGCTCACTTTTGGGGTGTGCTGGGAACGCTGTGGCACGCGAGGGCAGCGCCCTGAAAGGCGCTGAGCCGTGCTCAAAGTTCTGAGCGCCGACTGCCCGTTCCTGAGGGCAAGTGGTGGAGCGCGGTGGGGTGTCCTGTGGACACACCATCGGGGGAGGGGGGGATTCGGGAGACAAGGGGCGTGAGGAACCAGCCGTTCCGCGCTTGGGTAACGCCATGTGATGTGCTAAGGTTGCTTCTCTCCCTCCTCCTGCCAATGCCATCGCCTCGAGCCCGACGCCACCAGCCTGCCGCGGGCTTTGTCTTGTCAGAGGTGACGCGGGGCCGCGCCGTCGAGTGTCCGCGCCGTCGAGTGTCCGCTCCGGGCGGCTCTGGCCCGGCGAGCCCTCCCGTGCGGGGGGCCGGGCCCCGCCAAGCCCAACGTTTCGGTCAGTGCTTCCGAGCGACGCGGCGGTGGACGGGGGGGGGAGCGTGGAGCTTTACCCCTCCGGCACGGCACCGCCCGTACAGCCGAGCACGTCGCTCGCAGGTGCTCCGGCACCCGCCGGCGTCGCCTCGCGTGTCAAGCCGAAGAGCGGCGCCGCGCCTGCCCGCCCGAGTTAGAAAAGCGGAGTCACTGGACAGGGAAGTTCGGCCGCTTCCCTGAGGGCTCCGGGCCGGGCTGTGCGTGGGCGCCTGATCTGGGGTGGGGGGTCGGCTCGCACATCCCCGCAGCCAGCTGTGCGGGGTGGCGGGCGCAGACGCGCGCACGCCATGCACGCGCAGAGACACCCCACTCCCCTCCCCCCACCCGCCTTCCCTTCCCCTTCGGAACCGGCGGGCGGGCCGCATCTCTCCGCGGAGACCCTTCGAGAATGGAACCTTCGGCGGGGCCCGGCCCGGCCCGGCGCGTGGTAACGCCGTGGGGAAGCAGCGCGAGCTGCGTGGTCGCCCCGCCCGCCCCAGGCGGCGGGCACGCGCAGGCGCCGCGCGCACGGCTCGCCGACACCCCCCGCCGCCCCGCCCGCCAGCCCCCCACGTTACTTTGATTGACGGCCCGGCCTCTCCACTCTCCTTCCCACCGACCTTCCCCTCCTCCCCGAGGCTCTACGCGCTCCGCGCCCTCCTATTGGCCAGCTCGGAGCGCTCCTGCCGCTCCGCCAGAAACGGTTCCCAGCGAAAGGCAGAGAGGCGGCGGGGCTCGGGCTCTCGGCATTGGTCCGCGGGGCCAGAGCGCATCACGACCCCACGTTGGCGCCGGGGACGGCGATTGGGTGGCGGAGGCAGTGCCCCCCCTTCGCGCGGCGGCGTGGGCGGGGCCGGGCGGTTGGTTAGCTGGCGGAGTGTGAAACCGCGTGCTAATGTAAGCGGCGCGGGCGAGCACGGCGCGTCCAGCTCGGCCACGGCCGCGCACCCGTCCCGCCGAGTGCCTCCCGCGGGGCCGCCCAGCTTCCCCTTTCCCTCGGCCGGCGCGGAGGGGAGGGGGGCAGAGGAGGCCGGTGGCGTTTCCGGCCGATCGGGTCCGGAATTTCTCAGCCGGGGAGAACTTTATCCCGGAGCGGCGAGGAGCGGCGGGGCAGCGCGGAGGAGGGGGAGGACGAGGATGAGGATGCCGCCGCTGGCGGTGAGGATGCCGCCGCGATGTACCGCGCTGGGGGTGCTCTGTTGAGACGCGCGGCTCCCCGATGCGAGCCCGCCCGGAGGAGGCTGCGGCGGTGCAGTTGCACGAAGAAGCTTCCCGTCTGATTTAGACCCGACTCGGACTCTTTTATCTTTTTTTTTAATTATTTTTTTCCCTTCCTATTTTTTTTTTCCCTTTTTTTGTTTTTCCTGCCCCCCGACGGGGCGGGCGGCTCGGCCGGTCGGGCCAGCGGGCATCTGGAGAGGTTTTGTTCTTTTGTCCTAGGGACCTTTCTGCAACTAACGTAAGAGTCTTTGCTGCGTGTGTGGTTCCCCCTCCTCTGCCCTCCCGCGTTTCGTGCATGTTGTACTGGAGCTGCTCCCATCGGGGCCGGCCGTGCAGAGCACCCCCCCGCCCCCTCCCTCCTCTTCCTCCTCCTCCTGCCGCCTTCCTCCCTTGTTCATCGCTCTGTGTCTTGTCGATGACCTGACGCCGACGCCCGGGAGCAGTGCGGCCCTCACAGAAGACTTTCGCCCCCCCGGCTTGCGACGGTCCCGCCGCTGACACCGCGTCCCGCTTCCTACGGCTGGATTTTCCCCTCTCGGCGAGAGGCAGAAGTGGGGAGAGGAGTCGTCTCCGCCCGGGGTTTCCGGCCTTACAATTGCATCGGCAACTTGCGAGCCCGAGGAGGGGATTATTCATTCCGGCGGCGGGGCGGCCGCGGCCCGCCACCCCCAAAAAACACCCCGTCGGGTCCCGTCCCGCCGTGCCCGGGCGCTGTGGGCGCCGCCCGCCGGCCGGAGCGCCGCCGAAGGAGCGTGGAGCGGCGGGTGACCGACCCGAGCGCAGTCCGCCCGCCTCTCGGGCACCCCCAGCCCTCCCCGGAACAACAGCAACAAAGGACGCCGCGGACGGAGGATGTCCCCGCGGCGAGGGCACTGAGCGGCGCCTCGCCCCGGTCCTGCCCGCGGCGGCGAAGGAGGGAAAGCGGCGGGTGTCGCCGCTTCTGCCCCCCTCGACGCCCCAGGTGTGAAGCCAGGGCAGGGCGGGGGGCTCGCCGCGAGAACCGCGCTGCAAGGGAGCCCCGCCGTGGCCGGAACCATGTTCCCCCAGAGCCGGCACCCCGTAAGTACGCCCTGGGCCGCCGCTCCGCGGGGGGTGGGGGAGCGGGGCCGGGCGGCACCTCGCTGCCGGCGCTGCCCGTCGGGGCGCACCCCAGCTCACTTGCCCGGCCGGGGGGCACGGGGGGGGGGGGGCGCGGTGAGGTGCTGGTTCTCCTCCAGGAAGGAACGGCGCATCCCGCCTGTCGGCGCGGCCGGGGAGGGGGACGCGCTCCCTTCAGTACACTGACCCTTTTTGTTTCGTGGGCAACTTACTTGCCTTGGGAATGACGGCGGGGGGTCACCGCCGAGCCCGGCAGCTTCTCCCCCCCCTCCCCCTCCGTCGAGCGCGGCGCCCGGGCCGGGGCCGGCCGTGCCCTCGCGGTGGGGGTCGTCGGGGAGGAGCCGTCACGCCCCGTTTTCGGATAGACGGCGGCGGGAGTAAGCGGGCGGGTCGGGGCCGTTGCGGCTCCCTGAGCGCGGTTAGCCTCCCCCCGCCGATGAGGGACGGGAAGGTGGGTAACAAGTGCGCAGCGCCTCGGGGTGGTGGCGGCCGGGCCAGGCCAGGCTTTGCCTCGCTCCCTACATCCCTCCGGCCCGGCCACGGCGGGCGGTGCCGCTCGCCCCTTCCTCCCCGCCCTTTCCCACCCCTGCCCCACCTCCCCCGGGGCGACCGCACTGTGTCTGAACGTGCCTCTCTCTCCCGTGCCGGCCGCTGCCCCGCCAGACCCCGCACCAGGCTGCGGGGCAGCCTTTCAAATTCACCATCCCGGAGTCGCTGGACCGCATCAAGGAGGAGTTCCAGTTCCTCCAGGCGCAGTACCACAGGTGAGCGCCGGCGGGCTGCCTTGGGTGCTGGGGTTGGGGGTGGGGGTGGGGTGGGGTGTGTGTCGTTGCCCCGTCCCCGGACGGGCGCGGGAGGCTGCACTGAAAGGCCGCGTCCAGGCGGTGGCGTGCGGCGTCGCGGCTGAGCCCCTCCGCGGGACCCGGCCTCCCCGGCACCGCCGGCCCGTTTGGTAAGGGGCGGCGCGGGGAGACCCAGTCCTGAGCCGTGGCGGGGGGGTGGCTGGAGGACGGGGCGCTCCCGGGGAGACCGCCCTCCCCTGCACGGCTCCTCCCGCCGGTGTGGGTCCAGGGCACCTGCGGGAGGGCGGTAGTGTGGAACCTGGAGCTGCTCGGCGCTTGTCCGCGTTTAACACTACAAAAAAAAAAAAAAAAGAAAAAATTATTAGGGATCCTTACGGGGAGAGTTTTTGAAGTATATCGAGACAAGACCCGCGGTAATTCTGCGGCATGGAGCATTAAGGAGGCTAATTCTCGTGTTTGCTCATTTGCGTGTGGTGTTAACGCAGAGATTAATAAAATGCCAGCGTGCGGTACTTAAAGAGCCGAGGGGGATCGCTGAGTACCGGAGTACTGACAGCACCCGCGTTACGGTGAAGCTGCTGGTGCCGCGGCGTGCGTTTCTGGTTGCGGTGGTGCCCTACAGACCTTCTGGTTGCTGGCTGCTAGGGTCCCGGCAGAGGTTTTGGGGTGCCGTGTTCTTGTGTGCGGGAGTCGATTGGCTTTGAAGGGGCGTGAAGCTTCAGCAATCCCGTTCCTGCCTCCACCTGCAAGATCCCGATAGGAGTAAAAACCCTTCCAGGCTTCCCAGCTTTAAAAAAAAAAACAAAAACGCTTGGTTTTGACGAGGCTTCAACTTTCCTTTGAGAGGTGTAGGGATTAGTCTTGCCTAAAATCGTTAACTCTAGGCGCTTGTTACTTCAGAAACGCGGCGTGAGCTGCTGGTGTCCCGGCGGTGGGTGAAAAATGGCATCTTGCACGCGGACTGCGCCCGAGGAGGCTTACTTAGTGTCGTTAGAAAAATTAAAGAAAAGTCAGTTCGTCAAAGAACAAAGGGGATATTGAGCCGTTCTGCCCTCGGTGAAAGTAGTAAAACTATACAGCCGCTAGTGATGAGGTATGCAAATGCCTAATGCAGCTCCCCACCTCCCCCCCACTTCTGAAAACAGAAAAAAGAAACCAAACTTGATAGTAAATAATAGCCAAAGTTACTGACTTTCAAGCCGCTGGCAGGGTAACGTTAGGAGTACACTTCAGGTTCAGAATTATAGACATAATTCACGTAAACGTGAGTTGTGTTACTTGGCAGTAATTTACTAAATGCCGTATACGAAGAGACACCTTGGTTTTACTCCTCGGAGCAGCAGATCGTCTTCTAGCTGGGAAGTTGTATCCCGTCATAACACCTGTTTTGTCAGAGTGTGAAGATGGGGTGTGTTTGGTTCTGGGGATAGTTGGAGTCTCATTCAGCACCCGTGAAGTGCCCTTTCAATTTCCTGTTCAGTCCTTGTATTTAAAGTATGAATTAAGTCTTTCTCTCTGTATTTGTCTCTTGGTTTATGAGGGTTTGTTTTTTTTTAATTAGTTGCTTCTGTCAAAATACAAATAAAGTGGGTAGATGTCAAAACAACTGACATAACAGTTACATTAAAGTGTGATCTGTTTTGTAGCCTTAAATTGGAATGTGAGAAACTGGCAAGCGAAAAGACAGAAATGCAGAGACACTATGTGATGGTAAGTATATTTGTATTTTCTTCTTTTCCAGCAAATATCTCCTAGTACAATGTTAGCCAGCGTAAGAAAATAATGTATGCTCCTTTATTTGCAGTATTATGAAATGTCGTACGGATTAAACATTGAAATGCACAAACAGGTAAGGCATTTTGTTTTCTAAACCACGAAACCTGCAGTCTGTGTAGTGCATTTAAATGTAGCCATTCTGTTTACGTTTGGATGACTGTATCATGTGCCTGAATCAATAGGCCGATTTGTAGCTGTGATTAGTAAACCTTTGCCTACCTTCTGTCAAATGAGGTATAGATTAGGTTGAGCGACAAGGCTTTCTTGGTATTGGTCCTGAAAGGCGTTATCCAAAAATAAGAAAGGTCTTGTGTCTTTGGTTTCAAAAACATAACTCAGTTCTTTACGTGGTTTTATTTTGTCAGTGGTAGAGCCTTTGATATGTATAACCAGTCCTATGCGTGTGTAGCATATGTACTGATAGCTGCTCAAATCCTTGCCACTTAAAGGTATGAAAAGATTAGTGACTTGGAAAGCACTAGTTATGACTATGAGTTTGCAAGTTCCCATAAAATTCACACTTACGGCCACTATAATGGTGAATAAAAAGAGTATTGAACTGGAACAAGACACTAAGGACCTCATAAGAGAAGAAAAGCTAAATGATTGCTCAGCCCAGAGGACCCTCAATTGAGTAGTCATTGTCTGCCAAATAAAGCATTAATGGCAGGGTGTAAGTATTCTGTAGATATGCTGACATTCACTTTTTCATCAAGATGCTGGTACAATAAGTCTTTCAGAAATCGATGGCCTCTTAAAAAAAATTATCATTAGATGAAGTTGCACAGTTGGACACATTTCAAAGTGCAACAATACAATTCTTTCTTGATGTGTATGTGCTATTTCATCTAAAACTCTTGTTTCATTAAATTAAAGAGCATGGCTGACCGGCTAGGGCACAGCGAAGAAATTGATTAGTTCAGGCTTCGGATCTTCAGTATATTCAAAGACTTTCATTAAGCAAGTGAATCACAGAGTTGAATTTTGCTTTTGTAACTCTGAACTCTTTGATATTTTTTTTTGGTGTTTTGTTTTCCCCTAAAAATATTGTATTTGATAAGGTGGTATTGGAATTCTGTGGTTGCTTTCTGTCTGCAAAGCTGGGTAGGTATTGTCTTGGTTTTTATCTTGTTTCAGTGTAAAATACTGGTGCAAAAAAAGAAATATTATGACTTTTTTTTTTCAAGTAGTACACCAAGTAGATAGAACAACTAGAGTAGTGTTTGATTTGGGTCTGTAGTAGCTGCATTAGTCGTCTTGTGTCTTGTGTTTTAGAAAAATGCCAGTTTTCCTGTGAGGTGAATTTTCCAGACTTTGTTATTTGGAGCTTGCTTTCTTGGATTTTTTTTTCTTTTTCTTCTTCAAACACCTTTTTGGCACGCTGTAACCCATGAGCAAGCTAATATACGTATAGGAGCTTCGTTTGGTACAAAATGAATGTTGTTTTCAGAAGATGTTTGAAGAGAACCTGTGACTCCAGTAAATGCACTATGAATTAACTTTAGATAAAATCAATTAGCCCACAAGATTAAAGAGTGTCAGAACTGAGGTTTCCACTTTGACCTTAACATCTGTGTGTTGCAAGGGTTTAATGTTCTGTATGTATGGCAACTATAATTACGTAGCCAGTAGGCAGTGATACTTGGGTAGCTTTTAAGATTTATGATGCAGCATTATACCTATGTTGGGTCTAGCCAGGGAGAGTAGAGTATGCTTCCCCTGTTCAGAATAAGCTTTTGAAGGCATAAGTGCATTTCTCTGGATATAAGCCTCGGATACTGTGCCTTTACCTTTAAAGTAATTCTAATTTCCAATAAAAGTAGCACCTTCGTGTTGAAGACTCTGGATTTAGATCCCTGCAATGAGGATGCCAAATGGTGTTACAGCTCAGTTTGTAGATGGCCTTAGATTACAGGAAACAAACAAAAAAGAGAGAAACCTACCAATGACATTGTTCTAAATTTCTGCCGCTAACGATAAGTTCTGAGGAGGCTTTTGGCAGATAGTAATCATAATTCTTATTAAAACTGGTGACGTCTAGCCCCAAGGGTGTAGCTAGGCTCAAATTGATGCTTTTTGCTGGCTGATCACCAGCATGGCCTAAGTGCTCATTATGTTGTAGAGTGGGCCTTTGGAGCTCTCATTACGTTTGACAGGAATTCTCTCTAGGGGGAAACTGGGCATTAGCTAGACTCCTGACAGGCTGAAATTATTCCTGCTTTATGGCTTATAACCAAATGCTAGCAAGGCATCATCAGGGGACACGAAAAATTGTCATTTCTGACAACATCTTTGTTACTGAAAAATGCAGTGATGGGGAAACTTTCCACAGAACAAGCTTTAACATTTTTAAGGCCTGCCTCCTATGTGGATGCTGCACTCGCTCTGTGTGAAGCCCTTCAGAGTGCTTGGGCTGCTGGTTACAAAACAAGAAATTACACTGCAGCAGTGTTCTGCTAGGCAGTGTGGTGCGTGCATCGCTGTTAAGGTAGAGTCACTTCAATAAAATGAAGTAGCTGCCATTCGCCTCCGTATGAAAGGGTTCACTTCTTGCACTGATACGGTTGCATCAGCAGTTCCCTCTTTGCTTAATTTGGTAATCTATTATAATTTGACTAAAAGTCAGTCAGGATTTGAATGTTGCTATAAACAGACTTAATTAAGGTGAACTTCACACACACAAACAGCAGAGCTTTCCGCTTAAATATGTTGCGTTTTTAGTCCAGAAATGGCCAGGGTAAAATGTCTTTCACAACTTTAGCTTTGCCACTTTGCAATGTTTAAATCCCTAACTGTGTGCCTAAATTGAGGTGCTGCTGCATTTCAGCCAGGTGTCAGGGAGTAATCTTTTTGGCATATTTGTGGCTGGTGTATGTTTAGGCTTTGTTTCTGCGTGGGTTGTTTTTTTAAAAAAGAATTTCAAAGGTCAGCTGTTAAGAGGATGCTGTGTGTGGATTCTTAAGACTGTTTTCAGAGGACCTATTTTAAGGTGAATAGTTGCTGACTAAGTTTTGCATACCTGAAATGGAAACAGGCATCTGAGGATTTGTTCAGGATAGATAGGCTTGACTCAGATACTTATGTGTCAAGGAGATGGGATGAATAAGGATATTTTGTCTTAAGTTTCTCTTCTGTGTTGTATTGTCCAAGTCAGATTTTCTCCCTGACATCCATGGCTGGCAGAGCAGATACATCAGCTGTTGGTGCCAAGATGTAGAATTGGTTGGGTGTTAAAAATCCTGCTGTACTGAAAGAGTTGCTGCCCTTGGCTATTAGGGCAGTGCCTCTTCATTTTCACCAGCTCTGTCTGTCATCTTATGTCATAAGTCAGAAGATAAGGCTTCCTGTGTGTTTAATGCCGAGATTGTTTAGGTGCAAGATTAGCTTTTGTTCGGTGGCAGGCAGCCAAAGAAAGAAAAATTCATCACTGCTGAACCAACTGACAGACTATATAAACTGCTACAGTATGTGGGTTTCTGCTGTCCCAAGGGTGACAGCTAGGTTTCCTTCTATTTGGGTGGGTGGTTGTGATCTTTGTGACCTGCCTGGAGGCAGACCTGTCATTCAGTACCTTCCCTCTTGTAGAAAAGTATACAAACTCCCAAACTGCATTATGTTAACCAGTTGTACAAGAGTTAAATGTCTGGTTTAGCTTGGACTGTTTCATGGAATCATTTCAAATGCTTTGTGGCAAAGGACATAATCTTCTACTGATATCTCATTTAGAACATCAGTCTTCAGGAGAGGGTTAAATAGATGGGAATTAAGGAGCTTAGTTAGCTCTCTACAGCTCCTGAGTAGGATGGCTGTGCTGTTGAAAGGGATTTAAAGATAAATTAATTTTTTTCTTTTTTCCTGCTTGCATTTTAATTACCAGAATTAAAAAAAACAACTTGGGAACCTTGAAGGTTTTGGTGGTATGCAGTGAGTTTTTTCAAGAGCATTTAACAGTTGGCACCACTACATAGACATGCAAAACCTATTTTTATTAAAAGAGAAAATGGTGAGGTTGATTGGAACACAGTATTTTTCGCTCAAAAAATACTTATTCTGCAAATACTGGATTGTATGGTTGTATCACCAGTGCAGACACTTCAATCACAATGAGAGTAGCCAGTCTGAATGAGGACAACTAATGACTGCAACTTTCTCAACTTTTGAACCACATTCAAACTTGAGGCCAGCATTATTATAGAGGAGTTATCTGACAGATTCAGGGCACGGTGTGAAATAATGTCTCCATGTGGCTTTTAGATAACCATATTGTCACATACCATCTATTATGTCAACTCAGTATACAACTTCTTCCAAAAGTGTGTCATAGTGTAAACACTGTACATATGTTAAATACTGCCTGATCATCTCACGTTTTAGAGTTGGTCTATCAGATTTTGGGTTCCTCACAGAACCATGGAGGGAGAGAAGGAACCTGTTCCTACCAGCTACATTGTTAAGCTTCCCATGCATTGCTGGAACTTAATGCTGTCGAATGTCTCTTGATGTACTTTATGTATTTGTTCAAATGGGAGTGGGGGGAAGTCCTGGTATTTTTGTGGAGAAAAGAAAGGGGGAAGGTGCTTTGTGAATGTGCAGTAACCTTCTGTCACAACAGATTCTGGGGAAATAGCTTAACACTTTTCCTCCTTCTGCTGGTTGTTATATCAGTTCAAGCTGAGCATTCAAATTGCCTTTCCTCCCACTCTACTCCCACACTTAAGTGTTTGTAGCAAAGCAGTAAAATTGCATTGTGTCTCCTGTGCAAAGTGGAAGATAGGATCTTCTAGGTTTGATAGGTCACCACTGGCATACAATAAAAGCCTTTTAAAAACAATTTTGGGTTAACTGGTGCTTATCAGAAGACTGCACAGTACTGTTATTTAAAAAATGATAACAGCTTTGGGTAGAACTAATGAGGTTATCTTTCCACTTGAGGTAAGATTTAGGGATATCTAATGGCAGTTATGTCAAACACTACTATTTTTGTCTTTTGCATCACAGTTCTTAGTTGGACTCTGGGTGTAGGTATTTGAGCAATGGTAGTTGCTCACATAGTTCTGTTCAGAAAGGGGGAAAAACCAGCAACTGACAGGTAGAATTCCTGTTTTTTCATCATGTGTTTGCCAAAGCAGCTAGTTTAACAGATGAGGCCTTATGTTTGCAAGTACGTTAAAAGCCAGGGCCTGTTTGTAAGTTGGTCCCCTGTTCATCCTGAACTTGCAATGTCTGCTATTGCAGATATCAAATCAGCATCTTAAATATTTTGTGGAGCTGGTTGTATTGCATGTCTGGGCAACACTTTCTAGTATTTGATCCACTCTTATTGTGAAGAAAGTTTTCCTTCTTCAACTGGGACTTTGCCATTCTGTGCTGGTGACCATTCTTGGGTTTCGATTTTCTGCTGTGCACCTCTAAGAAAAGTCTGGCTTAGTCTTCTCTGTAATTGCCTCTTTGTCAGCAATCAGCTCACCTCTCCCATTAATCCTCTTGAAACTAAACAAACTTCTTCCTGGTACGTTGTGTGCTCTGATTCCCTGATCATCTTACTGGTGTCACTTAGTGACTTGCTCCTGTCTGAAAATATCTTCCTTATTGCCAAACAAGGAGAATAGAAAGGTGGAACAATTTAATCAGCCAGCTGGTTACAGTCATACTATTGCATTGTGGTATGAGGTGTAGCCTTCATCAACACAAGGGTGTGGGGCTGATGCATATTCAACCTGTCCTCCCAAGACACCCATGCCCTCTTCTGTTTCCCCCTGGCTCTGCTGTCGTGGGGAGAAGGTTGTCCCAGGTGTAGAACAAAAAACCCCAACATTTACTTGTCTTGAACCTGGTTTCCACTATTTTTGAGGGCCACTACTTCTCAGAATAGACTAGTATCTGATACCTAGCTGCTTTTTCACTGCACTTAAAATTTTCTATCTCTGTCATAACTCCAGTTGATTCGTTTTCAGGTTGAGCAGTCCCAGCTTACACAGTTGTGTAGCTTGCTTTCATTGTACTTACTTGCTTTTCCCTTGGCTTTTTTTTAATTTTGAACTTTGCCTGTTAAAATGGACAAGAATTATATGCAGTTCTGGGGTTGTGAATGAACTAGAAATTAAGAGGTGCTTGCTGTCTTTTTCAGGCTGCACTGCCGAATGCATTCATAAAACAGCTTGCAGTAAAGGCCTCTAAAACTCCACTGATGACCTATTTATGTCATAGTGCCAAAAATGATTGAAGAGTAGATTAGAGCTTGCTAAAATGGAGTTTATTCTTAACCTAACTCTACTTTAAAGCTGACTAGATTTAAAAATCAGTTATTTCCTGAAGTTGTCTCTTTTAAAAAGTGGTCTAGTGATTCACTTGTTTTTTTGATACTTAATAAACTATTCCATTGCTACTGCCTGCGAGGTTCATATAAACAAATGGAAACGATTTTGAATTTTCTCCTTCTGAAGCATAATCACAGCATGTTTAAGTGGAATTGGAAGGGAAAAAGGTTTATAGTATTATTTCATAGGGTAGTAATAATTAAAGTTTGTAAGTGTTGAGTATTATTTTAGGTCCTAGCAAGCCTAGGTACCTTAGGTACTTTCTAGCATGAGGAATATGGTTCAGGAAATGAATTAGTTTGGTAGGTTTCACTGAACTTTTTACAATGATAAGTATTCTGTGGCTAATGATAAACCGCACAGTGTTTGAGTCTAATCTCTAATTGGGAATTGGCTGAGTTGCTCGTACCTTTTCTTTATGGTCTTCAGACATGTGAACAAATTAGCACAGATGATTAAATTACAGATTAAAGCTCTTTGAGGGGTGTTGGATAAGCTTTGTGTCAGGGCTGCTTATCTGGAAATATTTTGTACTTCTTAGGTGATCTGAAGAGCTAACCAGCCTTTTTAGCTGTGTGATAACAAAACAGAAAACTGAGGTTAATTTGTGTTTTTGTGTAGGGTTTTTTGTTTTCTTTCAGTTTGTTCTTTTTTTTCTCTCTCCTTTCTCCAGAACCATAGATGTTCTTTTTTTTTCTGTTCAGTCTATTTTTTTTTCATTATTATTATTATTCCTCTGGAAGCTTTTTGATGTTTGGGTAAACAGTCGGTCAAAGCAACTTACTTGTAAGGTGACCAGTCGGTGTATTGACAAGAACAGACACAATAGAAAACTGCATTAGGAGGCAAGCCGTTGGGATTTGCAGTAAATATATTACAGAACACAAGTGAATTGCCGATACTGCTTGTTTAGCAGTTTGCAAGGGCAATGGTAGTATGGATTTTTGAATTAGAAGGGAAGGACTGTTCTTTCTCTGTGCTGGAACATCTAGTTGATGGCTGAGGATAAAATTGATTTAGAGAACAAAATGCTGCCGCCTCTATTTGTGCCATTTAAAGGCTTGTATGGATTAGCAAGCAAAACCAGAAAGATAGCTTTCAGTTTTGGAAAAGGGGAGCAAGAATGGGTATGCTTGTTCAGCTGCATCTTGATTAGGTATTAAATTTGCGAGGAAACCTGCTTTTGTTAAGTCAAGAAAAGGGAAGGACATCTGAAACTGGATGTGTTTTATGATCTGTGGGAATTTGCCTATTTATGAAATTGTTTTAAGTGCTCTAAAATCCCTGAATTGTGGTACTCTCCACTCCATGGTGTGATGATCTCAACGTTTTTAAATGTAGAAATTTGAATTAAATCCCTGGGGGGAGGGGATAAAAAAACCCCACAATATCTTGGGAAAAACAACTAATAAAAAGATCATTCTTCTGTGGTCTTGCCACAACAGTTTTCATTTATAATGAAAAGTTTTTGTTAATAAAAAGCCCCCAAAAACCTGAAAAGTCTATCGTTCTTCATGTCTTGACTCAGGGCGTTAAGGTCATTCTGAATTTCTGTTTTTGTAATTGGTTATAAGGTTTCCAGCCATCACTTTGCTGACAGCTGCTGTCTGTGGCCTCAAATGATGGACATAAATTGCCAGTTAAGCAAACACAAAAACTTAATTAACAAGACCTATGGGAAATTCTTAGGTTGCTTCTTTAAACTGAAAAACGGAGTGTAGAATCACAGCAGGAGAAAGGTACCTTCCTGCATTCTAGCAGGATCAGTCATACCAGTGTCACTGCTGATAGGATCCTTGTCCTATCTGTCAGCAAAGACTCAACAGCGGTGGTGGCCATACTTGGGAGCTCTCTAGGCAGCAGAGTGCTTTTGTATTCTTGCTGCTGAAGTGCTCCTTCAGTTACAGCTTCAGTCTTTTCTGTTGCCGCTTCAGCTCTTTACTATGCATTTTCTTCACCCTGGATAGAGAGAGTAGATCATTCCCCCGCTTTCCAGAACCATTTTGTATGCCTCTATAATCTAATGTTCATTCGCTGAATGTTGCTGCCCAGCTGAAGTACAGTACCCAAAATAAGTGCAGTACTGCAGGGGAGGAAAAGCCATGCTGGGCGGCATAGGTTTCCTTAGCCATACGGCTTAGTGTGGTGGCAGCCTTTTTCGCAATCGCATGCTATTGACTTCTGTTCAACTTCTGATCTGCTGTGACCGAGAGATTCCTTCCTGGCCCATTATTTCCTTTTTCCTTTATGTTCCTGTCTAGGCATGCTATGGTCTTTTATCCCTATACTTCTTTTCCCTTTGTAGTCTATTTTCCCATTCACTGCAAAGTGAATTCTGAACCTATTCTCTAGCATATTCTGTCTTTCTCAGCTTGAAGCTCTCTTCAAATTAAGGATTAGGGCAAATGAAGAGATCTTGATGCTTGTTAGTGGGAAGTACTGAAAAATACTGGACCTATCATGTATGCAAAACTTCTTAATTTGCCACAGAGAAGGCTGTATTCATATGTGGTTTAATCATCAAGCAGTTTTGTACTTGTTCCCATGAAGTTTTAGCTGGGCTGTGTTGTTTATGTTCCTCCTAATAGTGCTACAAGTGTCAGATTATTAGCAGAGACGTTAACATCATATGCCTCCTAGTCATAATTACTTTATGTTTTTGGACGTTGCAAAATTCTGATATTGTTTACTCCAGAAAAATACTTCCGAGTTGTGACTTATATCCCTATTTTACCTAGATGTTTATGGATAAGAGACTTTTTAGTGCCTCAAACTTCAGGAAGCGGTAATTAACCTGGAGTGTCTTTGCTCTTTCATTTGCTATTTTCTGTCTGTTAGGCACTGTCTCTTCATAGTTTCCTATGCACTTGACATTTGCATGTTCTGCAAGGTGTCTGCTAGCTGCTCAGTCTTCATTAATATGCTCTTTTTATTTCATCAGGCCAGGTCAATTTAAAGATGTTTTACTTGGAACACTCTGATCTGTTCCCTTCCTGTTTAAGCTGCAGCACTGACCTTACGTAACTAGTAATTTATATTAATTATGTGGTTGGTAATGATTCTTGTAGGTTTAAGACAGATGCAAAAAAGGATAGACTTCCTGGCCTTTTTGGTGTCCCTTGACCATATCTTTCTTTTTCTAATTGAGGGGATCAAACATTTTTTTGTTCTCCCCTGATTATTCCAACCTGTAGAGCAATAGCTTTACTTTAGCTGTTGCTCACTAGTGGCACTTGTAACAAAAATATGGCCATTTGCTGTATGTGTTTACTGCCTCACCTGACCTAGTTTCTGCTTCCTGTTTGCTTTTCTGCTCGTATGGATGGAGTCAGTTAAGAACAAGGGATTTAGTTTCTTGGCATAATTCCTTCCCTCCTGTTTTTCCTCTACCCCTTCCTCTTCCATTCTCAGATGCATTAACCCACATCCTTTTAATATTGTTTCATAAAGAAAATGTGAGCTGTTCTGTCTTCCTCTTTGGTAGCAGGTCCTGCAGAGCTGATCTAACCAGTTGGGATTTGCTTTCCTTAAGTTGTATTGGCTCTTTCATTCTTCCTTCCTGTCCCTTTTGTAAACTCTGCAGTGATTGTCAGTTTCAGTCAAATTAGTTTCTACAGGGACAGTTACAATCAGTTCTTCTCTTTAGAATGTAATCTAGATGGTATATTTACTAGTTTATTCTGGGAGCAATAGAATATATATATATTAAAAACTAATAAAATGAGAAAGAAATTAATTGACATGTTCCTAAAGTTTTGCTGAAAAATTTCCAAACCTTTTTCCCATGTAGTGAAAATCTCCATTATTTTCATATTCTTCCTTGCAAATTCAGTGTGGTGGATAATTTTTCTGGCTGCTAACAAAAGAGTTGTCAATCCTTTTAACTTGTTATTCATTAGTGAGTCACCTGATGACACCTGAAACAGTGATAGAACACCTTTTTAAGGCTTTAAATTGTTTCTCTGACTTGACTGATCTTTGAAACTGAGCTGTGACTATAGTATTATAAATTGGTGAACTTGCATTTAAGATACAAGAGTGCATGTGACTGCCTTGGTAAGTTTAATTCAGCAGTTATTTCTAAATTCATGGTGAATGTATTTCAGGCCTTTGTTTTAACCGTCGCATTTCTTGTCACATGGCATGCCTACTGTACTAGTCAGGTCCAGATTTTACTGCTCTTACACTCTTAATCGTGAATGTTGGTAAGGGCATCGAGAGTTTTGTTACTGATTTGCATATGGTTAAAGTATATGCTTTGTTTAAGGAACTTTATGGTTTAATTTTTAAAAGCTGTGTGGTTCTAGGCACTTCTCTAGCTCTTCTAGAGCTCTGCTATCCCAATGAAGTGGCTTCGGCATGGCAAAGTGCTGCAAGGATGCATGCAGAAATTTGGATGTGGCTTGTGGGAGTGAGAGCAAATTAGGCAGGTAGTTTTAAAATAATGTCCTAAATTAAATAAAAAGTCATCAGGGCTCTCTTTTGATAGTGTAGCAGTTAGAAGGCATAAAAAACCACCGTGTTTTTTTCTTTTCTATATCTTCCTTGCTCTTGTGTAGTGTATTGCTCATGTTGGGTTAGTCCCAATATCTCCAGCACAGTTCAAAGGCGGCATGTCTCTGGAAGTGAAGGTGGCAAGACCTTTTCTGGATTGGAGTCAACCTCTGACTTGTTCAGCATCTCATGGAATCTAAATAAAAGTGGAAACTCTGTGCTGGAAAATAGCTTGAAAGTGAAATAAAGCTGTGTGCTGTCTTAGATTTAAATACTTCCGTATGTATTGAAGCTAGCTTAGGCATGGAAACTAAGCTGTGTAACTAAAATTTGGATAAATACACCTTTTGTAGTTGTGAGTGCCTAAGCAACATGGGCTAAAGTTGGATTAAAGGAGAAATGCGATAACTGTCCTGTTCAGCCAAGTTTAAGAAGAGTCTTGACATAGTGAAGATGTGTGAAAGGAGCACTTAAACATCCTGACAACAGCTTCTTTGTTGCCAGTTGGCTTGGGTTCAACAGGATTTACAGCTGCAGATGGGCTGGGCAGTTCCAGTTCTGTACAGTGGTTCATGGAGAGCTACAGAGCAACCTCTCTGTTATTACAGAAAGCATCGAAATTATGCATCTGAAATACATCCAGTCACCTCACTTTACAGCTGAACAAAGTCCAAACCTGCAGTAGATGTTTGGCAAGTGTAGCTGTTGACTTCTGTATCATAGGTAGCTTATGTTTAAATTAACATGACCTTTCTGCAATTTAAACTGATGTCTTAAAAGGATTCAGATAAATGTAGTTTAGGTACTGACATTAAAAACAAATTACTAATTTCACTTTGGAAACTAGAATTCTGTGGCTTTATCACTTTGACTTAATATTTCTGCTACTACTTCTCCCCGTTCCCACTTGCAATATAGGGGTGTTTTGTTTTTCTTTCTGTAGCTAAAGACTTTTCATGCCAGCCTCCTGGAGTTTTAATATCATCATCTTGTGGGTGGCTGACCTCACAATTCAAATGAGTAGTACAGATGTGGGGCAGAGGGAAAGCTGTATTTGTTAACGATACGTCGTGTTGAACTGACAGTTTACACTCAGAACGCAGGGATTGTTCCTGTCGCCGCAATGAGCGCTACGCATTGCTGCGTGTCAGATTGAATTTCAAGTATCTGTTGAGAATAAACCTTCCCACCCCCTCCTATTGGTGAGAATATTAGTAATGACAGTGTTTATAATTTAAAATAGAGTTTGAAGGCCAACTTCCACTGTTTGTCGCAGGGTGCTTAATACGGCGGTAAAGGGGAGATGAATGTGGCTACTTGTGCGAGTCTATTACTCAGGAGGCCTGTAAATTTGATTGGCTGCTGCAGTTCTAGCAGAATCATTCGATTTGAGAGCAATAGAAAGATAAGATATCCAATTACCCAAATGATTTGCAGGGTTAGCCAACGTTGTCATGGAGACGTGAGTTGGAACAAATTAAATTTTAAGCAATAAAATAATCTTAAAGCACGTCTGGGAACAAGAAAATTTGGCAGTGGCACTTACCTGAATTGAATCTTAGCTTGACACGCAGTTGTTTGACATTGATATACTATGGGGGCCTAAACTTTTAAATGGCATGTTGCCTTTATTTTTTTTTTCCCCATTTGCAGCCATTGCCAAAACAGATTGTAGTGTATTAGTTTTAAATAAAAGGGCATTAATAATATATGCATATCTTTGTGCTCAGTGTGGATTCAATAACTCATGAACAGCAAAGTTCATAGAATGCTAGCCTTAATCATTTGAGGCTTTTGAATATTTAAGTTTTGAGATTTAATTATACCTCCAATATCCCCCTGAATTCTTAGCAACAAATTTTGGAAGTGCTCAAGTCTTTCTGTATCAAGGTTCAATGCATGCAGAGAACCAAACATGGTTAAAAGGTGTTGCAATTACTGTATCAATATGTATGCTTTTTGTTGTCTGCAAAGATCTCAGTTGCAAAAAGGATAAAGGCTATGTGTAACTTAAGTGTACTGCTTGCTTTAATGATTCTGCTGGAAATATGAAAATATTAAATGACCTTCAGCTCGAGACAAGTAGACACGTGCAGTTTCTTACTGAAGGACTTGTGAAACGTAGTATTTTGATTTCTGCCTTGCAAGGAGGATTAAAAAAAAAATGGTCAAGCATGTCCCATAAAGAGCTTTTATCTATGACTGTTAGACAGATGGAGATGAAAATTGGTCTGAGGTCAAGTCATTTGCAGCATTCTCATAGCCTTCGATTTTCTTCTCATCCTCACCACAGATATTCTCAAATGATTCAGTAATGACCAAAAGTGCAACATTGACCTTTACTCCCAAGTGGATTGCTGTGTTACATGCTGTAAATGGCAGGAAGTCCATTTTGTTCTTCCAGAAGTTGTTCAGCGTTGTACTTGGCTTTCTGTGTGTTGAAAGTGTAAGTGGAGGCAGAGTACTTAAGAATTACCTACTAAAGCTTTTATGAATGTAATTTGACGGTATAGTTTTGGGGTTTTTTCTTCTGTGCATTAAAGGCTGTTTCTTTTGCTTTGAAAGAATGGACTAGGATAGGCTTTTTTGGCGGGGGAGGGGGGCGGGGAGAGTATGTCAAAAAAACTTAAGGTTTTCTTCTTACCATGTTATTCCTAAGCTGTATTTTTCCAAATCTAAAGACAAATGTGAGTCTGAAAAATGGGTTGAAATAACTAAGATAAATAGCAATTCAATAATTGAGAATACATAAGCCTATCATTAAGAAGTGGTGATAGAGTGCTTTCAGTCACGGATCTCTGTGATTTAGGAAGTGCACTTTGCAAGAAGGAATAAGAAGCTTCTGATGTGCAGAAGCTGAGTATTGTTTTGTAAGGGTAGGTCTGGACAGCTTTGAGGAGTCTAAGCACTACTAATAGCTCAGTTGTCACAGTGCAACCAATTGTTAAAAATAGTGTGTTGTAAGATTTAATTTTTACTGTAGATTGCCATGGATGCTATAGCTAAAGTCACTACTGAGATATGTATGGCAGCCACTCATGGGAGCAAACTCAAAATTACTATTGAAACCCGAAGCTAATGATGAACTAATTCTTCAAGGAAGGCTTCTTTTCTCACTCAGAAGTGAGAGTGGTGGCTTGTTTAGGCTAGGGTTTTCAGCATTAATGATAGAAGAATACACATGGTTGTTACGTGTGGTGACAAATAGAGTTTGAATATTTGTCTTCTGATTTTTCATTCTGGTGCAAAAATCTGTAGTTGTTTAAGAAATCACATTGATCTACGTATGGTATCGTATATGGTGCTTTGAAAAGTACAGGCTGTCAAAGTGCAAAATTATCTAGAATAGACTACTTTAGAAGAAAGCACTTCAATACCTTTTTTAACAATGCAGAAGGAAAAAAAATGCAATTGCATATACAAGCTCTTATTAAAATGACTTATTTAAATGAATACTATATTTAGTAACTTGTCTGGCTGCTTTGTTTTTTGTCATTATGTTAAGAATTCACTTTAGCAAGAGACAAACTTAAGTAGAAACACTTGAGTTTGGCAATGGTTAGGTCAAAACATTTAAGTCCTTAATTAGATGGAACTGAAGCAAAAAAAAAAATTACATGAGTGTAGAAAAAAAAATCCATTGGCTCAACTTAATTTTACAAAATGCAGCTGAATTCCTTCATGTTAATTTTTAATGATACTTCAGAAAGGAGGGTAGCACTTCGGTCAGGGGTCTGACAAGCTTGTCATTTGCAAATAAATCAAAAGACAGTCATTACAACAGCAAGAACCAGTGAGTGATGTAGTTTTGTCATTTTTTGATGGGCCCCACACTCAAGTCCTCTATTAAAAATGAATGTATTCAAGAGGCTCTGCATTAAGAACACAAACAATTAAGGGCACTTCAGATGCTTTGCTAAGAGCTGCCATAGAGCTGGGAGGGCTTTCATGAGATGCAGGCTTCTTACAGTCTGCTTTACCAAGGAGCCAAAGAACATGGGCAATTAGTTATGTTTGTCTATGCTCGAGCAGCTTCCTGCAAAATTTTCTTTCTTCTGACTGCCCTACATGTCTCAAGATCAGCAGTTAGATAATAGCTATTTTCTATTGGGAGACCTCTAGGAGTAACTGATAAGTACTTTCCTTTAAGACTTTAAAATGCATGAGCCCCAAATCTGGAATACATGGCTTACTCTAGTGCCACCAATTACTGATGTCTAGTCTTTAATTAACAAAGCTCTCCTAGACTGCTTCAAAAAAGGTTTTTGCTTTCAAGGATTAATGTACACACACGTGTGCATGCACATATGTACTCAAAAGATATTTCACCCTGAAAGGTGAATGTATGCTGCCTTTAGAATGGCTAGATTTATATTTAAAGGAAGCTATTCTTTTTTCGATTCTGAAGAGAACCTGATGGACAAGGTTAGGCTTTAATGCATGTCTTGTTAAACTTTCACAACTCACTAGAGAACAAAAATATTTTTAATGTGTTTGTGAATAAGAATAGTGTTTTACTAAACACTTGAGCAAACAGAAGACGTACGAAGTCTCAGTAGATAAATTTAAGTACTTCAATTGTGTGTGGAAATAGCAGTAGTAGGCAAACTTCTCTAAATGCAAGCAGGCTTTAGTTATGAAGTTTAAAATATACTTTGCAGTTTCCTTTCAGTGTAAAGGTCTCTTAACTGGCACTTGCAACAGCAGGAAGAAACCACAAACTTAACTCATGACGTCTATGCTTAAGGCATTTAGAATGCTGTTTGTAGGATGATCATCAGTGATGCCCGGCTTTGGTAAAGCTGGACTCTGAAGGATATGATTTTTTTTTTTTTTTTTTTCAGTTCTGCTCCTAAGTCAGGTGTGATAGTACTGGGACAATAATCTTGATGTTAGATTGACTGGGAGAGGGGCAAGTTAATTATGCACTCTTTTTTTAAAAGAAAAGTAAAGTAGGCAGTACAGCCAAAGAACATTTCTGTAGAAACCAAATGAGTTTATTTTACTTTTTTTTTTCTCCTCCCTCTTATCAGTTGCTATGATTCATTCTGGCTTCTGTCCTGAAAACAGAGGTAGTCCCATTGGTCTAGGGCAATTAACTTCTTGGACCCTAAACATCTTAGCTAAACATCAGCCAGACAGCTTGCTACGTAACCTACTTTGCTTCCATAGCTGACATACCTGGCTTTCTGGAGAGACAGACTAGGTATGTGAAAAAATGCCCTTTAGTACATCGATTCTCACAGTTGATGTCAGGTGTGTGTGTGGTTTTTTAAAATTTTATTTTCCTTGTTAACAGACACTTAAAATATTAGTAGATTGGGTTAATAGTTACGTCTGATAACTTATCACTTAAGCCAGTAACTTCCTTGTATTGCCTTTGCTGGTATGTATGTAGTACCAGTACTAAAGGCAACACACAGAATGATGGATATTTTATGTTCCTGGCACAAACAAAACAGACTGCTGTGGTACTGTGTGAAATGATAAATGTTTCTGTTGAGAATAGAGATATTTTACCCTTGTGGCAAGGGTAGAAAGGGTCACTTCACTGCCCTTAGTTAAGGGGAAACCATCCCAGAACTTCCAAGGCTCCTGTTTCTTCAAAACTTTAGAGTGGGTGTGTCAAATGCCAGGCTTGGGACAGGTGAAGTACTTAAGCTTACGACAAGTGTCAGTGTTAACAGTTATTTTCCCTGTGTCTGCCAGAGGTGGGGAAAGAGTTATTAAAGCTTGCTAGTTGTATTTAGATCCCAAATCAAATGTTTGCTGAGACATAAAAGCAGAAGGTGGCTTTTCTGTCCTCTGCAAGGATCAGCTCATCATAGTGTCTTCCTGGAAAAAAAATAGACAAAAAACCGTACCATGGAAAGACTTGGCAGATAAGTTAGTGCCATTTTCATCTGACGTTTTGAAAGTGTTTGTCTTCGCCCATTTCATGGGAGGCTTAATGACTCTTGTTTCTTCTGTCTTAAAAAATCAAGCAATATCTGTATCAATTAATGATATAATAGATTGACAGAAGCTGTTTGGAGTATATTGTGTGTAGGCTATGCTCACATCTGGATGCTAAATTTAGTTTTGTGCAACTGTGCTGCAATGACTGTAGGAGTTGTCAGAGTGCCTTGAGGGTTAATTGTAATGGTGGTTCTGAATGGTGGGCAGATGTATAGGTCTGAAAAGCTGTAAGCACAGATAAGACTGAGTAATGAGAGAAGAACCCTGTACCCCACCAGAAATCCTGTTGATATGCCAAAAGTGGGAGATATAAAAGTGGGAGATACATAAAGCTGTCAAAAAGCAGGACTCAAACACTTTGTCCTGCTGTCTTTCTTCTCTGCCACTTTCCATGGGAGGTTGTTCTGTTCTCTGCTGGTTCCTAGCCTTATTGTTCTCCTGTTATCGATGATTTCTCTAATTTGCTGTTATTGACTATCACACTTTCTGATCTGATTTGTCGTCTTGTCTGCATTATTTTAATTTTCTCTCAGTGTGGTTGTTTCAGAAATCCGTATCTTTTTGTCTCCATTCTGCCTTGCTTCTGTTTTGGTATTTCTTTTGTACTCCTGATGGTGTGTTGCTGTTAGCAAAACTAATTTTACCTTCTAATAGGCAGATAAAATTGATCATGAGAGAAACATTTTTCTTCCATGCCTGTCGCCTTCATGTTATGCTGCTTGATAATTTGAGTAATAATAAATCTACCTTTTAAAAGGTTTTATGTTGGACTTAAAGGATTTCAAAAATGCTTTACTTGTTAATGAGCTATGTACAAGGACCAGATTTGTGCCTAAATGTGTATACAGATTACGTGCTTTAGACATGGCAGATGTCCTAGAGTAGCTAACTAAATCTCTCTTCTCATCTGTGCTTATATATTAACTATTTATATTTGCAGTAGTATGGAGATAAGAATTTTTGTTACTTTCTTTGTACGTGAACTTGGTATAATCCTGTACACTGGTTAATATATGGCAACAAACCTAAAACGCGTTTATAATCAAAGTATTTTTCTCCATAGACAGAAATCGCCAAGAGATTGAATACAATTTGTGCACAAGTCATCCCATTTTTGTCTCAGGAAGTAAGTAAAACTGTTCAGCTGTTAAAGTGCAATTATGTTGCTTTTCTGTTTGCAAATTAGCTAGTTTTAAGATGTTAATTTTATCACAATACACAAGTGTAAGGAACATCTGTTATAGCTGAAGTGTGCAAACCCCCTGCTAATTTGGTCTAACAAATCTGAGTTCAAACTAGTGACAATGGCGCAGCCTCGCTCATTGCCTGAGGAGAGAGGGAGTCTGTAAAATATTACCAGTGCAACAAAATGCTTTCATCTCTAATCATGGTGATTGCTTATTTGATATTCAGTTGTCAAATGTGAATCTACTGAAATAAATGTGCTTATCTTGCCTACATAATTTGTATAAAATTTTAGTGTAAAAGGTGAGTAGTTAGCTCGGATGCAAAACACTGTTTAAGGTTTACAAACCTGCATCTGGTCTGAATGACTGTGATTGCGGCATATTGTGGGCAGCTGCTGTTACATTTTGAAGCCTGTTATTTCGGATATGCCTTTTCAAACGCTACAGTTGACAAAGAATATTTATAATTCTTGAGTTCAGAGAAGCACTATGATTCTGTTTGAAATTTCAGTAGCTTTTGCTGTGTGGGCACAGTATATAAATGTTAAAATTGACACTAGTGTGAAGCTGACGTTACTGTCCTGTCAACTCAATTAGAAACTGATTATTCATTTACCAGAAAATTACTATTTAAGTGGTATGGGGGAAGAGGTGAGTTGGCTGCCTTAAGGGCCCTTGTTTGCTTTTGAGCAGGTGGAAAATAGAGTACCGCTACCCTTTGCGGGAGTAAGATACCTTGCAAAAGGTAGTCTGAGCTTCTGTAGAGCAACTGAATATTCAGGCATTTGCGATCCTGGTTTGGTTCAGTATGGTTAATAATGTAACACAAATTCCTCCCCATACCCCTTCTTCTTTTAATAGCATCAGCAACAAGTGGCCCAAGCTGTAGAACGTGCCAAACAAGTGACCATGGCTGAACTGAATGCCATCATCGGGGTACGTGGCCTTCCAGGTCTACCTCCTACAGTGTGTATAACTTGCTTTCATATCTTATTGGTTTGCTGTTTTAAAAATAAGCTTAATGTTTTGATATCTAATGTTGTTTTGATGCTTAATGTTGCTGAAGAGTTTGTCTTGATTCACACAGACTTTTAGCAGGGATAAAGTTAAAGGGTTTGTCAGAACGTCATTTTGTGCAGCAGCGCTTAGTGTAACAAAACCTTTCCTGCAGGAAATATAATGATGAGGAGAGTTGCTTGTTTATTTGTAGGTATTGTATGTCAGTTGATCTAGTTACCTTTGCCTCATGCTTTTTGTGACACTTGAGTTCTTGGAGCCTGTACAACTATTCATTCTCTTTTCTTTCTCTTCCTTGTGAATCTTTCATGAATTTTAAATTAGCAAGCTACTGAAAAGAAACTTCACTTGCTTTTGAAGTAGTATTAATTGTCTGACACAGTGTTCTAATAGCCTTTCACCAAGTATGTGCCTCTAAATATGCTGAAATAAGTTAATACTACTTGCTTGTGACTGGTTGTCAATCACAAGTCATTTGCTTTGTATTAATGAACTTTCTGAACCATACATTCCTTCCACTGCATGAGTTCATTTCCCCCGCCACTAAGTCTAGAATATACCTCATGTTTTCTGCCCTTCCAGACTAAGTGAAAGAAGTAGCCGAAACAAGAATCCGTCCTTTCTGATTTTATTCATATGTGAGCGCCTTGAGCGGATTCAAATTACTCATTTATCAATTTATGTTAATTGCTTGTGAGAAGATGCCCTGCTGGTCTTTATAGTTCCCTCAGACACTTTGTAATGATAATTAGACATGCTGCTGTACGGATTAACAGTGCCATAGTCCAATGACGTCTACAGACAATGGAACCAGTTAATCCATCTGTGCTTAAAATTACATCCCAACTGGAGATGGGGGAAAAAAAAAGAGTGAGGGAGGATTAAAAGAATGAGCCTCAGCTTGAAAACTCTCCTTTCATCAGTTTCTCAATTGCAGATCTGCAGTCGGTTTGCCTGTGGTAAGCTATTGGCAGTCAATTAGGTGAAATAAACTGGGAGGGTGACCTTCATTTCCTTTTAATAGCTTTTCCTCCCTGAAATGGGGAGCTTCAGTGGATTTTCAGCTTAAATTTTATTCAAGCTGCTTTATTACACTTGACAGATTAGCTTTGCATAAACATACCCCCCTCTTCAAATCTGTGCTGTTTTTTCCCTTCGTATCAAATTTTGATTGTTACTTAGTTGATTTGCTAATCACATCTTAGAAACCCACACAATTACATCTGTATTTGTCACAATCTCCTCTATGCTATGCTTGTGTAATAATTACTTTATGAATACCTGATTTGATCTTTGAAATACAGCACATGTACATTTGTGGTATTTGATTAGCAAAGATTAGAGACCTGTACTTTCTTGCATTTAAAAAAATAAATTACTACTTTAGTATGAAAATTAAATGGAAAACCCTTTTTAATGAACTAGCTTAAAAGAATATTTTATGAAGTAAATGGAAATACGCATTAAAATGCATTTTAAAAACATTCTTGCTGGACTTAGGGTATTGCTACTTGGCCAAACCAAATTTTGCTATCTTAAGCATGGTATGTACCTCCTTTTAAAGTGTGTACAATATAGTCTTTAAAAAGCAATAAGACCTACAAGTACCACATGCAATTAACTTTTTTTTTTTTGTGGTGAGAGGGAATCTCTATGGAAGAAGAAATTGGAGCCTCTGCCTTTTTGTTTTTTTTCTTTTTTAAGTGAGATTTGTCAGAAGAGGTGTTGCGTCTTCTGAGTGATGCCATACAAATCCAAAACTGAATGAGGAAATGAACACATTGGGCACCAAATTTTTTGACCATGTTGACGCATGCATATACATAATGCTAAAATTAGATGTATGTCACAGTGATCTTTTACAGTCTTAGATGATCAATAATTATCTTGTGTTGCACAATAAGTTTCGTGCTCTGACATATGCTTGATTTTGTTTGAAAGGCATGGTATGCATCCTGGAAAATCTGAATAGCATAAAATTGGGTTGACAATTCAGTGGACCTTTGCTTCCCCTCACTGAGCACGCAGCGTGTTGAGCCTTCTCCCCAGAGGGGAGGACACATCAGAAGCCTGTCTGTTCCTACAAGCGGCAGCTGCACTGAGAGTGAGCACAGCCCGGTTTGATAGCAGCTGTCAGTATTGTGCAGGGACCCGACTTAGTGTAAAGAACAATAGAAGGGCCATGCTGTTAAAGTGCAGTGTCTTTCAAGATAAGAAAAGAAATAGTAATTTAACGGTTTAGACATCTATTATGAGCATGAAAGATCATGAAACTTCTTTTCAGAATGCAAATGGGCTGGAGCAATCTGTAGCAGTAGAAGATGCAATGGAGTAGCCTCTGGCCTCCTATGACTGAAGATGCTTGTGTATGAGAAATTTTGAGGATAGGTGGAAAGCTCAATTTTTCCTTGTGGATCTTTGCTTGCATAGGTCTTCCTGATTAGCTAAAATCTGCATTTTTGTCAGCATTTGACTCTCCTTTCATCCCCATTCTGCTCCCCGTGCCACTGCCTATTTTTCTCTTTATGGGCCACTGTTTCCTGACAGTAGATGATTCAAGAGTTTCCCAATTGGCTTGGCCAAGTTAGAGCAATTCTTGTTGCTGCTGGGCAGTATGTAAATTCTGGAAGGGAACAACACCATCACTTAATGGGGATGATTTTAGAAATACATGATAATTTTGAACTATGTTTATATTTATTTTTAAATTTCCATTGAGAAAGTGGAATTCTGTTAGAGGACAGACTTTGAGGGTAGGCACTTGTACTCTCATGGGACTGAGATTTTCTCAGAGAATTCAGCTACAAAATCAAAAGTCAGGCTTAAGAATTGCTGTATATTAACTGAGTATAAAAGAAAATGCATGAATTGATGCGTTTGGAAAAAAGAGTAGTTTCACTCAAGTGAACATGTAAGCAGTGCTAATCCTCTATGTTGATTAAAAATTCATACTACACGAAAGAGCTGTGGATGATACTTGGCTATTAACAGTCATACCTCTGACCTTACACTTTTCCTGCATGTTTTCAGCAGTGGGGTAGTAGTGTGGCTAAACAACCTTGCCAATTAAAAAAAAAAGAAAAAATAATTTAATATTTATTGTATTAAAGTTGAATGAAGTAACAATTTTGCTAGATAAATAATAAACGAAACGAAACCCTTTGACATTAAATTCCAGCATACCTGTTAACTCCTTGGCACTGCTGCAGCTGTAGGCAGGGTCCATATTTGGGGTTAAGGGAGAATCCAGATGATATATGAAAGAATTGGGTAGATTATCATGGTTTAACCCAAAGGTTTTGGGATGGTGGCTTTTTGGGTATCAATGATAACTCAAAAGTCATGGCAGGAAATAAAAAGTTAAATTGCAAAATTTGTTAAATTTACTTTCAAATTAATAAACTAAGTGGTTTTAAGACTAGAGTATGATCTGAATGGGAAATAAAAGCAGCAAACTGGAATATTCTTTTAGCATTGTATTTTAGATGCATGGTTTCGATGTGCTGCTGAACACCCAGGTATGTCTTTGTCTTTATTTTGCCATTTGAGGTGGGTTGCTAATGGTTCTGTGAAATATGTATCTTTTGGATTGACAGGTCCCTTGAGACAGATTGAGTTGTAGGCCTCCGAGAGACCTCTCCACTGTTCCATGAGGTGATTGGCTAAAGGATTAGCAAGATGTGGGATTATTTTTTCTCTCTTGGCTGTGGTTGCCAGCTATCTCTGGGATTGTAGTGTGTGAAGCTTAAGAGGATGAGGTTAACCTCTTGAGGGTTTATTCTTATGAGTGTGTAGTTAATCCTTAGAAAGCCTATAAATAACTAGGCTGTATGTTTCATTATAAAATAGAAGTACAGACTAGAGCAGAAATGAATGCAGAACTTAGTGCAAAGAAAGAGCTAAGCAGCTGCAGCATTGCTTTAGATCCTCCTCAGCCATGATCTGCATTATGTGCTGAGGAAGGAGAAATTGCCTACTTCTTTGAAATGTAATAAAATGAGATCTAGTGTGTACAAGCCACAGTGTCCTCGCTTCTTACATAAACTAGCTAACCCCAAGTCTGAAATGCGCTTTTAGAACACAAAGGCTTCATATGTGCAAACTAAATTTAAAATGGGTAGCAAAGGAAGAAGGTATTTATCAGCATGACAATTAGTATTCTTAAAATGCCAGCCTCCAGATTTATTATCAGTGGCACTGAGTTTTGAGGAAAAATAGGAAAGTGGACAAAGTACCAGTACACATAAAACACAGTTAGAAATAGAAAACCCAGAAGAAGGTGCCACACACAATCTGTGCGCTCTGGACTTATGGGGGAAATGAGGACCTTGGAGCAGCAGTATAGAGGAGGACAGTGTCTGAACAAGACAATAGGTCGCTGGAGAAGAAAGCATTCTCAGTCTTTCTGAAGAGGGAAAAGTGTCATCCAAAATGAAAATGTAATTGAGTTGCAGGTCAGACCTCCCTTATCTTTCAAGGTTTCATCTGTGGGTGGATAGAAAAAGCAGTTTCTTGGATATTGTCCAAGAAGAAAGAAATCTTTAGGTTCCTTGCTAATCTAGAGCTAATATCTAAGCTGCAAGTCAAAGGTAAGACCAAGTATGTGGTTACAAATTTGTGAAGCTAAACAGGAATGAAAGGGAGATGGGTGAAAAAATACGTGGCTAGCTAGAGTCCAGACCTGAAGATAGGCAGCTGCAGCTGAGAATGCAGAGAGAAGGTAGATGCCACTGAGACCTGTTTGTGAATGACTTAACTGAGTTGGTACCACTTGCTAGGTTACTGCCTGTTGAGCAGATGTTGGGATACAGGATGGGTGTGTTGGATGATGTAGTCCTGTAAATTGGTCTGGTTTGCAGCAGAAGGCATATACAAGGGGGGTTAGTTAAGATTACAGAAACGGTGGATGTGGCAACAGTAAACATAAAACCAGAAAAGTCAATGGAAAATGTGCTTTCAGGAAGGGTTAGGTAAGTAGAAGCAGAGGAGATTGATATATTAGAAGAGACGATTCTTTCTTTTTGTGAACTTGGCTCCAAGTGGGTCTGTTAAACAGGCTGGTTTGGAAGGAATCATTTTGGTGGAATGGGAGGGACTAAAGTTCAGTCAAAATGCTGCAACAGTGCAGCCCAAGGCAAGGATTTACTGAAAGTGTGTTCAGGGAGCTTTAATAAATAAAATATGGAAAGGCGACCAGAGAGACAAAAGTGTGGAGGTAGGAATGTGTTTGCTTTTGGAGGTGGTTGAGGCAGAGGGCCATATATACACTCATATATATTGACAGTGTTAGATTATATAATCCCTGAGGAAATGATTACTTCCTCTAGACAGAGATTCAAAGCGTCTATCTTGATTAAAGCATATGGAGGCAGAAAGCTTTGAAGTTACTGCTCTAAAATAAAAGGGAGCAAGCTGAACAGATGAGCATACCTTCTCTTAGAGATGTTGGCTTTGCATTACTATTTGAAGTGAGACTATTGGGTGAACTGGAGTAGATGAAGAGTCAGTAGACTGAGATTAAAAATGTAATACGAGCTTCAGTGCTTCACCTGAAACAAGTTTAGAGGTATCAGATCTGGAAGAAGAAGGGGGGGTTGAAGGGGAAGAGTGAATTGGTTGACCCATTCAAGAGAGAAACTCAGATGAGACTGCACGTAAGGTGAAATCACATACAGAGCAGTTAACAAGTAAGGATGAAGCAAAGCATGGTCATTGAATTGTCCTGCAGCGTGAGTACGAACAGAGAAAAGTGTTGGGAGTTTACATCTTGAAATGATGTAGGGTGGTATACTGGGAGATAGAGAAGGGTACAAAGAAAGAAGCGTACAGATCTGAAAGCAATTAAGGTGTAGTTTTGAGAAGCAAACACTGACGCACTGAGATGAACTACCTGACTTATAGGAGTGGTGTTGGCTGCACAGGCAAAATGTACCTGTGAAAGATGGAGTCAGTGGCAGTAGGAAAGGGCAGAGAGAGGTGCAGAGATATCGGAGGATACAAGTACTGTAAATATTAAATGTGGGAAATGTTCAAGAAAACGCCAACCCACTGTGTTTTTCATGCAGGAAGAGCAAAGCAGAGTCTAGAGACGGGGCTGAGAAGGGAAAGCCATTTTCTGTCCTTGTTGCACAGAGCAAGACTAGCACAGGTATTGAGAATAACTTTATAACATCTTAAAGACGGAAAAGACACAGTTTGTACAGCACTTGCTGTAACTCTTCGATATGCTGAATAGTTCCTGTCAGCTGCAGGATTTGTGGTATCTGGTGACTACATTAGTTCTTTTTTCAGAGCACTTGCCAATCTGTCAAGGTTACTGTCTTGTATAACAATTTCCTGAGGACATCCAGTACGCTGGCTAGCTGTAGCTCTCTAAATTGAATACTTATGAGCAGTAGTATTGAGATAGTAAAAGCAAGGATTACCATAAGTGGATTGCTCAAATGCATGTTAAGAAGTGGTGGTCACTTAGTAGGTGGAGGCTGTTATTGAATGTATAGGAAATTTCTAAGAATCTGGTTTGTGGCTTGGAACACTGTGATAAAAATCAGTGTAATAGTGTTCCGATGGCTGTCATAGTTCTCAATCTTTGGTATCTTTGAAATGTTCCTTGTAGTTAGTGATAGCTAGGACAAAAAGGTGATTAACATAGTTTAAAATACTGTATTTAACTTCTGGATTTTAATTTACCAAAATGCCTTTCTACTCTGTCGTTACTGTTTTCATGTTTGGCAAGATAAAGATTTAAATTTCTGGAGACTGAAAGAGCCTGGAAGGAAAAGAAATACTTTTAAAGATCGTCATAAGTCAGTAATAGCCTCCCCCAAACCTTCTTGCCCTGCCCCCCTTCCTTCCCCCAGCAGTATATTTAAGTAATTTACAAATTAGTGGATGCTAGTTGGTTTTGGCTGCTGTGGCAGCAGGAACCTGCTTTTGAAAGTGTTGGGTGGTAGTGGCATGCTAACAGTGGCTAAATAGGCAAATACATAGATTTGAGGTTAGAAGGTGAGTAATAACAGGAATTTATGGTTGCCCCAGAAAAAAAAAGTGCTGGCAGTTTCTGCAAACCAGAAGCAACGTGTGCTGACAGCTTCATTCTAGAGACTTAAAGCTTGCATCTAAGCTTTCAGAGAAAGCAATATGTACTTGTCTAAAATTAAAGCAAAGCTTTGTTCTTGAACTGACTGACAGTGATCTAGAAGAATGTAACTGGTTTCAGAAAACCAGTCTTTGTCTCGTTGGGACCAAGAGAATTTATGGTTGTCTTCTGTGGTTTTTAGAATGCGGTTTAGAATTTGTTACTTGCCTTTACAATCTGGGAAGTCCTTTGCTGAAGACATGTTTTCCTGTGCAAGGATAATTTTTTCCATTTTTACTCCTAATTCTACCCCTCCACTCCCTCCTGCTCTGTGGCATCTGTCCTTTTTATAAAGGCTTCTCTGGTTCTTCCATTGTTGCAGTCTTTTTGTTCAATGTGACTTTGGTTTTCCTGTTTGTCCCTTATTTCTTCAGAATTTAGTGTAAGGAAAAACCCCACCAACATTTCTTAACCTAAAGAAAAAAGGACAAGAAAAAAACCCACCCAAAACCAGCCGTTACTAATACAAAGACCATTAGAACTTGTACTTCTGACTTGTTTTAATTTTCTTTTTTTGCTGCAAACTATTTGGGACTAACTGTTCTTAAGGAAGCCCAGTAATACACATTTTAGAAGCATAAATATCAATTAAAAAGCTGTATAAACAAACACACAGAATGTAATATGAAATAGTATAGATGTAATAAATACCAAATAGCATGGCATGTAGCATATGCAGTTTGTATCAATATATTAATGATATATTGCGATAATAAAATATATCGTCATGTATATATGATCTACAAAATGTCACATAGGAGTAAGGTTGTGCTAGCAAGTGGACTTCATAGGTTCACGTGCTGCTTGTGTTGCCAGCGTAGCTGCTGATCAAGCACAAGCCATGCTTTTATGTGTCTGCGCTTGGTACAAGCTACTCTGTCTTAGGTTGACTTACAGTGCCGAAAAGCACAGAAGAGGGAAGAAACACCTTCTTTTCTGTTGGCAAAAGCCCTTATGTGGATGCAGCTACACCAGTGGAGTGCTAATGTACCTCGGGGAGAAGATGTCGCTGAACTGGAAGAATTCCATCTGCTGGCAAAATCCTGCGTCCTCGCCGCAGGGCTCCGCTGGCATGGGACAATCGCGCCAGCTCTGTAGCGTAGCTAGGCTGCTAGTGCAGATCTGCTCTTAGGGAAGTGCCAGTCATACTGGCAGTGCTATGTAATTATTCCTTCTATGTCAAGGGGATGTTAAAAATCTTGCCATTTAACAATTATCACTAAACTTCTGTTAAACAGTTAATTGCTGATTGCTTTACTGGAAAAACAGCTGATGTGCTCATTCACTGGGTGCAGTGAGAAATCATTTGGGTGGGGTCACCCACATCTGTCATTACTGTTTACAAGAGCAATTTTTTTGAAGAGCCCTGAAGTGTAATATCTCTTTATCTTTTGAATTCTGTTGTCTGGGCTTGCCCTCCTGTGGTGGCTCAGCCCCAGCCGCGGGCTGAGCCCCACACAGTTGCTCGTTCTTTTAACAAGAAGAGGGGAGGGCAGTTGGGGGCGGGGGGGGAAGAGGGAAGGGAAATGTAAAGAGGGAAAAAAATGCCAAACCAAATCCCTGCTGGTTGGGATGATAGTTTATTAAACTGGGAGAAAAAGATTAAAAACATACAACAATGATAACATGACTTTAGAGCACAAAATACAAGAAACTGGTGATGCACAATGCAGTCTCTCACTGAACCACATGACTTAGGCCATACAGCCCAGAGCCGTCCCGGAACCTGACTGTCCCTGGAGGGTTTTTTTCCTTCTCCCAGTCCCCCTTTAAACTGATCTTGATGTAATTGGCATGGAATATCCTCTTTGGCCAGTTTCAGATCACCTGTCCTGGCTGTGCCCCTCCTTTCTCAGTAGTAGGGAAATATGAAGACCTGAAAAAGTCCTTGATTGCTTGGCAACAATTAAAATCATCAGGGTGCTATCAGCACTGCTCCTGTCCTAACACCCAAACACGGCATTCCATCCACTGCTAAAAAGTAAATTAACTCCATCTTAGCTGAAACCAGGACACCCCCAAAATGCCACAAGGAAGGACAGAGAAATCTAACTGTTCAAAGTGAGACAGAAAAGCAGAACAAAGATTAGAGTTGATGATCAGTGTAGTACTAAGGAAAAGATCAAGTGCTTGTTTTCTCCCTGGCAGCCTATATGTCTGTGATCTGTAACGATGATGTGGGAACTGATCAAAGCTTAATAAGCTACACTTGGAAATTATATTTGCTATTTGCACTATATGGGGAAGCATTACAGATCTGTTTCTCAGTTTTCTAGGTATAAAGTTAACTACAGTATTACAATTTAAAAATGCAATCTTGTGAGTTAACAGAAATACTGTGTGTGTACTTGTAGGTATGCTGATACTGGCTGTGTAATTCAAAATGATAGCAACCTTCTTCTGTTAAGAGATTTAATTTTCCCCATTTTAAAAACAAATCTTTGTAAAATACCAAACATATTCTAAAATTAAAGCTAAGGGAATCTGTTTTGTCTTATATAAAACCTTAGAAGAGCTCAAAAAAATAATTCTCCTGTTGTAGTAATAGAAAATTTTGTTTAGAATTTTGCTAGGTAACTGCAGGCTTCCATGTAACTGATTGGGCCCTTGTTGGCTGTTTCAGTTGCCTTCTGTGGGCTCTTTAGGGGTGACCCATGTACACCAGTGGTTTCTTGGCTCCAATGGATTCTCTTCCTGTGTTCAATTTTTTTTTTTCTGTGGAGTTGTACTTCTCTTGAACTACACCATCAGTTAATAAATACACATGGTTTTGTTTCAGGGAAGTTAGTGGGCCAGCTTCACAACTACAACTGAGTTTTGCTTGTTTTATTTAGATAAAGAACTTTCAGACTATAGAGAAAATATGTGGGGAATTATGTTTTTAAATGTTCCTGCTATCTTTCCTTACTGTAGCAAGATTAAAGAGTGTAGTTTAATGAGGGAAAAAAGTCTCATACTCTAGAGCTTGTCAGGTTTAGTATTCTATGGCAAAACCGTTTGGCATAAATCTGTACAAGAAATACATTTCACAGTGAAACAGGTATGCCTCAGCGTAAAACTGTAGCAAGAGCACCAGAGCATGAAGTGGTCATTTTGATCTTCATGATCTAGTTGAATTCAGCATTGCTTTTCTTATTGTAAACTTTCTGAAGAACAAAGAGGAGATGGGATGACACTTGATTCCTAAAGGATAGTGCCATAGCAGGGAACTAAAAGTGGATTCTGGAGAGTGTAGAGCACCAGGAGGAAGGCATAGAGTGACCAAATAGAAAAGTAATTAAGAAAGGAAAATAGATAAAATACTCTAATTGAGAAGTATAAACTTCATGATGTTTTGCAGTGCATGGAGTACTTTGGACATGCTGATGGTCTTGTATCTGATATCTTTTTTTTTTTTTGAAGATAAGGTTGCAGAAGGGTTTAGTTTGTTAGTGTTCTTATAATTGCTGGAGCAGTGGAATGCAACTTCTCAACCTTACTTCAGTTACCTTAGAGATGAAGTTAATTTGTGAGCAAAGGACTGCTTGGGGAGTGTGTAGCAGGGGAAGCTGCTTTTATCCCACTACAGCATCAGATTTCTCGTTTATGTGAGGCAATTTATGCAACCCCTTACTGCTTCAAAAAAGTTGATGTGCAATTGAGACTTATTAGTGTGGTTTGTGTTGTTTGAACAAGTAGAAATGAACTGTGAAAAACTTTGAAGAGCCTTCTGTTCAGAAATTTAACATTAGCTTAAAGCAGATTCCCATAGAAAATAATAACGAAAAACAAACTTTAGCTAACTTTCTCATCTTCTTTCTGACTTTGATATTTGCTTTCTGACATCAGTTCTCCGCACAGTAAAAAGTTTGATTTTTTTTTTTTTCCCCACTCTTGTGGGAGTGGAAAATTAATGGTAAGAACCAAAGATGCTAGCCTGTGCATCTTTGGTAATAAAGCATGAAAAGGAACAGGAATTTTCCCGTGAGACAGTTGGGTCTAAATAAGCATGCCACTGCCACATAAATTTTATATGAATGAAATACATGCCTTCAGATAGCTTTTGCCAATACTGTCTTTCTGTGGACTTAAATCTCCATAGTACAATGATGCGTCACATGGTTTATAGATGGAAGAGGCTAGCTGAAGACACTTGCTTTGTTCTGAAGGGACATTGTCGTCCTGCATCCAAGGCACTGTGGCTTGTTCACATAGTGGATAGTTCTACAGAACTACAAAGCATTCGTTTTCAACTTGATAGCTTAGAGGTGCAGTGGTGGACACTTTCTAGTTTGTTTGCTATGGTACAGCATAGCTTCCTATCTGTCAGAATAAAATCTGAGCATTTAGAAGAAAAGGAAGTAAGAAAGCCAAATGAATCAAAATAAATACAGACGTATTATAGAGGAATTATAGAGATTATTGAGCAATGAAACTTGGTATGTTTCAGTTTCTGCTTGCAATCTCTTTCCCTGTTGTTCAGCCATCTTATGATGGGCCACAGAGATAATTATAAAGGACTGGAGCATGTTGCATACAGGGACAGGCAGAGAGAGCTGGAGCTGTTGTCTCCTCTAGGCCCACCATTGGATGCTCTCCAGTATGTCCATATATCTTTTGTGCTTGGAAGCCCAGAACTGGACACAGTATTCCAGTTATGGCGTGAATGATGATGAGTAGAGGGGAAGGATCATGTCCCTTGACCTGCTGGAAATAGCTTTTCTAATGAAGCCCAGGTTGCCATTTACCTGCTTTGCCACAAGGGCATATTGCTGGCTCCTGTTCAGCGTTGTGTCTGCAGGGACTCCCTTGTCCTTTTCTGCAAAGTGCTTTCCAGCAGGGTGGTCCCTGAATATGTTAGTGCATGGGATTGCTCCTCCCAGTGCAGGACTTTGCACTTGTTAAACTTCATGAGATTCATGTCAGCCCATTTTTTCTAGGCTGTTGAGGTTCCTGTGAATGGTAACACAGACATCTGGTGTACCAGCCGCTTCTTCTCGTTGTGTGTCAACTGCAAAAGAAAGCAAACTCAGAGCTTAGTTCTGCAGATTGCTGTTATGGTACTGAAGATTAGGGTTCAAATAGATCAAAAGGAAGTGCCTCACAGGGACTGCTACCGCGCTTGTGATTAGTTCCTCTAATGGTGATATTATCAAAGATGATCCAACAACGGTGAAGAGGAAACAGCGCTTCTGCTGCTGAAAGAATGTTAGAAAATGGAGTAGTAAGCACTCCATACTGGGTAGCTCATACATATATGTCAGTCTGTTCACCTATCAAAGAATTATAGAATGATTTGAATTGGAAGAGACTTTCAAAGATCAAGTCCAACCTCCCTGCCATGGGCAAGGACACCCTCCACTAGACCAGGATGTCCAAAGCGCCAACCAGCCTGACCTCGAACACTTGTCAAGGAGGGGGCAGCCACAGTTTGTCTGGTCAGCCTGTGCCAGGGCCTCACCACCCTCACTGTAAAAAATTTTTTTCCTTAAGTCCAGTGTAAACCTACCCTCTTCCAGTTTAAAAGCCTTGCTCCATGTCGTGTCCTGTCACTACAGGCCCTGGTAAAGAGTCTCTGTAGGCCTGCTTTATGGATTGAAAGGTCTCCCCAGAGCCTTGTCTTCTCCAGGCTCAACAAGCCCCAGCTGTTTCATAGAAGAGGTGCTCCAGCTCTCTCTGATATTTTTTTGTAGTCCCTCCCTGGGACTTGCTTCAACAGCTGTGTCTGTTGCACTGTGGACCCCAGAGCTGGTGTAAGTATTCTCGGGGTGGGGGGGGGGGGGGGGGTGTGTGTCTCATGACAGTAGGGTTTTCTTTTGGTTTTTTGTTTGTTTGATTTTTAGAATGAGGGAGGGGGCTGGATTTGGCTGGAGCAGAGTCTAGAGTTGTTTCCCCTTTTGTAAGGTTACCTTTGCAGTGTTGGTTTTGAGAATATTTCTAAACAGTGAGGGAGTAAGATGTTGCTCGGTGGCTAGCTGTGTGTGCTCAGCCAGTGGTCCTCATGTTCATTGGCCATAAGCATTTGATACTGACTCTCACTTCGTTCTCTTACTTCAGCAAGCAAAAAACCCAACAAAAACAAACTTTGAAGATTTCCCTTTAGGAAGGGAGAGAATATGTCAATGAAATTGAACTCAGTAATGCATGTTTTTCTCTCATGTCTTTTTGCCTGCTGGAGTTTAACAAATTCACGTTTCTTCAATTTTACAGAAGTTGACATGAAATAGTGCCCTTTACATTTTAGGTTTCTAAAATATGCTAGTGCTTTAAAGATATATTTTCTGAACACTTCTATGGAGCTTGGGGGAATCTGTTGGTAGTATTACTGGTGCTAGTACTGGTAAGATTTTTGAAAACTTTCTCAGCTCTCAGTTGTTGGTTTATAAGGGTAAAAGAGAAGACTTGTATTGAAGTTTATGACCAAGTATAAACTGTTTTTCCACAGTTCATGCCCATTGACACCTGAATTTTTAATTCAGTGCATTTTAGCTGAAGCTGAATAGTATGTTACACATCTGTTTAAGAAGAATGCTCTAGCTCTTTAATGCTAGGAATTCAAACCAAGATTTTAAAGTAAGCTGTAGGTGTTGGTCACCACAAGAGAACTACGTAGGAGGTGGGATTGTAGGAGCTCCTCCTCTGTCTTGATAAGCAAGGAACCTAAAGGAGACAGGTTATTGTTTATGTGTAGGAGATCTATTTCTCAAAGTCATGCTGTCTCTAGAAGTCTGGCAGAGAAATTGAAAATTCATTCTAAATTTTAAGTCCTATTTAAAGAGCTCTTTGTAATTGGAACTTACCTAGGATATTGGAGATGAAAAACTGTATGCCTTCAAAAGTGCTAGGAAGTGCTTGTTCAGCAAAGCAAGGGTGGTGTTGATTTTTGGGTCTTTGCATTCTGTTTCGAGGGATACTGGGAAAAAAAAGAGTCAATAGAACCTACATCTAGACAGTACAGTAAGCTGAATTTGCTGTTCCTTTCTCCTTTTGCAAATATGAAGAACTTCTGTTTTTGCAACAAAAGGGTGGGTGAACTACTGATGCTTTTAAAATCACTGCCATGGCTAATTATCTCAGTGCAGTCACTTATGTATGCATCATTGCACTCTACCTTCTCACTTCCCTCTGAAAGTGGACACAGCCCTTGCTCTGCAAGTAATGATAATAATTGGTAGTAAGACAGACCTGTTACTCATCTTTTTTTGAGCACATTTCTTATGGCAGGTGTCTAGTTTTTAATTAACTGCTAATGAACATGCCTAGTAGACCATGATACTGCTGCCAAATTATTCCATTTTATATCTCACTGCTGCTAAGCTCTTAAAAGGTGACAGAGCAGGCATTAGTGTCTTTGAAGTGATGGGAAAGTGATTATATGCATAAGATAATTGTTTCTAGGATCTACTATGGCAAATGTCTAGTTACTAAATACATCTGGTTAGCGCTGCTGTTATCCGTCTCCCTGGTCTTCAGTTTCTTTCCTTTGTGTGCAGCACATACTCCCTTTCTCCCTTCTAGAAGGAGAACATAATGTACTTTTAACAGTTCAAGTTTTTTAAAATAAAAAGCATGAACTTCTGGAAAGGATAATCTTTTTTACTAAGGAGAGCTATGAAGAGGTAATATGTAAACAAGAAATTAATATACTTCAGTCTTAAGCAGCAGTGAGACTTACAGATAATAAACATTAAGTCATAATATACCTTTGCTGGCTTGAAAGACCACAGTCTGTGTTTCAGTTTTAAGACTGTTTAATGTAGTTGGATCTTTGGGTATCATTTTCCTCTGCTAGCATCAGTAACCTTTTTGGAAAGCTGCTAAGACATTATGTGGAGTGATGCATTTCCATTCCTAGCTCTCGGATTCCGTCCTATGTCTTAACACTGGCCATTGCTCCCCACCATTCGTGTTCAGGTTCATGAGAGAAAGAGGACACAGCCTTTCTTGTCACATGCTTCCAGTTTTAGAACGTGGTATAGAGGGTTAATCCATTCCTCATTTCTAGGACTTTCAAAATACCATGTGTGTAGGCTACATAGCAGAGCCAGGGAAATGGTAGGTAACCTGTCCCTAACAGTTTGATTTGTAAAGGTTATAAGCTCTGGCCTTCCTGATATCATGTGGGTTAACTTGTTTGCTAATTAAACCAAGAAAGAGCGGCATGAATAAAGGGAATCATCACAAGCTTCCTGAAGGGATATGGACAAGAATGGAAACAATTTAACTTCCATTTCCCTATTTTGACCTTCCCATGCCCACACAGCAAAAGCAGCTAATTTGAGCTCGCTGTTGAAGCAGAGGGGAGGTTTTTCACCACAAAACTAATTTGGAAGGGACAAATCACTTTTTGTTCTTAGCCAATTGCACACCACAGCTAGGTAATCCAGTGTGATAGTGCAGCTGGGGACACAAGACCAATGCCATGAATGCAGTACAATGCTGAGCACAAATGACTGACCTGGCTTGGGTGGTAAACGAGGGAGGGAATGAGTAAGATACCACCTCTCAGAGAGCCATACAAAATAATCAGGTTACCTCCTGATTTGAGGAAACATGCTGGAAAATCTACCATAGCCTTGATATAAAGTCTGTGTAGAGAGTCATGTCCTCTTGTTCTTTTAGAGGCTAGGTCAAAAAAATCAAAACAAATGAAGAATCCAACAACCAAAACCACTGCAGTGCTCTTTGCTGGTAGCTCTTCAGTCAAATGAAGTTTCACAAACAATAGCTGTTTGATTTTGTTGAAGGTGGTCTGCTGCTTTAACTACTCAATTAAAAGTAATTATTAATAATTTCTCCAAAATGCTACTCTTCCCGTTATTGTAAGTACATTAAAACAGTTGAAGAACCACCTCTCTCTTGCCTTGCTTTAGAATCCTGCTGGAGACCTAGCAATGATAGTGATCAGATATACATATTCCAGACTAGTAAAGCTCTTCATGCCACACATGAAAAGAAATTCTGGATATATGGTGTGAGAAAGATTTGGTAAACTTGTGGCTTTCTAGAATGGACTAAAGGGATGGTGGTAAATTTTAAGACTTGGATGTAAAAAGTAAGTGTATTTATAGCTGCATTACAGTTGGGACAGCTGAAAAGTGAAAGATGAGCAGATCTGGTCCAGAGTTCTTCAGTATCAGTCATTTATGTCTACACAAATTTAAGAACAGCTCAAGGCATATCTTGGGATGGGCTTGCGAGAAATGACAGTTGTAGGGGTGTAGGTTTTACCTAAATTAAATCATTTATATTCTAGAAGATGTTACGCAGGTATTGTTGACAGTTTGTCTTCAGAGTCTTGGGGCATACAGAAGTAGATGAAATAATTTTGGATTATTTTGAATTGAGCTACTCTGAATAATCTGTGAAATACTGTGAGCTTTATCTTAGGTATAGTTTCAGTATCTGTCAGCAGTAATGCCAACAATTTTGCCTGCTCTTCCAGGACCGCTAGCATTCATCAGGTCCAACTCTCATGTCTAGCTGAGCTCGGCCTGTTCAGACATTGGCTTTTCTGCCTTTTATCCCATGAATTGTATGATACTCTAGCTTTTTTCATCGTACCTACCTTCAGCAGAGGGATGGTGGGGCATGGCCAAAGTGTACAGGTTTGTTCAGTGTTCTGTTCATATCCCCAGCACACGGAAACAGGAAACAGAAAACCTGTTTACCAGTAGCAGTCTGAAGGGGAGCTATGAATAAGCTAAAGATGGGTTTGAATTTTCTAAATAAATCTGTGCTGAGCATTTTGGACAACTTAAATAGTTAGCTGCACTTGGAAAATATTAATAACACCATAACAGCATTACTAGAAAATATCTTAATATTTATACTATGAGGAGGTTGTTCCATTATAAAGGCTCTGTTTCTAAAATTGCTTTCAGTTTATTTTGCCGGATGGGTTACTAGGTTTTATGTCCACTTACCATGATCCTGATCTTGCAAGCTGCTTTTGAAATCATTGGATGTATTTTAATTCACAAATACCGTGTCTTCTTGGGGATTGTATGACCTACGTGTAATATCAGGATTTTAAGCTCAAAGTTATTTTCTAAGTACCATGCAGATTCACAAATTAGTTTTTTTCTTTTCAAAAGCTTGGCTAACATAAAATACAAATGTAACTACATTAAATATGAAATTAAGCAGTGCCGTTTAGGTTTAATATTTAATTCAGAATGCTACTTATTGTTTCCAAATTGGGGGGAAGAAGGGAGGGTGAATTTAAATCATTCTTGCCAGTGAAACTTGATTTTGTTTATTTTTTTTCCAAAGCAATGATACTCCCTTCTGTAGAAATGGAAAGGTATTCGGGTGTTCTGCTGTGACTGCTTGTTTGTCACCAGTGGCAGTCAGTGGCTGCCCAAAACAACCTACTCTATTCCTTGAGCTACTGAACAAGTATCCAGCTCTCCTTCCTTGGTTTATGGGACACAAGCACAACTGTCCACAGACAGCATGATATAATGCAGGATATGTAGTGTGGTGGGACAAAGAGGGGAGACTAGATTTAAAACAAACAAATATAAAACTGAATTGTTGATTCTCAACAGTTAACCAAACTTCTCCCTTCTCCTTCCCAAACTATGTGCTATGTGGTGTTCTTCTGGGGATGATGATACCGCTGGGAACAGCAGCAGCAGTTGCAGGCTCAACATCTCTCCCATGGCCATGGACCTCCAGTGCCTCTAACACCGCATCCATCAGGACTTCAGCCTCCAGGAATTCCTCCGCTCGGAAGCAGTGCTGGCCTTCTTGCCCTTTCTAGTGCTTTGGGTGGGCAGTCTCACTTGGCAATAAAAGATGACAAGAAGCATCACGATGCAGAACACCACAGAGGTGAGAGGCATGGCAGGCCTGATTAGGACATTGTCAGATTTGCACATTGCTGAAAATTATGTGCATCTCATAAGAATTCAAGTTACATAGAATGAGAAAAAAAAATGTTGGCAAACTTAAAAATGTCTGCATATATACCACTGAAACAAAATTCAGCTTGGAAGTTTTCAGTATTTTAAAAGGGGATAATAGGGTGTCACCTGCTCTATAGTTTGCAGGGCATTTTGACATCCTGGTAAATGCTTAGTTGTAACACCAGTGGCCTGCACCATATTGTGGAAAACTGTTAAAAATGCATAATGGGTAATTTTTTCAAAGAAAGTACTGTTGTTAAACGGGTGGGTGGGATGATAGGGGGAATGAGAAGTTAAATTTTGAAGTGAATGTGTTCAAACAAAAGATTTAGATAATTGCATCTGTTGCTTTAGTTTCATAGGCTTAAATTCTAGTACGCAATTAAATATTGGGCAAAATTGCACTTGACTAATTTTTTGAAAAGAAAATAATTTATTCTGTCATGAAATAAAACTAGGCTTTGTGTATGGTTAAACTGTAAATCATGTTTACAAAATACTGTAATTTTCAGGAAATCACTGTATTAGGAATGTGCAATGACTTATATAAATAAAAGCCATTTTAAAACTGTTCGTGGCTTGTGTTCTAATTTTTTTCCCCCCTTTTTTATTTCTGTTCTTGCCTCTGTGTCTGAACGGGCATGTCTGTGCATTTCTTGGTTACTGCGGGAGCAGACAGAGAGCCGGGCACAGTAAGTACCAACATTCCTGCTAATGTTTCCACTTCTACATAATGTACTGATTAGACCTCGCACTGTTTATCTGTTTTTTCTTCCATTTAGTGACTTTCATCACAATAGGCTTATGTGTTTTCTGTTAAAATCTCTCTTGGTTTATGCAGAACACCAAGGTGTTTGTTGGGAGCACTGTATAAATTAGGTTTGTTTCTGAGCAGAATGATTTTTGTGGAAGGTTTAAGTTTTTGTTTGCTTATTGGGGTCAGGGTCAGAAGGTTGACTGAAAATGTAAAGTATGACATTATTACTCAAGAGTTTTTCTGTAGGATTTTCAGGAATTAAGAGTTGGAGAACAGGTGAGAAATTAATAATTTCTAGGAGTTTCTTTAACTGAATCTGTTTAAGCTCTACAAATGTCCTTACTGCTTAATTCGTGCTTCAGGTGTAACTTGCATAGTAATATTTTTTTTTCTTTTAGATGTAAGCTTTAGTAGCATTGGCCTAAGACAACCTTACCAGAAAAGCAAATAACTACTTTGTTACAGCTTTTTAAAACTCTTGTACAAGTTTTCAGTGTTACTGCTGTATTAATCTGTTGGAGATGTGCACATTTCACATTGTTTCAAATAACAGAGCTAATTCTGCTTGTTGATGTCATATGTGGATTAGGGCTCTATTTTGTTTCTTTTTCTGAATTATAAAGGAGAAGACCTAGGAAAGTTTGAGTGATGTTGGTCAGGTGCAGTTTTCTCAACAATCGAGAGCTAAGGAAAGAAGTTTGCAGTGTGTATCTGTGTACTCACACATGTACAGATATGGGAGTGATTTGCTTTGTGTTTTGATTTGGTTGTTAGGTCTCCTGTCCTTGCCACATTCCATCCTCCTCTGCCTTGTCCATCTTATCCTTTCCTAAAGGGTTTTTCAGTTTAAAATCAGAAGCTTCAGTGTTATGAAATTCAGACTGTGAACTCATCTTGTAGCTGAGAGTGGTTCCTGAATATGAAAGAACTTCAGAAATGAAACCCAACTTTTGTGTAGTGGGAGGTTTGCAGTATCCCTTGCTTACTTTGCTATACATGCCAGTTTTATTTAAATAAATACATAAAATTGTTGCTGCAGTTGCTTCTGTCTCCATGTGTGTAATTCATGATTGCTTGGTTATTTTTCTGTAGTAGGATTTTGATGCTGGTTTTACCACTAAGTAACCTTTATTTCAGGAAAGAACTTTGCTGTTTAGATACATTGCATTCCAGTTACTAGGGCATGGTATACCCATAGCTTCTTTTTGGTCACAGAAGAGAATAATGCTTCATAATTAAATTAAACTTTAATAGCTAAATACAGGTGAAGTTAAACTTGAAATTACTTTTTTTTTAATACAGTGTTGCAGTAGAATCTTGGAGTAACAGTAAATGATGCCTTAAGTGAAGGAATCATAATTCAAGATAGTCAAGTTCAAACCTGTGGGTAAAATGATCAGCTGGGAATGACTTACTCTCTGAACTTACCTCATTATCTTGTGTTTTTAATGGATTTCTTTTTAATTTAAAATGCATTTCTAAGGATGACATCAAATTAGTCTCAAGTATACAAGTTGTACAAGGAGGTCTATTTAACTATTACATGTGGTTCCAACTGAGCATTAGGCTTTTATTTTGAAAATTGTTTTGTAGCCAGGATAAGATCAATTTGATTTCCAGAATAACATTTTAAGTGTAGTGTTGTTGCCAGAAATACTTGACAAAGGTTTGTATTTGCAATCCAAGACAGCAAAACTCATGCTGTCTGTTAGTTACCCAAATTAACCATGGTATTTTGTTTTACTGTGCAGTTCGACAGTATGATTTCCATCAAATACATCTAGTGTGACTTTTCAATATCATCAGTAGAACTTGAAAGCTTTAAATGTGCAAGTTTGAAAGATAAAAATTTAACACTTGCCTATTTGGCTTTAAATTGAGAGAGTTTTTACATGATGATGAGTTAAAGCATATTGTGGCCTGTTATTTGAACATACTAATTTTTAAATGAGATCTGTTTTTACCTTTTTCAAGTCTCCTTGTACAGTCATGAACCTTTTTGTTTTGTATCTTTAGACATACTTTAGAATGCAGTGAGATTCATGTATCTATAGAGGATTATAAAGATGCAGTGATTTCATTATTCTTGTTTGTGATTAATGTACCTACTTTTGCTTTGCCTAAATGGCAAGGGTTACATTTTTCTCTCTATTGCTTAAATGTTTTAGGAAATATAATGAATGAATGATCTTTGTTAATGCATGTTTTTGAAATATATAACTTCAGTTAGTAATAAGAGTATACTTCATACATGAACTTGTAAAATTACTTGGTCAAAATTACATTGGTAATGGTAGGTGGGTTTTGGATGATGTAACTGTAGCCATCCCAAACTGAGTCATCTTATTGTGGGAATGCAGCCATCCTTACTATTGTGACAGTCTGGCTGCAGGTAATGAAGCCAGGGTAAGTAAATTTTGCAACTTAAGCATAATAAAGTTTTGAGAGACATCAATGAAAAGGAACTTCATAGCAGTTCAGATGTACAATAATATCAGTAATGATTTGTAGACAGTGAAATCTGACTTCATTATTCATTATGTGCTTGGTTGGTATTGGTCTTTTGTCTTCATGAAAAAAACATTGGGCTTGATTCCTAAGATTTAGGAAGCTCTCATAATTTTCCCAAGAAATATTGTTGCCTTCATTGTTAAGCATAAAAGTTGCTATTGTTTCATACAGAAAATGTTCTTTTCTTAACACAGGAAAATATTCTCTGCAGCTAGGTCTGTCTCTGCCCTATTCTTCCCCTCACACTCTTGGAGGAAAGGGGCATGCACAACTGACTTCTACTTTTTGGTTGATATTATATGCAACCTGGTTTTGTTTTGTGTTTTAAATCTTTTAAATTGGAGGTTGTATCATAAAAGGAGTTATATAAAAGTGTAGGGTACTCTTTTAGTGTGGCACATGTATGCTTGTCCTTTGTGAAGAAAGTATTCCATTATATAACTTGTAATTGAAAAAACTTGAATTTCTTTAGTAAGTTATGCAATTTATTTTTTCTGTCTCTGTCAACTTAAAAATAAGTTAAATCTCAGTCTTAGTGGATGTAAACCACAAATTAGCTGCAGCAGTAGTTCACACAGGAGCTGTGGGGTGCTATGTTGCAGGGTAGTTTGTAGCTGATATAAAGCAGCATGAGGCTGATAAAAAAGGACAGAAAGATAGGGGTGTTCTAGTGAAAATTTTTATGGGATACCCTGATTCTGACAAACACTAGGTAGAAAATGCTGAAATTAATTTTATTCTCTTTTGAAGTCTCACAGTTATTAAATCAATGGTGGGAGAGTGATTCAGATTCCTTTGGGCTTCTAGATTTCCTCGTTCTTAATATGAACTTGCTAGTATAAATATAATTTAATAATGGTGGGCAAAAAAGGGTGAAGTCAGTAGATTTCCATCACCAGTCAATTGAATTAAAACCTCTTGACTTGATAAGTCAACTTCAGGGTTATTGACATATGTTTGCAAGAAGCATACTCAACACACAGAAGTTAATGATTCTTACGTTGAATAACTTGAGTGTGATCTTCTTGTGCCTTGCTTGGGTGGTGAAGTGCTAGTCCCTCTTGCAGTGGGCCACCATATTCCTGTCGCTAACAGGGAGCAGTGGGACTGGTGAGCAACCGATGCTTTGGTTGATGGTGTCAGATTTGATCCTGTTTTGCCTGCACAACAAGGTTTTGCCTTTGTTCCTGTCTATCTATGGATATCTGTAGGGAGCACTTGGATGGTTCAGTGGCAGAAGTCCAGTGTAGTGGTTCCATAAACACAGTGACACGGCTTGATTGCACAGGCAAGCACAGGTTGTACTAACTGGATGTTAAGGCAGGCAGGGTTGCCTGGTTTGGGATGTACAGCAAGTGGCCAAGCAGAGAGCACGCGTGTCTTTTCAGGAAACAGGAGCAGGGGGGATACAGAGCCCAGCACTAGGAATCTTAACTGGGACCAGGTGTAGTTGAATTGTGAGCACAGATGTGATATACATATTGTTATTTAATCGTTGTAATGATCAGCATAAAGTTAATTGTCAGTTCTGTGTGTTCCAGTGAGTTGTGTGTGCTGTATTATTATAACTGGGGCTAAACGAGAAACTGTGGGCTCTCAGCCTGTACCTCTGGCATACACATTTGTGGTTTGGATGTAGCTCCTACAGGGAACTGCATGGCAGTCAGAAGAAATGCATTTGAATAATGTGCATTGTATTCCTAATAGGGAACCTGCCTTCTCTCTGAGCATTGTGACTAGCTTTTCGTTTTGCATTTGCTGGTGGTGGTTTCAGTGTTTAACTTTTGCTGGCAGCAAAGTTGCTTTAGGATCCCAAGTTGCCTGTTAAAACAGCCCTTATGCAGTCTGGTAACTGACAGGAAGCAGTGCTACGTTAGGCTTTCTTTTTCTTTTTTCTTATTTCTTTTTTCTGTTTTCCTTTTCTGTTTTCCTTTTCTGTTTTCCTTCTTTTGGGACTTATTTTAAGGAAAGAGATTCATTTGAATACATTTTGAATTATTGGAGGAAAAAATAGAACATTTACATAAAATTGATTTTGACCATTTGTTCTGGTCAGAGATTCGTGATTTACAGATGTTGCATTGGTAATCCCTAATAAATTGAACTCCTACTGTGAAAGCAAGGATTATCCTCAATTATGCATCTAGTCTGTTAAAATTAAGACAAAATAAAACTGGTGTCATGCAATTTCTCTTTAGTAAATCAACTGTGCATGTATATGTAATTTTGCCCTTTTTATACGAACTTATTATTACTGAAGATCAGTGTGAATGTAAAACTTTTGTAGCATTATTTAAAATTATATAAATATTATAGCAAATGTTAAAAAACCCCCACAAATGTGTCCTACTTTTGAAGCTTAAGTCTGTTCTTAGGAGGCCTGGTAGAAGAACTAAAGAGATTATTGTTGGTGAAGACAAGGTAGCGAGAACTCGTATCATTGTGAAGGTGTTGCTGCTGTCCCCTAGATCACTCTATGCTCAAGAGAGAACATTGAGCAAGTAATAAACTCTAACAGCTGAAATGAGGCAAGGTGGCTTTCAGTAGGCTCTCCTCACTGGTCTCTGTTAACATTGGTGAGAGATGTCAACAGCCCAAGGCTCTTTCCCAGTTCCTGTTCGTATTTTCATTTATTTTGTTTGTTACTTCAGTGGTCTGTACGTATCATATGCACTGTTTGAAAATATGCATATTTTCATGTTATTGAATGAAATATTAGTGCAGTCGGTGGTTTGAATTATGGCAGTAGGTTGCTATTTTTTCATGAGAAATTATACTTACCTGACTTTAGTCACAGTTGTTAGAACTTCCTTGTACTCCTAAGGGAAACAAAGCAGTAACTTTTAAATTACTGACTTTGCTGGTGAATTTTCTTGGAGAAACAGCATGGTCTTACTTGGAACTGCCAGCATGGCTATTGTGAAATGAGTGCTTCTACTACGGCTTCTAGCATGGACACTGTTTCCCAAGAACGTCGAGCTTTAAGTGAATGTGGTTAAATTAGGAAAAGACAGTGCAAGGGGGGAGACCTTTTGTAGAACAGTCTTGCGAGGACTGTAGATCGTTGTTGCAATTATATGTTTGTGATAACTAAGCTATCAACCTTTTTAAAAGAAAAGTCAAATCTGATTTTTTTTTCTGTTTGGCCCGTAGGATCCAGTGGGAGCTAGGCATATGTAGGAGTTCCTAGGTGTGTAGTATGAATTTAATACTGAAACACTACAGGGCAAACTGTACAGAATATTGTCGGCATTGTCTAAGCAGACTTTACATTAAAACTAGAAAAAAGTATTAGTCATTGTAGTTACACATATTTGAGGCCAGAATTTGCAAGCTGTTACCTACACTTTTGTATAGTAACTACAAATAGCAGGTTGTGTATTTTTTTTCCCAGGTGCTGCCCTTTTGCCATCTCTCTTATTCACACTTAGATTTAGCAATTTAAAAAGAGAAATTTGAGTTTATTCACTTTACTGCATTTGTCTTTGTTTTATTCTAAGGTCTTAAGTACTAAAATAGATTTTTAATTTTTTTTTTTCTTAAGGATACTATCTCTTAACTGAAGATTTTCCTCCTTAAGACATTTGCAGTACTCAAATGTATGGTCGAGTTTGAATTGACAGCTTGCTATTGAGGGTGTTTCTACTGCTACGGAGATGATAGTTTCAGTACTAAAATATTGAGAATGGCTTTAATGTTTTTCAGACTAGTGAATCCCTGAGCTTCTGTGCGTCTGGGAAGAGATGAGGGGTTAAATTCAGACTGTATTTGTCAAGGCAATTAGTTCAGTGATCCAACAAGCCCATCTTTTAGCTGCAAAACATTGCGGTAAAGACATTATTTTGAGCTTCTTTATACTGAATTTCATTAGACCCTCCTATATGCTTTATGTAAGCCCCTTGGCATTTGTTTAGCTTGAATAGCCATGAATAAAAGAGCTTAGAGTTGGCTTTAAAGTGCAGCTTCTGAAGGAGGAAAAAGAGGATTCAGACTGCCTTATGTACCCTGTTTTGTTTTCCTTCTCCTTGGGACTAAACATTAATGTCTGAACAAAACTGCTCTGGTGTCCTCAGGTTTTAAAGGGGAAGCCATTCAGTGCACAGATCACTGGCTATTAGTATATGTTTATGATATATTGAGTAAATATATCTAGCTCGGGTAGCTAAGTATTTCCTTTGAGGGCTTACACTTAAATCACAGTATATATGTCGGTATTAGGCTTTTATCTTGTGTGAGATGTGTATGTGGGTAAATGCGTATTTACTTAGATATTTATGTGAACATATATTTATGTAAGCATGCACTTGGCTTCTAGGAACTAGGCTTACCAGGTCTTTGTGAAAGGAGATTTTTTTCTCAGCTCATTCAGTATTGTTCACAGCATTAACACATCACTGAACAAATTGCCCTCTTGCATATGCTAATCCTGCACTTAAAAGAACTCATTGTAACACGTTTTAATGCTTTAGCTGGAACGGAGATGGAGATGGGAATCGCAGGCATGTCAAATTGTCATGTGACTGAAAAATGTCTAAAATGCCTTTCTCTTTGGGTCAACAGTTTGTACTTAGCATAACTTAGCATGAATGAGAGCAGTCCATGTAGTTTGAGGAAAAGATTAGTCTTTGCTTTTGTCTTTTGTGTGTGTGTGTGTTTGCCTTAGTTTTTCAGATCAAGTCTGATTAAACAACACTTTAGCCTTAATTTCACACTAGTAGTGAATGTTATGCTGGAAGTAAAAATACTTGATCTTTGTTTGCAATACATTTGTTAATGGCATCCAATTGAGAGTTTACCGCAGCAAACAGATGATTGCTGCATAACCTTATTTGGCAAATATTTGTTATTTTGAGCGTTAAAGACAAGCTGCCATATATATATATATTTGTATAAGCTCCATTCCTGCAGGTCTAGACATAGAAAAGTCTAGAAGTGAGCAATCGATCGGGTTATATTGAGTAAATCTCTTTTGTTACATGGGATCTGTATATTTTAAAAAAAAAGAAAAGAAATTATTGTTACCTACTCATGAATAAACAGTAAGCCTGCTTCTCCTAAACAGTAAATGCAGTTGAATTAGTTAAATAGATGGTGACTGACAAGTGAACTAAACTTTTGATAAGTTGAACAATAAAAAGCCAAGCTTCTTAAAATGCATGAAGCTGTGCATGTTTGCCTGGAGGACTTTGAGTTGAATTAAACAGAATCAAAGGCTATGTAGGTATCACGTTTCTAAACTATCTATCACATCGAATCTGAGTTTTTAAGCATATACGAAGGAATCTTGAAAGGAATTTTTTGATTGACCTTGTTTTTTTCTCTTTACAGAGCAATTCTCTGTTGGTCCCAGACAGTCTGCGAAGCACAGATAAACGCAGGAATGGCCCTGAGTATACCAATGACATCAAAAAGAGAAAGGTGGATGATAAGGATTCCAGCCACTATGTAAGCAAATCTGTGTCAAAGAAATGATTAATTTATTTGCACATACTGTGCTTGTATGAGGAGTAAAAGAGCTGTAAAGAACAAGGCGATGTGTTTCCTATGGCTGATTTAGTACATGGGTCTATGTGCCAGAGAGCCCATTATTCATGTTGTGGGAAGAACAGTGACTCAATAGGTTAGGCTATTGTCAAGTAATACTCCTAAACAGGGAATAATGAGCCAGGAGTAGCCGTTTGGGATTCACAAGTGTTCTGGGGCAAGAGATCCTTTCTGGATTGCTCTAAAATGTGCTGGTTCACTTTAAATGGAGGATTTTGTTGATTGAGGGGGGGTATGTTACTAAATTTTTCTGATACTAGCTATTACTATTACCATGTTGAGCAGTAATTACCATTGCAAATTGTGTATTACAAGGCTGCACCAACTTAAGTAAAGATTGGTTTTGGTTGATAGGGGAGTTTCAGCACAAAACCAATTGAAATACAAAACGTTCACAGTTTGTGTTCTACATTTTTGACTAGGTTGATTGTTGCTTGGTTTTGAAGACTACAGTGCAACACACATGAACCTTAAAAGGTTCACATAGGGTTTCAACTTCAGTCTAAATGCTTAGCCACAGGATGATACTTGGAACAGACTTTAGAGGCTGAGACTGGTGTGAAAGAGTACTGAAAGGCAGAACTTTAACAGAAGATCATACTCTTTGACATAGTAATAATGTCATAAATCGGTTTATACTTATCTATTCACCAGTTACTTAGAGGTTACTGAAACATGATAGAAAATGAGCTGTCACTTTATTTCCCCAGTGAGGTAACTTCTTTCCACTTGGACCCAGAATATCTGAGGAGCTATTGGGATATCCCTGGAGCTACTCACAGTAGATGGGGTTATTTTCCTCTTTCTGCACATTAAGCTGTTATAGGGCTGTTACGGTTTTGCAAGTTATATTTCCACCACTTTATAATAATCTTGTTTTGATTACAGAGGGGTTTGGCAAACTTTCCCATGTTACTCCCTCAACTTGGAGAGTTTGATACCCTGCGGGCAATTTTCATTTTGAATACTTGAAGATAAAGCATTCTTAAGCTGCATTTGATATATTAAAAAGAAAGAAAAAGCTTAACTTATTTTTCTTGTATTTCTACTTGATGCAAATAGAAAGGGTATTATTGCACTGTAGAAGGAGGTTGTTTAATTCACATTTAAAATGTGTTCTATTTGTTTTTTGCGTGAAATGGATTTGTAAAGGTAGCATAAAAAATAAAGAATTAAGCAAAAGAAATATGTTCGAAAGTTAACAGATTAATTTTAATCTAGAAGAAGATCTTTGGTTTTAAAGGTTCCCCAATTCTGCAAACACAGAAATGCTGATCTTGAGCTTGTAGGGCCCTTCTAGGGACAAGGAAGTAATACTTTTGTCAAAGGGAGATAAATGAATTTTAAGAATTGCTGCTGCTTTTGGAAATAAGATGCAAAATGCATATTTTTTTTCTTTTTGAATTCTGACTGATTTTCATGTTAGGGCCTGTATAGTTCCAACCTGTGGGTTTGTTAGTGAGGAGAATCTTCTGATATTAACAGCACCTATGGGAGATGTCTTTGACAGTCACAGTAAATTCCTGTTTCTCAAGATGATAGAGTCACTGGTGTGCACTTAGTCATTGCTTGGCAGCTATTTCTGTCCCACTTCAGGGATGCTATTTCTGGTGAGCAAGTGTCCCATCTACTGTGCTCCCACGTGCTCAAAATGATGAGCGTGTTCTAACCTATTCTTGCCTTTTGGGTCCTTTGTACTTTTCAAGAGCTGGCAGGTAACAGGTACTGAACCTTTCCTGTTCCTTCTCCTTTTGCACCCCTTGGTTGAACAGCTTCCTGAGTGGCAAGTAGAGCTGCCATTCTGTCTTCAGTGGTGCTCTTGGGTCCCAAGTATGTTTGCAGTATTTCTTGGAGCAATATTCGGCCTCCTAAAGCACAGTGGAAAAGTTGAAATTACCAGGGGAGCTTTTGGCTTGTTTGTTTGTGTTTTGTTGGGGGTTTGAGTTTTTTGTTTATTTGTTTAAAGAAAAAAAAAATTATGGCCTGGAGGGAGAGGAAGGAACTGGTGTTTTACTTTTCTGTCTGGCAGTGTTAAGTGTGATAGCCCAGACACTTTGAAATCAAGGGACAGGGGACAGATTGAGCAATCTTGTAGTCTGATTTGTTTGCCTATAAACTTTTTAATAGAAGTGTTTTTATTGAAAATGTCAGACTTGCCCACAAGAAAAATGTAAATGTGTCATTCACTTGATTTTGTTGTTGTTGTTGTTGTTGGGTTTTTGTGTGTGTGTTTTGTTTTTGAGTCAAGGCTCACCTTTTGGTTGAATCACCGTGATGCACTGCAGAAATTACTGGATGGTTGTGTATCATAGAATGTGTTTGCTGGGATGTCCCAGCAAATAGATAGGGACCAGGGAACACTTGAGTAACCTAGCAGCTATCATGAGGCAGTAGAGCAGCTCAGGTGAACACAGATTTATGCAAAACAGGCAAAATGCAGCTTGACAAGCCACAATAAAACGTTTCCACACAGCAATATCCAAGTATTTCGATATTTCTAGGCATAAATGTTGAAATGCCTTGCCATTTCTGAAGCCTTTTCTTCCCCAGAACTCTCCACTTCAAAACCTTCCTTTCTGGAGGAAGAAAAAAATTATCCTATTACTCTGAGGAAGTTGATTCAATAAAATGCCAAAAACCTCCAGGTTTTTTGAGTTCTGATGGGTTTTTTTAGGTGTCCAAGCAGTAATTTTCCCTAAGATGTAAGATTAGTGTATGAACAGAATTGGTTACTCTCTTAAGAGCAGTGATAACTCTGTCCATGCTGGTAATCGTAGAAGAGGTTTTGGACCATCTTATGCAGATGGTGAGACCACCTCTCAACTAGTTCAACGTTATTTGGGTTTCACTACTGAAGCAGAAATAAGGTGTTGTATTCCTGTTTTCATTGTTTTCCCTGTTACTAATAAGTTAATGAAAGGCTGTTTGCTTTTTGTTTAGAAAAAACAAGAAATGTCTCGAGTAGATGCGTAGTCTTTCTCTCTGGGCTCCTAATGTACTAATTGAAATGAACACTATATTTATTTATTTTTAATAGGACAGTGATGGGGACAAGAGTGACGATAACTTGGTTGTAGATGTATCCAATGAGGTAACTTTTTTCATTTTTGTAGTCTTGACATTTGCCCAAAGGTTAAAGGAAAAGTGCATTTAGTTCTTGGAAGAAAAAGATTCCTTTGTGTGGATATGTTAAAATATTCACAACTTCTCCTTTTTATTAGTACTGCAGTTACTATGTCATCTTCTGAGCTTTATCTGATTGCCCTCTCAGCTCTTCCTTCTGCTGCTTTGTCCAGGCCTGTTCCCTCTGCATTTACCTTCTGATGCTTCACAGCTGCTCTGTAGTGGAGAGAGATGTGGGGAGATGCAGGTGGAGAGCTGAGGTTTTCACACTACTGCCTTCATATGAAAAAGGAAGACAATACCTAAACTTGTATATAATAGTAGGAGTATTACTAAAACCATTTTTGGTACCTTAAAAATAATTGGTTTTTTAATGTCCTATGTTAAAAGATGGCATTTTCCAGAAATGTTTGGTTTTTACAATGAAGCCAGTTCACAAAATTTTCCAGATGTTGTAGCCACCTTTTTTTTTTTTTTTTTTTCCTCCAAGGCAGAGATTTGGCAGTGGCATCAAGGTAAAGGGATGGGCCTTTCCTTTTCTTCATCTTTTATTTCATACAACAAGGAGATTTAGGAAGGCTGAGTATGATAGCTCAGTGAAAAGCACAGGGAGAGAAGCTGACAGAGAAGTGTCTTCAACTCCAATTGCCCAAATGATGTCAACCAAATAGAAAAATATGTGGCCAACTCGGGATTTTCATAATCCTTTCAGAAGCCCTACTTAAAATGAAACTGTTCAATAATCAGTCAGCAGACCTGGTGACCTCTTGTGAGAACTGCTTCCTCCCTGCTGCTATTTTCATGAGCCAAAGGGACGCAGCACCCTCAGAGCTCTGATGGCACTGTAGCTTGCTCACTGGCTGTTTCAGGTTAAAGTAGATGTAGAGTGTTCCTCTGGAAGAGAGAATGATAATGACTGGACAGGTGATTTCAGTCTTTCCTGTAGATTTAAGTAGTGAGGCAACTGCAGATAGTATTTAGAAAGAAGCAACATGCATTATGGCATATAAAGCACATGTCTCTTTCTCTTGAGATAGAGAAGAGCACAGTTTGTATGGCCTTAAAGAGATTATTGGAATGCTTGTTGTCACTAGAAGCGCGTGGAGAACATACATGGGAAAAAACAGTGTAAACTCACTGCAGTTACTGTTGGTCTTTCCTGCTGTCATCATGTGTTGTGCACACTTGTCTTAAGTTTGTACTTAGGTATACTTAGGTTACAAGCTCTATGCTTGGAATGATATATTTTGTGATTACATGTAGTGTGAAATAAGACTAGATTGTTTACTTCATGAACTTAAGTAAGTCTCTAAATTGATAATGGGGTTTTGACTTTTTGTCTGTAGAACTAACAAAATGGCTTGTCATTTGAACTTGGTGCTGAAATTCTTCTAGTTTTTTTTTTTTCCCATAGAGTCGTTAGTGGTGGTTGTGTACCAACCCATGACGGGTTCTGTGCTGTTCTTCCCATTATTTTAGGATCCTTCTTCCCCAAGGGCAAGTCCCACTCATTCACCACGTGAAAATGGTATAGATAAAACCCGCCTGCTGAAGAAAGATGCCTCTAGCAGTCCAGCATCTACGGCCTCTTCAGGAAGTTCTACTTCCCTCAAGTCCAAAGAAATGAGTCTGGTGGGTAACAGTCTGATGTTGGGATAAACGTTACTCTTCTAACATTCCCTTCTCCTGCAACTAGTGTCAGAAAGTATGTGGCTTTAAACATTTGAGGCTGAAATTGACTAGTGTTTTCCCAGACTTCTATAGATTTCATCAGCAGTATTGTCTGCGTCTCTTTGATTTTTTTTTGTACTTCCTATATTACTGTCAAATGAGTTGCAAATTTGTTATGAAATAGGAGAGTCGCTTAGGCATTGGTTATTTTTTTCTTGAGCAACAGCTTATGGTTTAACATAGTCTGCACATAATCACTGAGAAGTTATCCAGGCATTTGTTAAACTTTTCTAAATAAGCTGTTGCTCTTTGTAAAGTTTTCCTGCAGTATCACTATAAATTTGATCAGATTCTCTGTAATTTTTGTGTCACAGTGTTTTGATACTATGAACTGTGGTGATATTTTATTTGCTCTGTCCAATAATAATTCAGACAGTAATGATTTCAAGCTAAAATAATTAGGTAATGCAGACTGCATCGTCCTGGAAAAAAAAAATGAGCTCAGGCACTTTTTTAATGCCAATGGAAGAAAGAAAAATAAGTTTCTGCAGTTCTTTTTCCTCTTTTTTTTTTTTTTTTTTTAAATTTTGGCAGCAATCAGAAAGGTCAGCATTTCTCTCACAAGTTAATATTTTCAGCATTGCGTGGATTTATGAAAATTGGCTGAGGGACTACATAGTAGGTGCCCAGCATCCCAGCTGCTGTTGTGATAAATTGTATAATATGGCCTGGATTAAAAATAATACTCATTTAATTTGTTTAATGATACCAGCATGAAAAAGCCAGCACGCCTGTTCTGAAATCCAGCACACCAACTCCTCGAAGTGATGTGCCAACCCCAGGCACTAGTGCAACTCCAGGACTTCGTCCAGGCCTTGGCAAGCCACCAACAATGGACCCTCTGGTTAACCAAGCTGGTAATGCATTACTTCACGTGTTTTTATGGTTCCAAAATTAATCCCTTTTTTAATGTACATAGTTCTGTGTGAATGTTAACTAAATGTATTGCTTTGTTCTTGATATCAAGAGAGGGCTTGACAAGAAGCAGATGCTTGGATTATTAACAGTTTGAGGATCTTTCTATCTCTTATCCTTCTTTGTTTACTTTTGTCTTTATCTTTTTTGAAATAATCCAGAGACCGAATTCAATATAAAAAGGCTTCTTGGAAGTTTCTGGTGCTTAGTCTGAATGCGATCTTTTCTCCAGCTCTTTGTCTGAGTCTACTAATATTTGCTGCAGTGTAAATCTTGACAAATGCAGGGGGAAGTTTACTTTTGCTATTCAGGCTGGTACAGCACAGTTGCTTCAGATGTGAGCTGTGTAAACCATATCTGTCAGCTTCACTGCTTAATTTGGCAAAGGAGAGATTAATGTAAACACGGAAATATTACAGAAATGGAAATAGGTAATGTTAGAAAAGTTTGTTAGAAGTAAGCAACAAGGTCAGACTTCAGTAGATCTTACTTATGTGGAGGGAAAAGAGGCAATGTTTCTTGGCAGCGTACATATGTCAGAGGGGAGGGTTAGTTATTGGGGAGGGCGCCAGGAGGGAAAGGGCTGTTTCCTTCCTTGTATGCACGAATATGCAAGTAAAACGGCTTGGTTTTTAATTCCATAGCTGCAGGTTTGCGGACACCGCTGGCAGTACCAGGACCGTACCCTGCTCCCTTTGGAATGGTACCTCATGCTGGCATGAATGGAGAGTTAACCAGTCCAGGGGCAGCCTATGCCAGTCTGCACAATATGTCGCCCCAGATGAGTGCTGCTGCTGCGGCAGCTGCGGTGGTTGCCTATGGAAGATCTCCTATGGTAGGCCATACGTTGCATGCAATCTCAGTTTGTGAGTTGCGGTTCACTGATAAGAGCTACGTGCTTCATTTAGCACTGTCGGATTCCCAAGTTGTAACAGTGCCAGAGGCGTGACAGCTTCACTGTGCCTTTCCCTATGCTGAGTGGCTGGGGAAACAAATTTGCACCTCGAAATCATAGAAACTCAGTGGTTTTGTGTTTGTTTCCTTTTTTCTTCACCTACATCAGTGCTTTGACTGATCAGTAAATGCCAAAAAGTTTTGGTAGCTACAAAGTATTTCACTGCTGCTGTGGACATCTGCTTTTCTCTTGCCTAACCAGATTTGTGTTCCATACAGACATACAAAATCAATCTCAAAGCATGTATAACTCTTTCCTTTTTCTTTTCCCCCTTTTCTATGTCCTTGTATTTTCTTTATTGTGGAAATCAACATGAGAAGGTGGTCGGTACATATCTTGGAGCTTCGTGATGAAGTGTGTTAAGAATAGTTGCTGTTGTGGGTGTAGTAATTAAATGGAGCATAGTAGTTAGTTACAGCTACTGTCATGCTGAGTAACCCAGATGCCTGACTCTGCAAATGTGAGATTGATGGCAGCTTCATGCATAGGCAAACTTAACTACGTGTAGATATGCAAGACTGGATTTAAGCATGGTCATCTTCTTGTTATTGTTCATACCATTACCTTTTTCCAAACTGGCAAACAGGGCTATTAAATGAAAATGTGGAAATTCTTAACGACATATGTGCTCCTTAACAGCAATCAAAAGTTTAACTCCGATGTAGTGTTCAGAATAGAAACTATCATTTGATGTATGTATTTATTAAAGATATAAAAGTTTAGGGGAACTGCAGCGTGAGAGCATAGCGTGCTTAAACTATAGACTAATTTGTCTGCACCCAGCATGAGAGATCTCTCAGCTGATGTGCCCACACAGCAGTGCGCGTGGAGTCGTGCACAGATTGTAGCTGGGACCTGAATCTGCTTTCCAGCTGTGCACTGTCTACTGTGCCTTCACTGGTACGCACTGGCTGTGGCCGAGCCAAGGAGTGCTGGTGTGGCTGCATGCCCACACACCGTGAACTTAATTCCAGGGCTAGGACAGGGGTATTTGTGTTATGCTCGGTGATAAGAATGTGTAATACTCATTATTAGTTTTCTGTTCGCATATGAATAATTGCAGCAGAAACATGCCTAAAGAGAATGTCATCTTCCCGCCCACCTCCCATAAGCATGCACTTATCTAATACTATGGGTAAAAGCTACATTTTGGTTATATATCTTAAGGGTGAAGAAAAAGAGCTTACTGAATGAGAAATTGCAAGTGTACAATTAATTCATTTTTCATTGTCAGGTTGGGTTTGATCCTCCTCCTCACATGAGAGTACCTGGAATCCCTCCAAATCTAGCAGGGATTCCTGGGGGAAAACCGTAAGTAACTTTTAACATTTTGGTAACATCTGCAGCATCTAGAGACAATAAAATTATCTTGTGTCAGTGAACAAGAATTCCAAAGGGGGTAGTGTCTGGTTGTTCCCACGGGTTTGTTTTAGACTTCATATCCCAAAACAGGTGTGCATATACCTCTTTCCAAGAAAAAGCTGATGAAGGTATACTGTGAAATTTTTCAGTAATTTGGCTTTGGTATACTGTTGAGTCTGAGCTTATCCACATAACTCTTAAACACTTTTTTTTTATTTCTAGACAACCAGTCTGTGCAGGTGCAAACAGGGCACAGACTGCAAATCTGACTAATCTGTTTTCTTGGAGAGAGTTTTTCGACACTGTTAGAACCTGTTCTTTGTCCCTTCACACTTGGCATTATGACCTGTCTTTTCTTTCAACAGAAAGTTGCAGTTAAACTAGTTTCTCTTTATCTAGGCACTTACATAATATCTGCCATAGTTTAATTTTCCCTCTTGCAGCTTCAGGAAAAATTCAGAAGCTATTATTTTCAGGATACTGTCTAAGCTGCAAGACACACTGTGATGAAAGTTATATAGACACACATTTCTATTTGCCTGCATTTTGAACTCGTGTTAATAGCTATTGATAATGTTGTAATGTTAATCATGCAAACATCATTAGAAGTTTGATAGATTATGGGAGGGTGTGTGTGTGTGGGACAAGTGTATTTTCTTCCACTCTTTTCCTGTAACAATAGGAAAGCAGCAGACTTAGTTTAGGGAAACCACCCTGAATGTGTTTTCATTGTTATCCACCATGCTTCTGAGAACAGACTTAGCTATCTGTTGGCAGCGTGAGAAACCTGTTAAATCTTGGATTTACTTAAGGAAAAGTTGGTGGTATGTTGACAAGATTACTGAAGTGAGGGCTCAGTGACTTGGTGTTATGCATCAGATGGTGGTGTATTTAAATATAGTACAGTAAGGAACAGGCTTTGTTCTCAAAACGTTCTTTTATTAAGGGTCAGACTCATTCTTGCTGACTTTAGTAGAATTTGGCATACTTATATAAACATTTTTGGAGATTGCATAATTCAGTGGTTGTAAGTTTTTACTTTTACACGAGTGTATTTGTAAGCTTTCAATGATTTATTCCATTAGTAATGCCTGGCAATATTTTGTATTACAAGGTCTGAAAAGCCCATTTTTAAGTAAATAATTTTCTGTGACTGAGTTCTAATCGTTGGACTACTCGAAGCACAACAGCAGCACATGTATGCTGCTATACTTTGTATCCTAGTACTTCATACCTAAATTTAAGTCGCGTGGCTGTGTGGGTTTTGTTTGTTTGGGTTTTTTTTAAACCTTTTTATTTAGTGTTTTCAGCAGTTTATTCACACTATTCCATAGATGACCTAGTTTGATGCACAGTCCCTACTCTCCATTTGATTTGATGCACTTTGTAATGACTTTTTATGGACTGGACTGAGCCAGTCATTTCCTCTGAAGTGACTCCTTTGCTTATCTTTATTGTGAGGCAAACCCAGAGTTCCATAAACTGATCTGTTATGTTTCCATTGACGGCTTTAGGATATCTTGTTTTAATCTTGGCTACAGCTAGCTAGACACCATCTGCTACCTGCTACATCTATGAGTATCTCTTACCTGCATTGGGCAAGTCTCCTGTATTTTCTGTGCAAAGTGCATGGGTTATATAATTGTGCAAACTAGTGGAGTAACCCTGGTTTACTTTCAAAATCTAGCTTCTCCTGCAGTGCAGTTAAGGTGACACGTTGTACTTGTTTTATGAGATATGGAGTTTTAATCTTAAGTCTTGTTCCAAGTGGGTACAGAGAGTTTTCAAGTTGAACTGTCGAACATCCAGCCATATGTGTGTGCTCATGGCTCTACATTTTTATCAGTGGTTATGCTGGGACTGGTTTTTTCACCCAGCCCTACTTTCAGGAGAAAATTTAAGTTCCTTGATTTCCAAGGGAATGGTATTTCTGATAGCACCAGGCTTTCTTTAACCCCTGTGCATTCTGAGATACATTAATGACTAGCTTCTTAGTAAAATCAGTAGCCTCTGAAGAACCCATTCCTGCTTGTCCATCTGTCTTTATCAGGGGGATGTGTCTGGAAAGCTGGTCTTTTTCTTGCCTTGTTTTGTAACTTGATTAAATGCAAGTCTTTACTACCATCATTTTATGTTTCTGCATGTGAATCTTTTAGTTTTGCAGAGTCTAACCTTGTTAGCAGCAGTACAGATGTACTTGAGAAATCGGGTGCAATCTAGAAAGTCAAAGTGTCTTCAGCAATTTCTTAATTATACAAGTGAGCTATGCTTTGCATTTGGTAGCAAGTTGTGGCTTGTGAGGTTTTTTGGGGGTGTTTTTATAAATAATGTCCTATGCAGCTTTTCAGGTTTTCCATTACTTTGACATTTTCATGTGCAAACATGTGGTCTCATATTAGTTGTTTTATCTCTTCAACCATTTGCAGTGCATTAATTTTATGGACAGGGACTTGATATCTATATATATGTATGCATGAATATGCATAAATTTTTTTCATATTTTTTTCAAGCAGCTCCTCTGGGGTTTCTTGGGTTTTTTGGGGGGGAGGAGGAGGGGGTGGGATGATGGGATATTTTTTCCTTCCAGATTGCCTTAAGCCGTCACCTAATCAATAATTATCTTTGGTTTAGAGTTATCTGATAATTAATTATCTTTGGTTAGGGGTGGGAAAACAGTGCTAGTAAAGGAACACAGACATATGGGGTCTTGAGTCTTTCACTCTGTTGTTCTGATAAATTTAACTATGTCCTGGACTATTCAGTTTTCGTGTGTTGCTGTAATCATGCTTTTTGCTTTGCATAGCCCTTCTAACAAGGTACTTATTTAGCTTTTAGCCTTCTATAGCTGCTACTGTTCTTCTGGATTTCTCCTTGATGTGAACCGTACCTTCTAACAGTTGGATTGTGCACTGAACACAGATTTTTCAAGCTCAGTGGCAAGATTTATGTCCCCAGTATCACTTCCCTGGTGTCTTAAACTGTGAATTAATGGTGGCATTACGAACAAATGTATTGCACGGTATGTTTTTCAAATGTAGTTTTAATTGAAGCGTGAGGTGTACACAGACACTGAAAAGAGCTGAAAATACACTTTTCTCATTTTAGCAGAAAAGGGAAATTTCCTAAGGAAAATGTTAATTCTTTCATCTTTTAGTTACAAGCTGATTTTCCTTTCTGCTTTTTCTAAAGAATAATATACTGTTCTGGAATTACTCAAGGCAAAAATGAAAAAAGATTTCTTCTCTCCTTATCTTTATACTTGTTCAGGGAATGTACAATAAAGAAAATTTTGAAGGAATATTAATTTTATCATATTGTAGACTAACAGGTTGTTCTTCCCTGCCCGTATCCTGGATAGAATTAGGTTTGATGACATGTATGAAGTTACAGATCTTGTTATTTTGGACAAAATAACTTTATTCTTATTTCTTGGCATCTTGTCCTGTATACTGAAACACCATACTCAGATATTCACAGTTTGTTGTGATAACTGTAACTAAAAATAAGCAGGGTTACAAAGAAGCTGAAAGTAAAATACAGTCATCATAAGAAAGAACTGCCTATTTTTTTGTTTTGCCATTGAGGTATTTATGAAAGTTAAGAAATTCTGTTTGAATTTTTGAACTGGGGTATGAAGTTGAAGCTCCACCCCCTCTTGGCCTCCCTTTTCCCCCTCTTAGGCATGCAACTTTTAGTAGGCAGCAACTGCATACATTATACTGATGTGAATACTTAAGAGTAATACTGGTAGTTAGGTAGTCTAGTAGATTTGCCACATTCTTGAGCAGTAAATTAAATATTCTGAACTCTACTCAGCATGTCAGATGATACTTATGTATTTTACACTAATGTGGAAATTGGAGGGCTGTAATTACCAGATTTAAGCTGAGAAACCATGTTCTATTAGTATCACCTACTATGTTGTAATGTATAGGAACTCTGCAGGTTCTCATTGCTACTTTGACACAAACCTAGTAGAAGCCTTTGCATGAAATAGATCACAAGAATATTTTTGTTATTCAGAAAGAAAATAATCTTAAGTGAGAGTATCCTGTTTCCCTGAAAGCTTTCCTAAATGGCATGCAAATTTGTCTTGCAACTGTTCTTTTCATGTATACAATTAATTATAAGCCTATACCTACATATTAATTGGTATATACTTAACTTGTTTTCTGTTAAATTGTTACTGCATTGTGCAAGAACTTTATTTGATGTGGTTGTTGGCCCAACATGAGGAAGGGCCATCTTAATGGTAACAGTCATTTGACCGACGATGGATAATAATGAAACCCAGACATTCCACAGAGGCAGAATGCTGTGGGGTCTGTTTGTCATGAAGCTGAACACCAGTTTCTGGCATACACTGTCAGTTCATAGAGACCATCATAATGGAACAAAAATGCACATTACATTTTTGCAGTGCTATGGAATTCAAATGTCAGTAGCAATTGTTGAGGAGAAAGGTGGGTGAGCAAGGGGTCCCTGTCAAGAAATACTTTGAGCTTTAGGGAACTCAAGGATTTACCAAATTTAACTAAATATTAGCTCTCTTAAGGCTGGGCAACCAAAATATATGTCAGTTTTGAGAGTTTGGCCTGTGACTAAATCTAGCATGTTAAAAATTGAGTCATTTCTTAATTGTATATAAGTTTTTACATCTACAGCTTTGTAGGTGTCGCACTGGGAGTACAGTCCTTCTCAGAAGTAACAGGGTAGGACCTCTATCATGATGATATATTGGAGAGGCAGCCAAGGACAACAGTGACTGATCTGCAAACAGTTTTTTCCACTGCTGTCTTCAGCTCTGTGTTCTTCTGGAGACAGACGCTTTCCTTGCCTAGGGAGTGTCGGTCTTGCAAATTATGCAAGTTTCTCCAAAGTTCAAAGGTATGGGTAATGAAAAGTTGTACTGTAGTACCTAGTAGGTATAAGTTACCAGACCACTGTATGTATGTTGACAGTGGTGATGTTAACATGACATGGCACACACATCTTCAAGCAGACGTGAACACTACTGTTTCATGTGCTAGTCTTGGTGTGAGGAAGTGGGATTTGGCAACACCTAGCCATCTCTTCACAGTGGACTACTGATAACTCGCACTGTAGAAAAAGCTGTCTTGGCTTGTAAGAAACTGTTGCTGGCCTGTTTGGCCCCCTAAACTCAGTCATCTTGAGTCCTGACCAGCCAGTCTTGGAAGCAAATGCCTGCTCATGATGATAAAAAAGAGAGAATACTTTTATCATGTGTATAACCACACTTCAAACACTGGCATATTGGTAAAATTCTGCATGACTAAAAGTATACTGGGTAAGTCTGGTGTTTCAGAGCAGAAGAGTCATTGTAATTCTACAGTGTGCATGAAGCACTTGAAAAATGTTCCTATTTTCTTCCTCCCACCCTAGCTCAGCAAGAGCTGAGAAGCTGTGTGTATGCACAGAAGCATTTCAAAACACCAATTATTCGGGTATTTTGAATTGAGCAGAACATTTACTCTGTAACCTTCCATTAAAGAAATAATAATGTACAAGTGGATTATTCATCTTAAACATGCTGGAAAAAATTGCTTAATACTTGCTTAATTGTTTTTCTTCTGTCCATGATAAAAGCAAGGGCAGGCTGAGACTTCAAAGTTGTGCAGTTCTGTGTACTCTGACTGGTAACAAATGTTCTGCAGCTGACTTTGATCTGGAGCCCAGGATGGGGCCCAGCTTTTCAGCCTCATAAGTACTATGACTCTCTAGTTGGATTCTTCACCTGATCTTAAGCAGTTGTTCAGCCTCGAGCAGTCTTGTTGCCACTCCTGCTTCCTCTCCCATCCCGTGTCTCACCTGTTTAGTGAATAACTACCTTGGGACAGTCCCATCTCCTCTTCACAGAAATGACATGGGTTTCTAGTTAATCCTTCATCATTGCTGTAGTTCTTCATGCAGACAAAGAGAGGAAGGGACCAATGGGAGGAAATCTGTTTGATATGTTGTGCATCTTGTATGCATGTAACAGGGTGAACTTTTCACTTCTTTTCTTACCTTTTATTTCCTATTCCTGATATTTCCACAACAAAAAAAGGTTTTTCATCTTTTGCACTAGCTCATCCTCCATTTCGCTGTATTCTTTGAGCAGGGCTTTAGCTCACATGTATACACATGTATATGCACTACGAGTTTCTTACTGGTAGCTACTCTTAACCTGTTCTTACCCTTCCTTTCTGAGAAACCTGTGATACTGCATGGGGGTGATGGTTTCTGCTGTTACCTTCTGTATGGAAGAACTGCAGAACTGTTCTACTTCACTTCTCACTCTTTTTTTAAAGAGCTCTGCTCCTGGGCATGTTCAGTTTCTTTCTGGCGGGAACACTGCGCTGCCATTCAGCGAGACCTGGACAGGCTGGAGAGCTGGGCTGGGAGAAATCTAATGAAATTAAACAAGTGCAAGTGTAAAGTCTTGCACCTGGGGAGGAATAACCGACTGTATCAGTACAGGCTGGGGGATGTCCTGTTGGAAAAGAGCTCTGTGGAGAAGGACCTGGGGGTCCTGGTTGATGACAGGTTGGCTATGAGCCAGCAGTGTGCCCTGGTGGCCAAGAGAGCCAATGGGATCCTGGGATGCATCAGGAAGAGTGTGTCCAGCAGGTCGAAGGAGGTGGTCCTCCCCCTCTACTCTGCCCTGGCCAGGCCCCACCTGGAATACTGTGTCCAGTTCTGGGCTCCCTGGTATAAAAAAGACAGGGACCTTCTGGAGAGAGTCCAGAGAAGGGCGACAAAGATGATTAGGGGTCTGGAACATCTCCCCTATGAGGAAAGGCTGAGTGAGCTGGGTCTGTTCAGCCTGGAAAAAAGAAGACTTAGGGGAGACCTAATTAGTGTTTATAAATATCTTAGGCATGGGTTTCAGGGGGAATTGGCCAGCCCCTTTTCAGTGGTCTATGGGGAGAGGACTAGGGGCAATGGCTGTAAGCTGGAGCACAGGAAGTTCTGCACCAACATGCGGAAGAACTTTTTCACAGTGAGGGTGATGGAGCAGTGGAATAGGCTGCCCAGGGAGGTGGTGGAGTCTCCTTCTCTGGAGATATTCAAGTCTCGTCTGGACGCCTATCTATGTAATATGAGATAGGGAGCCTCCTTTGGCAGGGGAGTTGGACCCCATGATCTCTTGAGGTCCCTTCCAACCCCTAAGATTCTGTGATTCTGTAATTTGTTATGGATTCAGGCATCTTTCTTGTTCCTTCTTTTCAAACTATGGAATACTCGGAAATGTGCAATAAAGTACTTTGAAAATACTAGCTCATAGCTCAGAAAAGACTAAATTGAATTACCAATTGTTGGACTGCTGGAAGAGGGATGCGATACTAAAGCTACAATGACTCAAGATTTCTGAGGAATAGGGTACATTCGGAAAAGAAAGGAGAATTCTGAACACAAGAAAATATTAGAAAAAAACCCCAAACCCTGGTCACTAGGGAGACAGTAGTATAGTGGTAAAAAAAAATAAGAAATTACTCATATCTGACCACTTTTATCCTCTTTGGTCTTTTGAAGAACGGTGTTAATGTAACAGTAGAATCAAAAACTTGAACTATGCATGTGCTTAGAACAGAAGCAAAAAGAAAAAAAGCTAACCAGTAAAACAAAATACAGCCTTTTACTTTTTTCATTATTACTTAAAACAGAGAGGACCACCCCCCACCCCCGCCCCTGAAACCTGTATTAGCTGCTATGTATATTCTTGTCCTCGAGTAGAGATGGCTTTAAACATCACATTAAACATTAAGAAATAATATTGTTCACTTTCCCCGAGGCAGAGTGTTTTTATTCACTGCTGGGGTTCACTTCCTCAACCCTTAAATTTCCATGTACTTGACATCATGCACCGAATACAACACAGGTGTTAACAGAAGCATTAAAACTACCTGGGAAACCCAGCTTTTCCAAAATAATTATTCAAGAAAATGTAATTATGAGAAGATGGTATCAGCTTTATGATGAAAGGTGTGTGCAAACCACCCTGCCTGTTTCTGTTTTCTGTTAAAAACACTCGTTACCAACTAGAAGGAGAGGCATGTGAGCACAGCTGGTGCTGATGTTAAAGAGGAGACGCAGAAAAAGACAAAAGTTGAACTTTGGCTGTAGTGTAACGGCAAGGCAAGAATCTCATGGAAGAGGGCCAAAAGAGTAGTGTCTAGTGAAGGATTGCTGTTGCAGGACTCATGGTGCTGGGACTTGGAAGTGAGGGCTAGAATCCAGGTGCTGTGAAAGATCTTGACGTTATCCAGGTGGCTGAAGGATAGTAGCCGTGACCTTGGTCTGTAGAGTTAAGGGTAGAACTTGACATGCTCCCCCACTGCATGAATACTTTAGGTAAGGCAAGCTGAAAATACCTGTTGTGAATCCTTGTCTCCGTCAGGGATTTCATGTGCCTGTGTTATTTGTCAGTGTAGCTATAGTTTTCATGAGAAAAAGATAGTGAGGAAATAAAATTTTAAAAATACTGGTTTTTTCTTGCATTTATAGCACTCACTGACTGGTTTTTGGTTTTGGGGTTTTTTTTCCCCTTTTTCTCTCTCTCTTTCCCAAAAGTGCCTACTCCTTTCACGTTACTGCCGATGGTCAGATGCAGCCAGTTCCTTTCCCTCCTGATGCCCTCATTGGTCCAGGAATCCCCCGCCATGCCCGGCAGATCAACACCCTGAACCACGGGGAAGTTGTGTGTGCAGTAACCATCAGCAACCCTACGAGACACGTGTACACGGGTGGAAAGGGGTGCGTCAAAGTCTGGGACATCAGCCAGCCTGGCAACAAGAGCCCTGTCTCTCAGCTGGACTGCCTGGTAGGTGAATAGGAACTTGTGCACAAGGGTAGTTTCTCCTTAGAGACTCAATAAGGAAATAGCTGTCCTTGTCTGGTGGATTTTGTTCATATTACAAGGAAATAGCAGGCAGCTCTGTTTCCTGCTTTATGTATTTAGCTAAAATTTTTTTCTAACACATAACAGGTGGAGTTATAGACAAGAGTGCTGGTTTGTTTAGGAGTAAACATCATCACTAAAGGTCAAATTACAGATTAAATAAGGCTCTGAATAAAGGGTGTACCTGATTTTTTTTTTCCTTCTCCTCTCTGCATTCTAGTCATGCTGATGATTTTTGTGCATAAATTTGAAAGGACTGTAGTCTGGCTAATGCAGGGCTGCACAGAACCTTCAGGAGTGACAATCTCTTCACCTCTTTAGTAAGAGGGTAGCAACCGTATTATGAAATAATGTTATAAATTACCCAACGTCATTTTAAGTAACTTAGTGGTGCACAAGTTACACTTTTTGGTTAGTGGTTTTCACATCTGCAGGATGCAAAAGAGACTTGAGTGCATTAGTTATGGTAGCTGAAAAGTTAACTCAAAAAAGCTAATGGCTCAGTAAGAGATGCTTCACATATTAGATGCAGCACAGATGTTTGTGAAACGTTAACTGAGAATACCTAATGTCATAAAGCACAGTAATATATATCCTAATATAAATTCTAATTCTGGCTTCAGTGTTATCCAGCTAAATGTGATTGGTTGCTTGGTTTTTTTTGGTTTTTTTTGTTTTTTAGCCTTTACTCTTTCTTTACTGCTACCTGTGTTAATTGTCTGATTAGGTATTCTGTTCTGTGGCAGGTATGTGTCTGAATGCACAGTCCTAGCTGCCTCCATTTTAGTTACGGAGCAGCAATGGCTAACTAAGCCAGCATTTCCACTGCAGTACTTACTTGCTCCTTTGCTGTGAATAAAAGTGGTAGTAGCACAAATGCTGCTGACTACTTCTTGCACTGATTTTTGTATGTTTTGAGTTAGAGATCTTAACCCTACATTTCCTAAAGAGCTGTCACCATGTTAATTTGGTACTGTTCCAGTGAGATCCAACACACTTAAGGAATCAAGCTTGTAATTGGTGAAGATTTAAATCTTTTGCCCCTCTAAATCCCCTATAGTGCTTCTTAATCAGCAATAGTATCAGCAATGTGAAATTAGTAATAAAAATATGGCAAGAATCATGTTGCTCAACAAAGGACCAGCATAAATCCAGGACCTGTATGGGAATACTTAATATTTTAGCTTTAAAATGGTGAATGCAAAATAACATTCAAAAGAAAACTCCAAAACGTGAAAGGCATGAGACTTGAACTGCATTTTCATATAGGGTTGCCTAAATGCCAAATGAAAGGTCATTTGCTTTAATGTTTGTGTTGTTGATGACCTTAGCTGATGGAGTGCACTTGCAGAAATGCAAGCTTACTTTGACTCTGTTTTTGTGTAATGAGATGGAAGACTTGCCATTCGTCAGGTTTAAAACAGAGTAGACTGTGGCAACAGAAGTCTGCAGTTTTAATTTCTGCAGCTGCAGTCTCTGGATGGTGATGAGAAGTAGGCGTTTGAAACCATTTAGGATCTGCTGGTTCCTCTTCAGTACTTTGGTAATGGAAAAAATAGTGCACTGTTTAAAACTTGGATGCTATCAGAATCATATTAGTGGTCATTATTGGCAGGCACGTATTAACATAACTGAGGTGATTTGTGTTGTACAGAACAGAGATAACTACATCCGCTCTTGTAAATTGCTGCCTGATGGATGCACCCTAATAGTTGGTGGGGAAGCCAGCACATTATCCATATGGGACCTGGCAGCACCAACTCCTCGCATCAAAGCAGAGCTGACATCCTCAGCTCCTGCCTGCTACGCTCTGGCTATCAGCCCTGATTCCAAGGTGTGCTTTTCCTGCTGCAGTGATGGGAACATCGCAGTGTGGGATCTGCACAATCAGACGTTGGTCAGGTGAGTCATTATTTGCTTACAGAAAACTTTAATAGAAGTTACTCTTTGGACAGCTACATAAATATTTATCTCCCTCAATAGTCATCCATGGCAGCAAAGTAAATAGGATTTCTTATCCAAAGAATGCAGTTTGCACCCTAGCTGGGCAGAAACTAGTTTGAGTAGCTTCAATCTAGACTTGGAAGATGCACTTTCAGGGCCTGAAGGGTTGGCCCATAACCTGCTGTAGTCATTGTAAAAGTTGCTGTTGGTTTCAGTTAGTTGGGGTTTGTCTGCAGGTTTCTACAAGCAGCATTTCTGCTGGTTTCTGACTGATGCAGTCTGAACAACACTTTTAGGGAACTCTTGGAGGTTTCTTCTTTCCATTTGTCTAAACCCTGGTTAAGTAATAAAGAGAATTTTCAGTTCTTACTTAGTGGTAAGTAAGAAAATTAAGAGAAGCAGTTCAAAGTGTGTATCTCCTCAGCTATACTTTATATACCTATACTTTATATACCTATACTTTAGGAAAGTATAAAGGACCAATTTGGTGATTTGGTGATAAAAAGGTATTGATGTTTTTGGGGAATTTGATCTCTAAAACTTTTAGAATGGGTTCCAAAGAGTATAATACATGGATTGCTATGTAAATTATTTTAAAAATGTTTTGTTAAACCTTTTACTAATGAATATATTAGAAGATTAAAGTGCATGGCAGGTCAATATTCAGCATCAGTGCTATGACAGAGAAAGAAAGATAGGGCAATGTGGGAAGGGGCTCTTAGCAAGTAGCTGTGTTGTTTACTAGAAGGTAAATTTAGATTTATGCTTATCGAAGTAGTGGTACCTTATAATATGATGATGAGAGCCTAAGTTGGGAAAGGTCGTGATACTCAGTGTATGAGTCGAGAGTTAGGAACACAAACACTGAAGATCAGCTTAGTTTGCTGTGCTTCTATTATATATTATGTATATCAATACTTAGCCTAAACTTCTGTGTATAGAGTCATATTAACATGCATGCAAATTTTATTTTAACTTTCAGGTCAACGAAAAATATTTTAGTTATATAAAATCTTAGGTTTGCCCTGTGCGTGCGTAGTCTCTGTAAAGGTGCTGTCTCTCCATCTGTGACTGTCTTGCCTTTTGCAAGTTTGCTGTAGGTGTTCCCACCATTTGCTGGCTGATCTTGCTAATTGATAACACGTGGAATTTTGAGACCAGAGCTACAAAACAAAATGTGCCGTGTGACCTTTCTGTGGCAGTACTTAGTGATTCATACCCTTCATTCCCAAGCTAGTTGTGTTTCCCTCCGCTCCCCGCCACCCCACCCTCCACCTTTCACATCCAAGCATAGGACTTTCCTAAAGCTAATTGCTGATGAAAAATGCAGGAGCCTCAGAAGGCTTTTGCCAAAGGATTAAGGAGAACTTGAGATGACCTCTTGGTTGCTGAAAGCTGAGAATTACTAGTGAGAAGATTTTTAAAACAAACTGCACCATTTAGATTTTTGTGATCTCCTGCCACAGAGATGCAACTTTGCTGACTCAGCAATGCTTGTGTTAACTGTCTGGATCTCTATCTGGATACCTTCCTGTTAATATCTCTGCTTGTTATTTATCATCTTGACTTGCAGCCAAAAAAAAATACAGAAGCTGTATTCTGAAACTGGAGGAGTTTTGTTCCCTCAGCACTTGTTTTAATCTGAGCTGTCCTTAGCGCTTTTAACTATGGTTGTTTTACTGTAGTGGTCTCACAAGATTTGAATTTTTTTTTTTAACTCCTTTCTAAAACCTGATAGGAAATACTTTAATTTGTTCAGCTAGCAATGATGCAGTTAATTTCTCTAGCACCTGGAAAATGTTTTTGTAATACTGTTGTAGTTCATGCTCAGTAAGAGGGAGGGTCTGATTTTTGCCCATCAGCAGACACAGAAGAGATGACACACACACATACAGAGTCCAAAACTAACACCACAACAGTGTTTACCTTGCGCTCTGTCAGGAAATCATTATTCAATCTGGTTTGTTTTATCAGGCAATTCCAGGGCCACACAGACGGAGCCAGCTGTATTGACATTTCTAATGATGGTACCAAGCTCTGGACAGGAGGTTTGGATAACACTGTCAGATCCTGGGATTTGAGAGAGGGGAGACAGCTACAGCAGCATGACTTCACATCACAGGTAACTGAATTTTCCTACAGCTTGTGGGGAGTGTGTGTAGTGGGAGGGAAACATTTAGGATGAAAGCTGAGATTGAGCCCAGTGCAACTGGCGGATTGTTCTCTCTCTTCCTTTTGGCTGCTTACAACACAATATTTTTGAGCTTTGATATGTTCAGCTTTCAGAACAAAACAACAGCTTGACACTACTCTGTTGCTATTTTCGTAATTTCATATGTAAAAACTGGGATCATTTAGTCACTTGAATTTTGAACCGCAGTCTTGCTATTGAACTGTGTGAACTTTATTTGGCCATTTTCTCTCTCTCCCTTTCCTACAGATAAAGTGTATCTGTAGGGAGAGAAAAAAGTGTAAATGTGGTTTAATTTTCAGATATTTTCCCTTGGTTATTGCCCTACTGGTGAATGGCTAGCTGTGGGAATGGAGAGCAGCAACGTAGAAGTGCTACATGTAAATAAACCAGACAAGTATCAGCTGCACCTTCATGAGAGTTGTGTATTGTCACTCAAGTTTGCTTACTGTGGTAAGTTGCTCTGAACGCAGAACTTCTGACTAGTTATTATGTAGCCACAGCTCATCTGATAATCAAAACTTACTTAGTATCTCAGTTTCATAAGTTATGAATAAATATCTCTGCTTTATGAATTAAACTGTACTTGCCTATGAACAGCCATCCATTTGTCTAAAGGCTTCTGTGAGGTTTGATTTGTATATAAAAGCTGTCTGTCCTTAGAAACTCGGGATTTCCTAGTACATGGCATATTGCACAAGCAGAGTGTCCACATCCATTGTAAGCAAAGGTGCTGTGGTGATTAGTGGTGAGAGCTTTTAAAACAGTAATTAGTTAACAGATTTCATAGATGTGCGCTGAAAATCCAAAACTTGTCAGATGCCTGGTTCCTGTGCTTTTACAGTCCTTCTGTTTTATATTCTAGGTAAATGGTTTGTGAGTACTGGGAAAGATAACCTTCTTAATGCATGGAGAACTCCTTACGGAGCCAGTATCTTCCAGGTAAGGATGATGATGCTTTTAAAGAAAAATCTAGAACACCCAGAGTCCTAGAGAATAGACTCAGATCTCTTCACCTGTGTGATCTACCCAAAATGTGATGCTGAGATGAGGGTAATGGATTTATTTTTTTTTAAATGATGTAATGTATTTCTATTTTTCTTCTAGTCCAAAGAATCTTCGTCAGTGCTTAGCTGTGACATCTCTGTGGATGATAAATACATAGTCACTGGCTCTGGAGACAAAAAGGCTACGGTCTATGAAGTTATCTACTGAAAAATATGATGGGGATATAACTTTTAGAAGTCGAACTGGGCCAAAAATGGTCTTAATTGTAGAAGTAGAAAGGTTTTGCCTTTTAAAAAGGAACAAAAGTATTGAGTGAGGTTCCAGACCTTGCCATGAAACTACTCCAGTTTTTCGAAATAGAAGGCAACATCCAGCAACTAAATATTGGCTACGTGGACCAAACGGAGCACAGAGGCAAGATGGACAGATGTAGCCTAGGTTTTTGACATAGTTTTTAAAAGCCAAGTCTACTGAAGAATGTTGGAGCCTTTTATTTTTTTTCCCTTTCTTTGTGACCTCATGCAAATTGTTCTCATTGCCTGAATATAGGGGATAAATACCTTTCTGTTCCTTGCAGTTCAAGTTGCATTCTGTCCTGTGTAGAGCAGTGGTGTCTCAGATGAACTTGTTTCCTGGTTTTGCATCGTGTGATATGTTTTTGTATTTTTGTTGAAGGTCAAACATTTGTATAAATTGTAAATATATTTAGTTTATTACAGTAAAGGCTTTAGTATCAACAACCAGTCTTCCCCACCCTCCACCCTGCCTGCCCTGCTTATTTAAAATTATAAACCTTTTGGGGATATAAGTACCTTTTTAGAAGCAAAAGCAAACACTATGTATAGTTTGAAAATGGTGTCTTATTCTTTATAACTGCTCCTAGATTCCTTTATCGTACTTCAAAGTAGTTGTTTTGACATATTAGGGTAACAAGTCCAGTAGATACTGTCTTGTGGTACACAAAACTTAAAAGGCAATTTTGTACTAATTATAGTGTAAATATAAAAATTGAACATTTCACAAAGTTGTGCAGTTTATTTTAAGTTTATTCTGATGTCACATGTACACGTTCTTTGGCAGATACAGTAATACGTGCCTGATCATAACTCATTTGGTCATTTCTCCAGAAGAAGAGGTGTCTTCCCTCTCCTTTCTCCCCGAGTTGAACAGAATTCATGCAAGACACGTTTTTAACTAAGTACATCATAGCCTTTATTTGTTAGCTGAGGATGTCTGTGATTAAACAGAGCTAGATAAATTGCATCCTTTGTATTTTGCAGAGAAGTGGTAGTTAATGACCATTTCCTTTTTAAATGTCTATACTTAGATACTCAGGTAAATTTAATTAAATTACCAAAAGTGTGAGTTTTACAGGGGATCACTTAATGTTAAATACTTGCAGGACTGCAAGTGAAGTGAATTAACCTAAACTAAGTTAAATTCAATTCTTAATTTCTTGTGAGAATATTGACAAAGGAATATTTTGATTTTTAACTAACCCACTGTACAAATTAATTAGAATTAATTTTCCTGAGTGTCCCATGTTATGCAGGCCTATAGGCTCTATGAATTCATACTGAGCAATCTTAGAGTCCTTCCCACTGTCTCATCAGTCCGTGACATCTGTGAAGGGCTAAGCAGCCAGTTACCAAAGCTATGCATCGTCAAATCAAGTTTACTTGGTGTACTCAAGAGAAACGGATGAGGAGAGAATGTGTACATTTTATTCTAACTACGTTTTTTCAGATTGAGTTCTACCACTGTGTGCTAGACAAACCTAACTGTTGCACCAGTGAGGTCTGTGCGTTTCCTACATTCTGTAATTAAATTAGAATTTCTGTTGCTAATGGAGACTACAGATGAACAGAAGGATACCTTTGAACAAATTATGCAGATTACACAAACTGTCAGGCAGGTTGAGGCTCATCTGTGACGAGCTGCTTTCTCATTTCAATAGCATTTGACAATGACCTATATTCCCGCTCTTTTAAAAACACTTAACTAGGGAGAAACACCTTTGACTGACAGAAGCATTGACTGGATAGGGAATTTCTCATCTGGGGGGAAATTCCAGTCTGAAGAGACATCAGTTTTCTTTTCAATTTACAGGACCATTCTACTGAAACCGTTTTATAGCTTCTAGAATTGTAATAGCCTTAATACATTAACTTTGCATTTGGAATGTAAAAATGTTAACCATTCAGGATAATCTGGTTTCCTAGACATTTAAAATTAGTGTTTTACCCATATGTGTCTATAACTTTTGTCTGTTGCTGTGTTGTGAATATCTATCTTTATGAAAACTACATGACCAGCTTAGGGTGGGGGTCATGTTCCTTTCACACATAGTGAGGCAAAAAAGCAGAATCATCAGGCTTTTCAAAGAAATAATTGGATTTGCTACACTGAAATACTGTGCACTGATAGGCCGTTTTAGAAAGGGAAAGTTTAGAAAAAGAGTATGTACTAGGCTACATGAGTTTTATACCGACCCTGTTTTCATATCAAAGTTTTTCCGAATGTCTGACTCTGCCAATGATCACTGTCTTTGGTTAGCAGCGCTGGCGCTTCGCTGCAGTTAGGAACATTTAGATTTCTTCCCAACTATTGCCAACTTGTCTTTTATGTTATAGTTGTCCTTTTGCCTTTTTTAAAAGTTGCTATCAGAGGAACCAAGAATGCAAGTATTCTAATGCATTTGTGTAACTTTACAAGAAAAAAAAGCAACCCATACATGTGTATATTAAGGATCCGCTTGCTGTAAGTTGTGACCTGGTGGTGGTTAATAAGATCACATTTTGGCAATGGGGAGGTTCAAAATCATAATGTCAGAAAAATCATTAAATATCTCTTCTTTTCTTTTCTTGTTAGTTTCTAGAATGTACAGTGAGTCAGATTATGGAATTAGATGTTATTTATGCATGTGAATGAACCTAATTGTATTTGTGCCATATGTTTCTTGGTTGTAATTAAGAAATTACTTCTCTTCCCCAGCTCTGCCCCCAATCAGATCTACTTTAAGCCTTGAATCTGAAAACTTGGGGATGCACCATACAACAGTCCTCTCAATTTTCTTTTTCAGGTTGCACTTGTAGTTTATGAAACTTCTTTTTCTTTTGTCAAATGGTAGAGCCTATTCCACCCGCAGATGTAATGTTTAATGAAAAGATACATTTGGTGAAACCTTGGCATATCTATCTATGCTGTTACCTACAAGACTTGCAAAGCTTTAAAATTCTGCTAATTTCTAGTAACCCTGTGGGTGGAAATAATTGCATGTTGAGGGAAGAAACACCTGCCCTTACCACCGGTAACAGAAAAGGCACGGGGAATAGCACGTGAAAAAAAAAGAGGTACAACAGGAACTAAATTTTATTTAGGTATTTATTTTTTTAAAATGTTTTAATTTTTGGCCAATTTATTTACAATCTTAAAAGATTTCTTTCATTAGTCCCTTTCTGGGACAGTCTTGGCTAGGTGACCCTCAGTATTCAGAGATGCCTGCGTGCCACCCTTAAAAACAGTAGTGCCAGATAGAAGCAGGGAGTCCTTACAATGACATATAGTATGTCAGGTTACACAATAACTGATGAAGAAGAGATCTGTGGTAATACCAGTTCAACTAAACAAAATCCTTTGCTGGTTCTAATATGTATATTTTGTATATGTGCGCTAAGCGTAATCTTTTATAAATCAGTTGTGCAGAAAATCATGGTATTATTCCACACAATGCGTTTGTCAGTGTGTCACAGTACCTCTTTTGGTTTATAGTGCCAAGCAAAGATACTTCCCCACATCAACCCACAGCAGTCCTTGAGAGAGAATTATTATCCACATTAATTCTTCAAAATTTGTTTGGTATTTCAAAAGCTTTTGTTCCTTTAAAGGGAAGAGAGAGCACCAAATAAATACGAAGTTCATAGGCCATTCAATAGTAGTGTTATTTTTTAATATAGACACCAAAGTAGAATACGTTATCTAGTCTCATGCATACTTTTCTGTATTAAACAGCTGACCATAATTTTTTCTGTCACATCTTTGCATTGCAGATGCTGACAAAATTTTCAGAAACATCAAAGTTACTTAAGTAACTTAAACCTAGATTGACAATTTTTTGGTTTTGTTTTGTTTTGTTTCATTTTGTTGGAAAGACTGCACCACTTAAGAGTCTGTGGGATCATGTATTCTTGTTAGAGTAGTTCTTCGTATTTTATATTATATTGGTGCAATTTTGAGTTGATGGGGAAGTTCCACCATTCTGATGATTAGGAAAGGTGGAGTTTAATGATTCAGGCTAAGAAAGGGTACTGAATTCAGATTTCAAACTACTGATAAAGTGTTTTACCCCTTAAGGCACTTCACTGCAGAAGCTGGACTGGCTGCAACTGTGCTGTCTTTCTGAAGGATTTGATTTTTTTTTCCCACCACAAGTGCATAGAAAGCATGCAAGAATGTAGATCTATATAAGACCTGAGTCGTGGTGTCCTGCCTTAAGGGAAACCTTTTGTCACTGAATGAGAAAGATGAAGCAACTCAGAGTATGACCGGATGGAACACCAGAATGAATAAAAGTGTTCGTGGCAGGGAATACACAGAGGAATGAGGGAGAAGGGCAACATACACACACTTAGGTTTTAGTGGTAATCTAACAGATAATCTAGAAAATTAACCTAGAATGAGATTCCAGTATGCAATTTCACCTACTTTAATTTCTCCATAACGTTCTTCAGATGTTTCTGCATAGGAATTCAAGGACACCTGAGCTGTGTAGTAGAAGTGGAAGTGGGCATTTCTTTGACGTCTGTAAGCAGTCATCCTAAGAGGAAGGAGATTTAAATCACAGCCAGTTCTCAACATTTCCCATTACCTAATATTTTTGTAGCTCAAGATCAGCTTTCCAGCAATTGTTAATCCCATTTGCAGCAACATGCTCCCATATGTCCAGCTGCAGCTTAAATGCTTGGTGCAGGTGGTAGATTTTGCTGGGCAAAACAGACATGTAGGAACTGGGTGCTTTAAAAATCTGCCCTGTGGGTCTAGATTACCAACGTGTCTAGAAGTTTACTCAGAATTTCAGTTCAACTGTACAGGAGGTCTCAAACACTCAATCATTTTCTAAACCAGCAAAAACTCGAACACACTTTTACAGTACATGGGTGTAGATTTTCTTTTCTATTTTTGTGTTAGTTTATTTATCTTTTTTTTTCTTCTTATACAAGTTTAAAAAAATCTATAAATTGAATACAGCAAGGAAAAACAAAGGGATAAGAATGAATGAATAATTGTTTTTGGGGAGCAGAATGTTCTTACAGATGCTGTGTCTTGAAACAAAAAACCTATTTCTTCTACAGTATATTACTTCTTGAGAAAGATGGATTTGTGTTTCCTCGGAGCTAAACTGCTATTCTCAGAAAACTGAATTAAAATAAAATGGTGGCATGGGGACCAATGTTAGTTATAATTTTCAAATCTGAGCAAAGTTGGGTTGTTTTTTGTGGTGCTTTGCTTTGGTTTTTTTCTTCATTACTTTTCTCCTCCCCATATTCCTTATTGCCAGGTCGCACAGTTCACCCCTAGAAGCTAAGCAACTGGCTGTGCCCTTTCTGGCTCATACATTAGTAAGAATTTTGTTGCTAAGAAGTCTGTTGGTGATGCCTACACTACAGGAAAATCTTGAATCTTTTAGTGGTTAACTGAATAGATACTATCAGCTGGTGTATGTTGTAATAATATTCCTTACTAAAGCAAGCACACAGAGATAAGATACCGTCCTTGTTCCATGCTCTTTTATTATTTGTGAAATTGCTGGTCAGCGTAGTTGACTTGCCATAGAAAAATTCTGTGGTAGCTTCTGAGGCAAAACCTCATCTTCGGAGGTCTTTCCTCGCCTGAAATTTCATACACGATTTTACCTGTAGTAAGGTTTTGCTGATTCATGGAAAAGATTCTGCAAGGAGCATTTAGTCAGTTGCTATTGCATAGAGCTTGGCAAGGATTGCACTTGCTTCATTCGCAGTACAAAGGTATAATATCTCCTGAACTTCGTTTCTGTCTGTTTTCTGCCAAGAACAAGGTAGAGGTGAAGATAATGCATAGTTTGGAGATTAGGTAATCAAACATACTGTTATCAGTAACACTTTTGTACACTCTGTCATTAGCATAGAAAGTGGAGATGATAGCTTTTAACTGCAAATAATAAATGCTGGTTTTCCTCCAAGGACTGATCTTAATGGCAGCTTAAAAATGTTAACAAGCAGAATGAGGGGGTCATAAACGCAAGTTAACCCATAGCATTGGGAAACTTAGAAATCACTTGTTACTTTCCTGGTAGTCAGACTAATTTGTTTAAAATAAAATCCATCTGTTCATTTCACAGTCTTTGTCCTGCTTCCTTACAGCAGTCCACAGTGGATTAACCCATTACTTTAAAAAATGGCTGCAGTTACAATGAGCTAATAACTCACATTTTGTGGTTTGCTGTAGCAATATATTTTGGAGAGCAACGAAGCTTCCCCATATTCTTAAAAATATTCAGTTGTTGTTATTTCTTTGCAGTTGGACCTGGGTATTTTCTTAATTAGATTTCAAGTAAATGTACAATCTGATGGTTTTGCAGATTTGAAGTATTTTTGATTGCTGAAGAATCAACCAAATGCTGCTGTTAAGTATGTAAATGACCTCAGTGTCAGTTTGGCATTTGCTTAGCATGCCATGCATGCAACAAAACTTTGCAGTGAATCAATTTTTTGTGGCCACGTTAAATTTCCCTCCTGGAATAAGTTTCGTTTTTTTACAGGGACCATTTTACTACTGTGCTCCCCTGTGTTAGTCGTCTAAAGATGTTTTAATGCATTATACATACATAATGCCTTCTACCTTTCTCTGTCTTTCTGATTGTTAACTCTGTGAGATGTGTATTTCTGACAGCAGTTGAGTGAATATTTGCTAATCTATGATATAATTGAGTTTTTGAGTTTGTGCTTCAAGAAGTTTATAGTCTTGTATAGAGAAATCATTAATTTTCATTTGGTAAACTCAAGATCCTCAAGTCCTTATACTCCTTTGTGTTTTTATCAGTGAATCTGTTTAAGGAAGTACTTCTGGTTTTTGAGTGGTTTTCATAGCTTTTTATTTGTTTATGTAGACACTTTTCTTTGTTGAGTGCAAGTTATTGACCTGGTAGTCTATTTATAATTATGCCAGATTCTTCAGTATTTTATCTAGCTGTAACTTATTGAAAACCACAACTATGAAATGGGGATATTAATGACAAGTGGTTTAAATATGAGAGTTTCAAAATGCATGTTAGAATATTTCAACACTTTGTTCACTGTAATTTTACTTTTTTTCATTACTTAAGTAATTAAAAAATCCTTAGGGTTGAATTATAGTAAAATTTTATACATCTCAGTACTAATTTTGTCTCCCAGTGGACAGCAATAATTTAGATTGGATTGTTTTTACCTAATTTATTCTTATTAGGGGGGAGGGGAAAGTATTAACCTTGCAAATTTTACTAATTATAATAATCTCATTAATATTGTTGGTTGCTTTTAATAATCTCCATGCCTTCAGAAACTTGTTCTTCTATATTCTGAAGAATACAGATATACAGGGTTCTGTATTAGAATGTGTTTACAGTATTTATCCCCTGGGTTTGCTATAATAGTAAGGGGAAGTACAGTGACAGATATAACTTGCAATAGTTGCTAGTGTTATGTGCCTTTGAATAATTTTCTTTAATTCATTTTTTTTTATATATCTATATCCCTTAGGTGAAGGTTAGCAGCTTTAAATGAGTTTCATTTCTATTAAAGTGGATATGGTGATGCATTCTTAGAGGTTTACTAGTTTTACTAACTTTAAATAATTTTAAATCTCTAAGTTAAATGGTTGTGTGGATGGTTTTGGACTGATTGTGTACTGTTAAGTTTAACTTTTTAGGTTTCAAGCACTGCTAGAGTAGAGGGAGAACTTACTGGTCATATTTGGCTTCTTTTTGTGCTCTCATTTTGAACTATATATGACCAGTGGCACTTTCTTGCCATAATTGGTGTGCTCATAGTAGTGGCTTTTTAAAATGTTCCTATAGTTTGCACTGCGTGATTCATTTGAATTTATGTTACAAATCAATCACTTTTTGTAGGCATCTGCTTTGTACCTTGACAAGTATGAAAGTAATCAAAAATATCATTGTGTTTGACAGTGAGACTGTGTATTTCTCTGTTTCTGAGTGTGAATAGCATTTAGCAAGGTTTGTATAGTTAAAAGGCAGTTAAACTAGTAATCATACATGATCTGTGTTTAACTGTAGCTTGTAGAAAAAATGGTGATACGTGGTGATAACAAATTCGGGAGGAAAAAGAATATGAAATTCAGATAGCAGCTTGAGTGATTTGCTGTTAGCATGGGGCCCAATAACACTACAAAGCTATAAACTCTGTCTTTCTAGATTGCCCAGTTAGGTGGCAGAGATGCAATTTGTCTTTTCTGAAGCCGCCTGCTGCTTGCTAGCTCCATCTCCTGTCACAGCCTATTAGCTCCCCAAGAAAATTGGTGGGAAATTGCCTGCAGATTGTAGGAAATTGCATCTCCAGGCCCTGGAAAAAATGTAGGCTAGCACAACACTGATCCTCCCAGAGCAGCTATTAATACAGCAAAAGCTGACCTTTGGCATGGTGTGAAACGACTTTGCTATTTGCTGAATAAAGACTGTATTATGTGTGGTTGAAGGAGGGTACAAATTATTATCCTAGCTATGCTTGTAGCCAGCCAGCACCAGGAAGCTTAAACATTAGTGGTAGGTTTTGCTGCTCCCCATTCCTTCCTATTGGAAGATGTGAGATGAGATGTTGGAACCCTACTCAGAAATTTCATTGTACAGATGGGCAAAAGACATCATGTATTTAAATGATGTTAGCATGTATGGAATTCAAAGGTTTAGTGACAGAACAGAAAGATTATTTGTGACACTAATCACAAAACAAAAAAGAAAGCTTCTGCTTGGTCTAGCCTTGGTCAGAGTAGGAGCGACTGGCTATTTCGTTCTGTGTGTATATCCATAATTAAACTTTGATTTTGGAGCAGTTACAGTGAAACAAGACTGATTTATAATGTAACTGCTGGGCGTAAAAGTCATGGGGCACACATTAGTTCTGATAGATTTTAGCATTAAACTCCTTGCCACCAGGAAACTCACCTCTGTCTTGTTTAAACAAATTCCCCCATGTTCCTTACAGTGTGATACGCAGTGTGTTTCATCCTCTGTCATTTCTACTGGAGCTACCTTTCTAATCTTGTACTTTACCTCAGTTTTATAGGGCCTTCTAAGAAAGGAGCCAGCTTTTCCATGAATCCTGAGAGAGGGGATATGTAGAATTATTTTGGAACATAAAAATAAATACCAACATTTTCTTCGAGCTTGCTATTGTACTTAGTTGGTTCAAAGCCTCCTGAGGAAGATGTGTGTGTGTGAATCAGAATGATGTATTGATCAGAAGTGAGCATGGGGAGGGCAGCAGCAGGGAAAAAGTCATTTTGCAATCAAGAGCATTGCTGTTTTCAAACTCAGCTGAGATCTGCTGGTAACTGGCGGCTGCCCAGGGATCTGAGTGAAATCAATATGTTCATTTCCTATTGTATTAGTGTCCACTGATGTAAATGAGCTGACAAGGCTTACTAACACTCACACAACTGATTAGAGAAAATTAGTGGCCTGCCTTAACGGAGTTGAGGCAGAAGAGTGTAGGACAGCATGACAAAAGAGGTACGGCTCATAGTTCAAAGCACAGCCGAAGGGGATCAAGTGCACTCCATGTTACAGGGCTCTCTGGGCCCCTGTTTTGAATTCTTATGATCATGCATGCACACATATGTCAATCTGAAATGCTAATTTGTCGAGGCATTGTCTTTCTAAATTAGTTATAGCACCTTTTATGGAAGTTATGCAGTTTAGTGCTGTGTGTCTTTTCTTGTAAAACGCAAATACAGAAACAGAAGAGCAATGGTGCTTGAGCCTTTATTCTGTATTTACAATAGCTGTTCATCTTCCAAGGTATTACATACTAATTGCATTCTCAAAATAAACCTTGCCATTTAGTAACAAACATGGTTTTTTTGTATAGTGCAATACCTGTATTGGAATCATTGAAGGGGACACACAAAATCTGCCCCATTTAGAGGACACAGAAAATCTGCTGTGGCTCATCACTGAATTCGTAATCTCTTGTAGCAAGAAAACAGATTGAGTGGTACAGTATCCAGAAATTCATTTCTCCAGGTTGATGGGATTAGAAACACTGTACCCTGCATGCCCACGCTGGCTTTAATGAAGCCAAGACCATGAGGATACGCAGAGCGAGGGACCATGACAGATCATTCTTTTCTAAAAAGTAGATGCTTCTTGTCATAAATGCAAAGTTGCAAGCCCTGGCTTTGTTACGGAAAGAGCAAAAATTCAGACTGGTCCATGAGGGATTTGGAGTGCACCAAACAGTGCTCTAGCTACTTGGGCGGTGTAAGACGGGGTTTGTTTGGAATGAACAACTCAAGGCAAGCCCATTCTCAAGACAACAGTTACTGACTGAGAAAGATGTGAAAGCCGTAAGTAGCACCCTTCATACCGTAACAGCTTATGAGCTCCAGAAAAAGACAGAACACTTAAACTGTGCTTACTTGCTTTTTGCATAATTAGTTTAAAGATTGTTGTCATCTAAATTCTGTTCAGTCTGAGTTTGGTCAGGCCATAGTTCTCATATTGCAATAAAAAAATACAGCAATCAGAATACACATTGGAAAAACAAATTCCAGTTCCTTTAATTAGCCTGATGGGGAGGGGTTGGGGGTTTTTTTTTGATGCTTTCCTGTGTAACACTTCTCCCTTGGCACACTAGGAAAATGCAGCCTTTTTTTTTGCCCAACTTTGTTCAAATTTCCAATACTCCGAAAGTCATAAAATGGTTCTAATTTACTGCAGTATCCTGTTGAATATCGGGTGTTTTGCTGGTGTTACTTTTCCTAGCCTCAACAAAACTTTTTTCACAATGAATGGTTCATTGTACCTAGAATCATACTCACATTCGTTGAAACAATTCACAATTTTTTTCAAGCTCTCCATGATTGGCTTCAACTGGGTGTTTTAATTTTTATGAAGCAGTTGCTTTGAGCATTTTTGGGCTCTACCAAAATACCCTCTCTCCTTGTCCATACCTTTCTGATGCTCCAACTGAGATTATACCAACCTAGTCCCCTCATCTTGCTTGTAAGAGCTCATCACTATGAGACAAATCCAGTAGTCCTTTGTCCAATAGTCCAATAAGCCTATTTTTCTATGAAATATACCAAGGTTTTCTTTATACTCAAATATAGAGATTCATCTCTCTGCTTGTAAAAATGCGTATCACACAACCAAATCCTTTAAGGCTTTTGGTGCCAGGATGGTGTGGGGTACAGGTGGAAATAAGGACGAAAGGAGGGGGCAGATGAAAAAGAAAGCCTCACTTTTGACAATATTTTCCATGTTAGTGCTCAGCCATGACCTGGGAGAGGTTGGTGGAGCACATGGCCTCAAAAACCAGGCCAGCAAGGTTTTGGAGGGAGCCCAGGTGCCCTGTTCTAGTGGACTCACTGCTGGGGAAGCAATGGTGTGCCCACAGGATGGTGAGGTATGGTATGGCCTCCAGCTTGTCCAGTCAGCCCCAGTGCTGCTGGGGAAGGGGATGGGGATGTTGATGCTGGGCAAGGAGCTGATGGATGGGGAGGTGAGGGAGGGGGACTGGCATTTGGGGCCTGCTAGGAAAAAAGTTGCCAGGGAGAAATTTAGGGGAGGGGAGGGTATGGACAGTGGGAAGCTGGGGTCAAAAATGCAGTATAAAATCTGTTGTGGATGAGGGTGAGGTAAATGATTTTATGGGTAATTTACAGCCCAGACACTAAGTGCTTTTTTGGGTCTTGTCCAAGATGTTCCTGGGGCAAGTGAAGAAGACATAGAAGAATAGGGATTGTGGGATAGCATCAAGTGTTTGGGATGTTGTGGCTGCTTCCACTTGTGGGGTGTCCGCTAAATTAACAGTGAATTTGTAATCTCCCTCACCTCCCTGCAGCATGCTGCTCTGCAGCAGATTTGAAGCTTCTGAGGGGAAGGAATTGCACACGTTGGTTCTACTGCATCTCTCCAGCCAGGGCAAAGAACTGCTTTATCTGGGTCTTGTTTGCCGGACAGGAAGGTGACTGTGGATTGGATTGGAAAGGAATGTTTTTGTCTACCAGCAGGGAAGACTTTTCGATTTACAGAGCAAATGGAGATACATTAGAAATTACACACTCGAGCAGCAATGAAGATGTAACACCTGAAAGGTAAGCCAAGACTTCTTACTTGATTGAGGAGATCTAGGTGGAATATCACATTTTGTATTGAACCAAATACAGCGAAGCCAGGACACTCCTAGTAGTTCAGTTTGGGTGTTGGTTTTTTTTTTCTTAGTACCCTCAGGAAAGAAGGCAGTGGAAGAGCAAACATCCAAGCAAATGTTTGTCTGGATGTTTGATAAGTTCCTGAGAAATGGGTCTTATCCAACCAGGCGATGGCTAACCGCTGTGGTTAAAGTGTAATGTGCTTTTGGCAGAAATCTCAACATTCTGGGTTGACCCAGCTTGCTTGGAAGTGTTCTAATGAAAGTACACTGTATATAGGTACCATCAGAGGCCCTCCTTTCTGCTCCCAGGAAAACATCTTATTTGTAAGGAATTTCACCTTTCTATTCAGGAGCACAACATCTAGAAAAAGACTGAAAATTCCCAGTGCAAATATGTTGATGATTAACTCTTGATCAGTCATGCTGGAGACTTTGGAACCTGCATTTAGGGCAGGAAATGGATAAGGTATTTGCCCGGGTGAAGTCTCTGCCTTTTGTGGTATGGGCAATTACAATGTGACGTTAATGGCTCCTGTTTTGGAACTAACACAGGCCATTGTCATGAAGTGCTGAATGCTGTATGGCATTTACATTAAAAAAAAAAACCCAAACCCAAACCCCAAACCAAAATCCTTCATCAATCCTACTGAAAATTCTTCACTGTCTAATCTTTGCAAACTGGCAAAGAATATAGAAAATTGAAGGTATCATTCAAAATCACTGTTGCTTTTCTAGGGCTGGTACTATAGAAATCCTTAAAAGTGGGTTTTATATTTGTGTGGATTCTGTTATCTCATATATAGTGACAGAATCTTCTTCTGTCAGGAGCAGAATAGTGTTCTGTCTTGTTGCTTTGAAATGTTCCACAATATGTGCTATAGCAAAGTGTCTTCCCCACTACACTACTACTTTAAAGTCTGAAGCTTATCATAGCAATTTCCCATGCTTTCATCCAAAGCCTGAAAATATGCCTCAAGCAAGGCATTCAATCAAAAGTAAAACATTGCCAGTTATTTGACTGTCTCTCCAGCTCCTTGGGAGGTAGCTTGCTGCTACGCCAGGGTGAAGAAACTCATGTTACAAAAGCAAAATGAAAGAAAACAGAAATTAGACAATAAGAACAGCTTCAGCTCTGAGCAATTTTCTGACTATCCCACAGCAATCAAGTTTTCCCTTCTAGAAGAACTACTTTAATTTGATCTTACTTTCACTGATTTATTTTCTGTTGCAGTTTTGAGCTTTTTTTTTAAGGAAGTATTTCCTTTTTGAATGTCTCTAATCAGAGATGTGGAGGATTTGAAAAGCCTGCCTAACATCTGTAACTCTTCTACTCTTTTCCCTACCGCCCCCTCTCCCAACCCTTTGATTTTTGTTTGTCTTGGGATTGCACACAAGCAAAATAACAATTTATCTCTTATCCAGTCCTGAGGAACCAGTGTGATGAGTGGGTTGGGCTGTTGGGTTGTTCTGCACGGATTGGTAAATCAGAGCTGACCTCTTTAGATGAAAACAGTTAGAAATGGTATTAAATCCCAATCCACTGGGTTTTGGCAGTTTAGGAGGCTACAGCCTTTAGTATCTTCTTGTACTGGAAGAAGGAGCTGTTTTGTTACTTCTGTTAGCTTTGCAATGAATGTCATGTTGGGCAATCAATATGTGCTTGATTTCCTGCTGTGGGTGGAGGAAGGTCGTCTTGTAACTACCAATTCAAGCACCCAGTGGGAAATCTATTGGGAAAAAAAACCCCAATCCAAAACCAACAACCAAGTGGAAAAAAGCCTTTCTCTTAGGGTGGTAGACCAGTTTGCTCTACTAAGGGGAGCATGCATGTCCACTACTGATCTTCTCACGCATCTGTGTCAGCCTTTGCTAAAATCTGGCTTTTTTTTTCCAGCCATTCCTCTCATATTTGCCCCATAAAACTACCTTATTTACTTAGCATAGGCCTCTAGCATCATATCTTCTTGTTCTTGCTTCCTAGTCTCTATTCATGAGCAAGGAGGAAATATAATCCTTACGTTGCTATATTGATATTTATTATAAAGGCTCTTGCCTAGCTCCTTTTTTGACAAAGCCAGTTCTTACCAAAGTTGCTATTTTAGCTCAGGTATCAGGAAGGATATCCATGTGTCTTGAGCAACATCTGCTCAGAGAGGGACAGGTTCAAAGTTAACTTGGGTTGTGTAGGACCGGTCCAGTTGAGCTTTGTGTAACTCTAAAAAAGGAGTTTCCTGGGCAACAAGTTTCAGAGTCTTAACAGTATCATTCTGACCTTTACTTTTAAAATTTTTTTTCTTTTAATCCAGTCAGAATAAGGAGTGCTGCCTCTTCTCCTTTCCTCCTTTAGCTGTGCAGGCCAGAGGTCTGTGTACTTTTCTGACAGGCAGAAATAGTTTGATGGGACAGGATGATCTATGGACTGTTCTTTCTCCCTAGGACTCTTCGATGAAGAGACTGTCTTCCTCCTGTTCATTAATCCACTTGTAGTCTTTGCTCAGTATTTATTAAGTATTTCCCATGTACTGTAGTGGGACAAGTGGCAGCTTGTATTCACTAACAATGGCAAAGTGGTGTGAGACAAATGGTCTGAAGTAAGAGAGAAGACTAGGGGCGCATGAGGAAACAGCTGGGATAAGAGGAGCTGGAAAAGACAACCTTACATAGGGGAAAAAAATAAATGGTAATTTTAACTCCTCCATGGATATGACTCAGTCTTAAGTAGACTTTAAAATCCTGGGGTTTCCCCCCCACCTTTCCTTATATGAAGACAGAATGCATACCTTAAAAATACCATTGTGGTTTCTGTCCTTGAGAACTACTAAAGCTCTTCTGTGTATACATCGCTTTCCCCGATGCAGTAGCTGAGATGACTTCTTGCAGGCATAGCACTTGCATACAAGACTGGCTTTAGAATGAAGAACTGGAGAAGTACTTGTTACTGGGTGGACTGCAGAAGCGCTAGAAAGCTGTTATGTGCTCGAGTCCAAATTGTCCTAAAAACTGTATAACCTGAGCAGTCACAAGAACATTGTATGCACTGGAATGAGCTTGGCTAGCAATGGTAATACAAAATGCAGATTGAAAAGGATAGCAATCTTTGTGTGACCATCTTCCTCCGGATATACTTTCTGGGGATGACCTGGAAGTACTCAGCTCCACTGTTGAGGCTGTCTGATACATGTGTGTCCAGATGTGCTGTGATGGAACAGAGATCCTGAAAGAGCTACTCTTCTCCTACTCCTTATTCCACTGCTTGTAGCTTCAGCTGTTGAAAGCCCCACTGTGTTCCTGTCTGATTAGACACTGTGTGCTCTACCATGGCACTGAGGTGTGCAGATTTTCTTTGCTATTTACCAGCTGTATGGCAAAGTTCCTGTGAGGCCGAAACACCCGTCTTTCCCATGTAATGATAGTAGATCAAAAACCACGTGTGGATATTGACAGCAAGATAAAATGCGGCCTACCAGATGAAATGTGGTGCATAACGTGGCTTGGGTTGTAGACACAGCTGAATAAATTGTTCCAGAAGCTTCAGGGGTCACTGCAGTGTAAACAGAAAGCTGTGGGGACCTGTGCTGCATTCTCAAGACATAATAAATACATTCTTCGTGTTGCTGCTTACCTTCTGCTGAATCAGGTATTTTAAAACACTGGGATTCCTTCTCTGGGCAAAACTTTAAGTCTCAACTTTTCCTGTATTGCAAACAGGTTTTATTTTTGTTATCCTTGAAAAGTTGCTCATAAGGGTGTTTGAAGCTTCATAGTCTGTGTAGTACAGTGTAAGGTACCAGCTGTAAAATTACTGCTTTTGGCAGCTGGCAAATCCATCTGCCAGTTCCAAGAAGAAAAATTAAAGGTGTTTTAGCGAGACAAGCTCTTAAGTTTTGCATAATTTTATTGAGTTTGGTGAAGAGCAAGTACCTTGTGCTGAATGAGGAACTGAACTAGTAGCTATTAAGCCTTTTGTTAAGCCTTTTTTTTTTCTTTCCTCACTCAGCAGTTCTTAAGGGTACTTCTATTTGTTGATTTCTGAATTGTTGTTAATTCTAATGCAGAAAATACAACCTGTCTGTTCTTTGTCTCAGCTGTTAGGTGTAAAAGCTGGAACATGCATCTTTCTTGAGGGGAGTGGAAAAAGTGTGATGAATTCAAATAAGTTCTGAGCTGTGCATGTTTTGTACTCCTCGGAGCTCATGAATAACAGGGGTCTTATGGGTAGGCTCTCATTTTGTCATGTTTTGGTTTTTTTTTTTCTTGGTGTAAAGCAGTCATTTTAGACACTAACTGGTCTGATATACTGACTTGACTGTCTGTAGGCGCTACTTGCTGAGTATGTTATGGCATCAAGAAAAAAGTGATAGTAGTGGCTATCTTAAGCAGAAGAAGATATAAAATGAGAATTTCCTTGCCTGTCATTTATCTTCATAATTACCATTCAACTTCCCAAGTTTGGAGCAGGTACCAGCAGGCTTTCAAAAGAGCCATGGAGCCTATCACAGGTTACTGCTGTGCCAAATATGATGTTGCTAGACATATACGTGGGACTGAAGAAAGAAAAATACTCAGCAATCTGCCATAACTTAATCCAGATGGTCAAGTTTATGTTTTCTTTAAAATGCAAACTGTCTCCAGTGAATTCATTAGAACCATATTGTAGCTTTCTTTTCTACTATAGTTTTAGTGGCTAGGTTAAAAAGCCTGGGACTACCACACTAATCTCAAGTGCCTGATTATTTTCTTTCTGAAGGATTTAAACTGTTCAACATTTCTTCCTCCTTCCCATCTTCTCTTTTTGACTTTTTTTTTTTCATTAAACCAGTATACAACCCTTTGACTTACTGGCTTAGAGTATCGAGACATAGCTAATACATTGGCTTTGTCTAGGATTAGTCGAGATATCTGAATAACAGGAAGCTGTAAATGTAATGTGTTCAGCCATGATACCTGCCTTGTGTCCATTGTGGATGGGACATTTATTGAATAAGAATCACTGGTCTTGCTGGGTGTCTTTGTCTACCCATGTTTTCAGACTGTTTCTTTCCTATATCTGTTTTGTTGTTCTGATTTAGCATTTGGTGCTATTTACTGATCTTTCCTGATTGTGACTCTTCTGGCAAATCAGGAAATCAAATTTCTAATGAAACAGAACAAGTGTTTACTGGGACAATAATATGATACTCACTGATTCATCTGTAAAGGGTCAGGATCTACTATTAAACTTGGGAAAGGACAGAATAGAAAATATAGCTTTGGGTTTACTGCTTTGTAGATACATTTTTTTCTTTAATAATTTTTGAAATAAAACTAGCTTTCATCCCTTCCAAAGGTTGAAGGAGTAGAACTCTGTCCATTTGCAATGACAAGAGATCCTACAGTGGGCATTTCTCAGTGCATGAATAGTATTGTACCCATTCCTTTACTTTTTAGGAATTCACTGTGCAAGATGCTTGCAGCGACTAATATGGATGTTTCCTGGAAGTGCAGGAGAAGTACTGACATGTATAAGTGTAGTGATGTGTAAAGCAGCATGGCAAGGAACTGAAGGGAATACATTGTACTTTTTTTTCTTCTTTCTGATCTTTGTTTATTTATATGGAAGTAATTCTGGAGAGGGGTATGACTTTTGAATTGATCATGTCCTCTGAAATAAACAATTTGTATTAATTAATTCATTGACAGACATTGAATAAATATATATAACGTGGAAGTCATAGGATGAAATTTCCATTTACTTAAGTAGATCATATTTTAACAAAAGCTCGTTTTGGTGCTGGAAACAAAAGTTGCTTTCCCCCTCTCAACACAAGTGCCCAGCTGTATAACGTGTCCTCTTTGAAGGTGTCTGTCAATCCAGTTCAGGCTCTGGCTATTGGCCACTCTCTGCTATTTTTTCACACTGAGTGCCCTTTAATAAGCCAGGTGCAGCGTTGTGCTGCCCTATATGCAGCATAGTTATTATGCAACAGAGCATCATCTCAAGACTGTTAACAGCCCAGTAACAGGCCAAAGCCTGATCTATTTCTGTTGCAGAATTGCATTGTGTTGTGGTAGCAACACAACAGGAAAATAAAGTACAGTAGTACCCAGGACCACATAAACCATCTGCCATGTACATCGTGCCTCAACAGCGAGTCAAAGATTAAAGCAGGAACAAATGATGAGTGCGGTAGAAGAACCATGGTAAGGTCAAATGTGTTAGAAAAGTAAGTATGCTTGCTTGGTTTTGTTATCACATGTATTATGTTATCACATGATTACGAAGCAAAACCATCTCTTGTTTTCTAAAACACTTCAATTTCTACAGCGATTGTTAACCTAAATACGTGGACTAGTGTTTGCACCCAAGGCAGTGGGATGCTGCAGTAAGGTTTGGACATTGTTTGCTGTATCTCATACAGTGAGCTTGCTTGTTTTTCTGAGGGCACTGCTTTCAGTGTTGCAGTAGTAGCCAGTAGGAATCAGCACTCCAGTAGCCTCTACTCACTGGAACAAACAAACAGAAAGGCATTCTATGCTAAAGACCACAGGATCTGCTTTAGAAAGGGTAAATTAAACAAATTCAGAGAAGGGTGGCAAGGTAGTTTAAGCTAAGCATGCTTTAGTGCTATAAGTGCTTTTTTTTAGGGGAAAGAAAAATTAGCTTCTCTATAACATAAGGGAAATAGGTACTGATGAATTCAAGGTGTTGGCTCTTCTTTGTGAGGTAGTAAAACACCCAACATGTCAGTGTTGGTCCAAGAAGGTGTTGCAGGACAAGGTGTTGTATAAACACAGAGTACCCTGAGTAGGAAGGGACCCATGAGGATCATTGAGTCCAACTTCTGGCTCCACACAGGGCCAGACAAGTCAGAACATGGGACTGAGTGCATCATCCAGACACTTCTTGAACTCAGCCAAGTTTGCTGCTGTGACCACTTCCCTGGGGAGCCAGTTCCAGCGCGCAGCCACCTTCTCAATAAAGAACCTCTTCCTTATATCCAGCTGAAACCTCCCCCATCTCATCCTTATGCCGTTCCCTTGAGTTTTATCACTGGTCACCAAAGAGAGCTTGCCCCTTCTCTCCCCCTCGTCAGGAAGCCACAGACCATGATGAGGTCTCCCCTCAATCTCCTCATCTCCAGGATGAACAAACCAAGGGACTTCAGCCCCTCCTTGTATGTTGTACAGGGTCTAATACAGTGGAAAGAGCAGTGCCTAACCAAAGCCCCACATAATGATATTCATGTCCAGCCTGCTTCTCACAAATCGTGTCTTGTGTAAGAAATGGAGTCAGTAGTTAAAGCTTAGTATCAAGTGATTAGCAAATTGTCATTTGTCCCCAAATATTTACAAGTGCATTTCCAATGTCATGGTATGGAAGACTCTGAAATGCTGCGTAGCTTATCTATGCTAGGAGATAGAGGAGCACAAGATAGACAACTGGTATAGGTTGCCAGAATCGCTAAAGTAAGACACATACCCATAAACATGTGGGATTCTAACTTTGGGCACTCAATGGAAATATGTTTTTTGTAAGCTTCTGAAAACATGTAAACATTGAAACTTGTGGAAATGTGGCCAGTGACTTTAGTGAACCTGGAATTTTACTGCATTTTCTATGCCATGTTTCTAAAACTCAGGAGTTTTTGTTTTGACAGAAAAGGAGAAACAAGTTTCATGATGATGAACTACCTGAGATGGTTTAAATCTGTTGGAGCTCTTGTCAGACCTCCTGCCTAAACTTTCAGTACCCCTTTTTTCTGGGGATGCCACTGTTTCCCAGCTCTCGTGGGAAACATGAGTCATAAAAAAGTCTTTTCCCACCAGCTACTACTCCTTATCTCAATAAATCATGTTTTAACATAAATCTTCTTGGATCCAACTATCAAAAAGCAGTGCCTCTTTTGGTGAAGGATTTTTCTGGCAAAACCCAAGGAGTCTTCCTCTAGGAAAACTGCTGCTCTTAGAGGGACTGCCAGTAAGAAGAAGCCAAGTAAAGACTAGGCTTGCTGTATGTCAGAGGATGGCCCTAGGCAGCATGAATGCTTTTTTTCCCACTTAATGGTCTTCAGTTTTCTCTCTGGCTTGATAGCCTGCAACTCTTTTGTGAAACAACAGTATAACAAAGACCATGACAGCACAGCTAGCGCTTTTAACTTACAACTGTACCCCATACAACTTCATCCTTCTGCCTTTTTTCTCTCCTGCCAAGAAAAGAAAAATGAATAGCCAGAATTAGTGCTCCTTGAGTACCAGTTCACTTGCCTAACAATTTTATTCAGAAAACAGATGGTTCAGTCTGTGAAAGAGGGCTGGTGGGGACCTCCGTGTGAGGTCCCTGGCAGGGTAATCTTATTCCAAAGATCTAGGTGGCTGGAATTCCCTCCCCCCTCCCCTTTAATACAAATCCTTAAGTGTTAAGTCAGGCAGAAAATGAGTCTAGTCTACATTTATCTTACTGAATGGCAGTCAACTCCCGCCTAATCTTTCAACATATATTTGTTCAATGGATCAACAGATTGTGTAAGCAGCATGACGGACGGGTTTAGAAATGTGTCTGCTTATGTTTGGTTTGTACTGAACCATTGACCATTTTGTTTGTGAATCCATCGTAAATTACATCTCCAGGTTACTCAGTATGAGTGAGGAGGGGAAATACTTGTTCGTAGTGTGTTGAAAGGCATCTTACACAGCTGTCAGCCTTCAGAAGGGAAGCTGAATCACATCAGTACTACTTCAGCTTTGTTTTCAAAAGCTCGATGGATATGGCTCTGCTTTCACAAGTCTTTTCCTAATTGCAACCATACTTCTTATTGAAGATAACATAAGGCAAAAGGCAAGAACTGTTATTTTCAAATAAATACATAATAATTTGGGGACATGGATGTTATAGTAATTGTGTATGTTATTTTAGCTGCATTTGACTAAACCAAAGGCTAACTAACACCAGAAATATCTACAGCATTTTAAATGGAAATGCATATTAAAATGTCATTGTTGCAAACAGTGCAAAAATTACCCCATGGACTGTGTTTAGCAACATCTCAAAGCAAGCTGGGAAGGTGGCACCAACAGGAGTGTGGACTGTGTAAATGCTTTGATTAACTCCACCGAATCTGAAAATTGTTCATAACATAGTTATGTGACTTCTGCTGCCTCATGTGGGAAGTAAAGGAACAGGAGGAAGTTCCAGGGCCTAAAAACTGCTCTTCTGCAAATGCTTGCTTGGAAGTGGGTGAAAAGTAGGGGATGTGAAGGTGGCTAGAGTCCTGCCGAATACTCTTTCACAGAGGCCAGAAAGCTGAAATTCAGTGTCTACTGCTCCTGATGACTGTATTGACTTTGACTTGCTGCCTGCCCAGGGAGCATAGGCAGATGGCACAAAGCTTCCTTGCCCATATCCATCCCTTTGCCAGGCTTGGAGATGGGTTAAAAAAGTGAATAAAGGGTCATCCTTATCTTACCACTGGTCTTCATTTCCAGCTGAAAGTTAAAACTTTGAAATTAATTCTTATAAAGAAAGAGGCTCACTTTCCTCTAGCTACATATATGAAGGAAGTGAGGCTCAGGTGTGATTCCATGCAGCCTACCCCAAGCTTTGTTTAAACAGGCTTAAGCTAGAACTAAACTGCTCTGGAAAACAAAGGCAATGAGGAGAGAGCTGGAGAAGAAGAAAGGACAATTGTCAAAGTACTAGGTTTCTTTATGCAGTTAGAAGGAATAAACTGCAAGAGTGATTGCTGTTGGCTACTTTGCTGGTTTAGATGGTTATGTTCTCATGAAGGCAAGTTTTTGGATTAAATTTTTTTTTGTGGGATTTGTGTTAGCCTTTTTCAGTCTCTCATACATCGAGGCTTTTTGAGATTGGTAGGAAATGATTGAATTTTTTGTTGTTTTAAAGCTTAAGCATCAATGGAAAGTATATACTGATTTTTTTTTTAAAGAAAGCACATAAAAATATTTTTGGCAAATAAAGTGCACATAATCATGTTTGAATTTCCTCTCCTTACTCTCCACCACAAAAGGAAAGAAGTGTGATTTCACTATGAAAAAAATGCCTCCAACTTTTAGCTAGCTGAGAAAAACAATTTCTTCAAACATGTCTGAAGGATTTGAAGAAACTAGTAAGGAAAGAAGATGAGAAGGAGGAAAGAAGCCTTAAGAGTTTGAAATATAAACTAGTAATGAAGAACTGAGCATTTCTATAGAAATGGATTTGGGGCATAGAAAGGAAACAGAGTTGGTAACTCAGAGGCTAGTGTGAATATTATCCCGTGAGCCTGGAACCAGTTTTTCTTAACCTTCATCCTCTATGAAAAAAATCCAGTGTCTGTTCAATATAGTAATCCCTGGAGTATCATTTTAGTAATTTTAGTGAGCGTATTTCTTTTATATGGGTCACGATGCTGACTGAAATTTCCCTTCCTTCCTCCTCCTCCGTTTTAAAATAATGTAGAGGGCTTTTCACAGAATCACAGAATTGTAGAGGTTGGAAGGGACCTCAGGTGATCATCGAGTCCAACCCCCCTACCAAAGCAGGTTCCCTAGGACAGGTCACACAGTAATTGCTTCTAGAATACAGTGTTTTCCAAATATTAGCTATGGGAGTAAGATGGAACTCCTGTGTTTGCTGGAATAAAAAATGCTCTGTCCTTGTGAATAGAATCATAGAATGGCATGTGTTGGAAGGGACCCTAAGGATCATAGAGCTCCAGCCCCCCTGACGCAGGCAGGGACACCAACCTCCAGGCCTGAATCCACACAAGGTTGTTCAGGGCTCCATCCAACCTGGCCTTGAACACCTCCAGGGACGGGGCATCCACTACTTCTCTGGGCAGCCTGTTCCAGCACCTCACCACTCTCTCTGTAAAAAACTTCCCCCTAATATCTAATCTAAACTTTCCTTCCTTTAATTTTAATCCATTCCCCCTTGTCCTGCCATTGTCTACCCTTTTAAAAAGTCCGTTCCCCTCCTGTTTCTCTGCTCCCTTCAGGTACTGGAAGGCTGCAATGAGGTCCCCCCAGCAGCTTTCTCTTCTACAGGCTAAACAAGACCAGCTCCCCCAGCCTCTCTTCATAGGGGAGTTGCTCCAGCCCTCTAATCATCTTTGTGGCCCTCCTCTGAACCCTCTCCAACAGTTCTACATCTTTTTTGTATTGGGGGACCCAGATCTCGACACAGTACTCCAGATGGAGCCCCATGAGGGCAGAGTAGAGAGGGGCAATCACCTCCCTTTCCCTGCTGTCACCTCTCTTTTGATGGAGCCCAGGATACCATTGGCCTTCTGAGCGGCAAGAGCACATTGCTGGCTCATGTTAAGTTTCGCATCCACTGTGACACCCAGGTCCTTCTCAGCAGGGCTACTCTCAAGAAGCTCTTCTCCCAGTCTGTATCTATGTCTGGGATTCTTCCAGCCCAAGTACAACACCTGACACTTGGCAGTGTTGAACCTCATTACATTCACCCAGGCCCACCTTTCCAGCCTGTCAAGATCCCTCTGGATGGCTTCCTTTCCTTCTGTTGTGTCGACCACACCACTCAGCTTGGTGTCACCTGCAAATTTGCTGAGGGTGCACTCAATTCCATCATCAACGTCATTGATAAAGAGCACCAGTCCCAAGACAGACCCCTGTGGGACACCGCTTGTCACCGGCCTCCACCTGGACATAGACCGATTGACCACCACCCTTTGTCAACATTCTGTCAACCAGTTAATACTTAAGAACACTTAAGTTGGTTTTAAGAATACTTAAGTTGGTTTTTTCCTTTTTTTTTTTGAAGTTAAGAGTGGGATGGTATGAGTACCGTTTTATGTGCTGTTAAGGCTTTTGAATATCACATCCTTTCTTCTATTTGTTTTCAGCTCTTCTTCTAGACAATATGGAGAGTTCCTTTCTTAGCCAAAAATGACAGCGTTATTTCCAGTTTCTCAATGTTTTGAAAAAAATATTTAGATTATGTAAATCAAAACCAAAAATTCACCCAGCAATACATGCGTAAACTTACTGGCACACAGATATCATCTAAACACCTGGAGTACTGCATCCAGCTCTGGGGTCCCCAGTGCAGGAAAGATATAGAGCTGTTGGACTAAGTCCGAAGGAGGGACACAAAGATGATCGGGGGCTGGAGCATCTCTCTTCTAAAGACAGTCTGAGAGAGTAGGGGTTGTCCAGCCAAGAGGAGCAGGCTCCAGTGAGACCACACTGCAGCCTTCCAGTACATGAAGGGACCTACGGGAAAGATGGGGAGGGGCTGTTTACAAGAGTGTGTAATGCTAGGAGAAGGACAATGCTTTTAAACTAAAAGAGAGTGTGTTTAGATTGGACATATGGAAAAAATCTTCCCGGTGAGGGTGGTGAAGCCCTGGCACAGTTTGCCCACTCCCTGGCAGTGTTCAAGGCCAGGTTGGATGGGGCCTTTGGGCAGCCTGGTCTGGTAGAGGATGTCCTTCCCCTTGGCGGGGGCGTTGGAACTGGATGGTCTTTGAAATGTCCCTTCCAACCAAAACCAGCCTGTGGTTCTATACAAATATTAATAGATATCTTCACTATTTCTCTGATAGCTAGTGCTTATTATGAAATATTGGATGCCGTGGCTGTGAAGTTTGTGATTTACATGCACTTGTGTGTACACACATGTGGTGGGTTGACCCAGGCTGGAGGCCACATACCCACCAAAATGCTCCATCGCTCCACCTCCCCAGCTGGATGAGGGAGGGAAGTATAAAATGAAAGGCTCATGGGTCATTATAAAGACAGGTAGGAGAGACTACTCAGCAATTACTGTTGCAGCCAAAATAGACTCAACAGCGCCAAAAAAAAAAATTATTATCCAATCAAAAATATACTAGGATAATGAGAATAAAACCAAGTCTTAAAACACTTCCCTACACCCCTCCCTTCTTCTTGGACTCAGCGTTATTCCCAATTTCTCTCCCTCATTCCCCCAAGTGGCACAGGGGGATGGGGAATGGGGATTGTGGTCAGTTCATCACATCTCTGCTGCTCCTTCCTTCTCATGGGGAGGACTCCTCACATTCTTCCCCTGCCCCAAAGTGGAGTCCCTCCCATCGGAGACAGTCCTCCATGAATCATAGAATCATAGAATCACAGAATCGTAGAATCATAGGGGTTGGAACAGAATCATAGGGGTTGGAATCATCGTGTCCAACCCCCCTGCCAAAGCGGGCTCCCTAGCTCATATTGCACAGATAGGCTTTGCTAACGTGAGTCTTTCTCACTGGCTATCTCCACAGGGTGCAGGGTACAGACTTTCAGCTTCAGAATGCTCTGCAGACTGCTCTAGATTGCGTCCCCCATGGGGTCACAAGTCTGCCATCCAACCCACTCCTGCATGAGCCCCTCTCTCCAAGGGCTTCAGGTCCTCCCAGGAGCATGCTCTAGTGTGGACTTCGCACAGAGCTACAGCCTTGTTCATGTGTCTCAACTTCACAGCCAGGGCATCCTGGTCCAGTGTGGGGTCCTCCATGGGCTGCAGAGCGACAGTCTGCTTAACTATGGTCTTCTCCACAAGCTGCAGGGAAACCTCTGCTCCTGTGCTTAGAGCACCTCCTTCACCTTCTTCTTCGCTGACCTTTGTGTCTGAACAGTTTCTTGCATCTTCTCATTCTTCTCTCTGGTAGTAAAAACATGCCACTAGTTTGTTTGGGTTTTTTTCCTTAAAAATATTATCCCAGAGGGACTACCACTGTCACTGATTGGCTCAGCCTTGGCCAGTGTTGGATCTGTCTTGGAACTGGCTGTCATTCATTCTCTTGGGCATGGGGGAAGCTTCTAGTAACTTCTCACAGAAGTCAACCCTGCACCCTCCCTGCTACCAAAACTTTGCCATGCAAACCCAAAACAATGCTATAAATGCCAAGGGGTAGACAGAATTACTACAGTGTGCATTATCTGTCAGGCTGGCTGCTTGAAAATTACAGTATATGAAATATATTAACTGGTCATTTGGAAAGTAGTCCATTAGAGGTGCATTTTACTTCCATACCACTATCTGACTAGATTTTTTTAAAATTTGTTTTTGTAATGATTAATTGCAGAAATTCAGTAAGAACAGCTGCTAGCCCTCTACCAATAAAAAGGAGTTTGCTGGCTGTAACTAAGGCTAAGTGAAAATCTGAAGTTTTTGGCAAGAAGCATGTTATCTTCTCCACAGCATAACTATTTTTGTTGTTGAAAATGTAATTCTTTTTATTCTCAGATGCCACAGATTTCTGAGCCCTCAGGCTTCTCTTCTTCCTAGTTCTCACAAGGCTTGACTGAGCTTCACTGGGGGACGGTGGGGAGGGGAACACAACCACTGTGAGCTACAAGTGATGCAACACAAGACAACTTGGGCTAGATAGGAAGACTGATCTACAGGAGAATGTGAGCATGAAATCCTTAAACTATAAGCCCCATGTAATATCATTATGAAATATATTCTTAAGCTTTTTTTGTCTTTTAAAAGTTTATCTCATCTATGCTACTTTCTTCCTAATATATTGAGTAATTTCAAGGGAGAACCATGAGTTCTGTTTTGAATGGCACCATTGCCATGAAAATAACAATTCAAAGGTAGATATTAGAGTATTTTTCACTCAAAACATATAATAATGAACTGTAAATATGCAAATTAAGATTTTAACAGTCATTCCAGCTACCCTTAACAATGTTATACAGACAAAACAGCATGATGCTGTCCTTCAAAGCGTGAAAAACCCCTTAGAAACAATAGGCAGCAGTTCTATGCTGTGTCACATTCATCCCTTCTCCAACCTTAGCAAATGCTTATGTGCTGCTGAGAAAGGTGTGACCGAGGCACAGACACATGTAAAGCTGTTAATGCTGTGGTCCACTTGAGTGTTCTTCAAACATGCCAGACTAACAGGGATCCAAAGCTGATTAAGCCTGACTCTCTATGCATGCTGTACATTTGCTTCTGACTGTAAGTAGTCAAGAATTTCGGCTCTGGATATTCAGTTTTGCTTCATAGATTTCTCTTTCATGAAAGCTGTAGCTGGAATTTTGTTTGTTCAAGCCACAGCCTTCTTGCTAGTGTGTTTTGCAAGAAACATTTTAAAAATGTGTTGACTTTAGAAAGCTAGATGTCCTGCTATTTTTGACACCTTACCTCTAAAATGGCATAAACTGCCTTTGTTATACTCTATCAAAAATATGTTTAAGTTTGATTTTTCGATTGTCTGCTGCTTAACCTTTCTTTTATCAATGCTAGAGACCACATGCCTCAGGAAAAAAGCTTCTGCAAGCTGTAGTGAGGGAAGATACAGTATAGCATAGTGGACTGGAGTGACTGTTGAAAAGCCAATTTGGTTCTAATCACCAGCTAAATAAATATATTGCAGTTTAAAATGGTTACTGGCATTTTCACGTGGGAGCAAATTTTGGTTAGAGTCTTAATTTGGTTTGCTGGTATAATAAACTGGGGAGGTTTCTAGTGTTTTCAGCAGTAGGATTGGTTTTGAATGGAATCTCAAAGTACGGCACTGGAGCGTGCTAGAGCAAGAAAGCACTCCTGGTGAAAAATCAACTGATAAAATGTTAATTTTGAAAGAAGGCCAATCTATGGAGTGGATTCCTGTAGGCAGTGTTGTGCCTTGACTTTTTTCTTGCACAGCAACAAGAGCTTGACATCCATAACATGGCGTAGCAACCCCACTCTTCAGGTACATGGCTGCGGGGAGTTTCTAAAGGTTTTCCGGCTGGCAGGCAGGGAGCACCCTTGTTCTGGATGTTACCGACCCTGGTTTTAGTGCCCAAGAACTGCTTTCCCGAGCAGCCGCTGGCAGGCTCTTATACCACGCTGTCTCTCAGTCTTTTCCGTCTGCTAAATGGCATGTTGCTTACCATTTTCTGTAGCATGCTTTGAGGTTCACAGCTAAAATGCCATGTAAAAGCTAGGTAGTACTAGTCTATGCTGGCAGCTTGTAAAAGTGTCATGGTTTCAGTGATGCGTTTGTAACCACTGTAACATAAGATAAATGTGACAAGTGCTAATTCCAAACACCCACGTTACTGAAACTGAGAATAGCTTAGCTAAAGCACTTTGAATTTCCTGAGGACATTTGAGGTCTATAGTTACAGCATCTCAGGCTGCTTCTACCTGAAAAATGAAAATGTTACATTAAAGATCCAAGACTTAGAGACAAATGGTTGTTTCAAAAGGGATTGGGGGAGAAATGCATATATGCATATGTGTGAAACCTATAGACACGTCTCATTCTCTGGAGGAAGTGAAGGGAACTGTAGGATAAGAACAGGTTGATCTCCTTAAGTGAGAAGAAACATGATCATGCCCAAGCACCTGTGCGTTAGTGCAACTTTGAGGGTGTCCTTCACTGTGAGATTTTCCTGAGTCCATGTCATAGACAGGAGAAGCACCCACGCAAGAAGGAGGCCAGCCGAAGGGAGGAGGAGAAAAATGTTCTTCGGTTGATGTGTTGATGAAATGATGTAAGTGATGCTCTTTTCTGGCTTGGGTGGGACGTTCAGCACGTGACAGTGCTGAAAGGTGGCCCTGTCACCATCCATTGTAAGCGGTGGCATTTATCGGGGTTTGTAGATCCTGAATTAAAAAAAAAAGAAGTGAGAAACTGCGTGATTTCCCACTGACCTTTTACCCATGGGGTTTCTCTGTTGAAGATGGAAAAATACTGAAATGCCTCATGTCAAATCACAAGAAAGTGCAAGACATCAACCAAGTACTGAGGAATCACTGAGCAAACAAATACCTCGCTAGTGCCAGCGACTCCAAGAAGGTGAAAGTCCCTGGTATGACAGGCAGCATGTGTTTGGGGTGGTGGTAATATTACAGGGCTGCAGAACAAGCATGGGACAGCGAGAGAAGAGCAAAAGACAAGGGTGAGTGAAAGCTGTGCAAACCACGAAGCAGGCTCTCATCTGTACTATGAAGGATTTTCGGGTTGCAATATGGTTTTCTGCAGGAAAAGAGTGCAGAGAAAACTGTTTTGCGCAGAAGAAAAAAAAAGGAAGCTTATACTAGGGATGTGTAAATCACACCTTCTGAGACATGTATTTCTGCTGCTACTGCAGAACCTCCTCTGAGCAGTGCAGAAAGCAGGATTCCTTTCCCGTCATATATCTCATATCGTGATTTTTTTTTTCATCCCCAAACAAGAATGATATAAAAAGCCTCACTAAAAGCACAGTGATTATGGTATCTTTTTTCATTGTTATTTCTAGGCTTTTCTATTGTGAAGTTGTTTTCCAGAAATTGCTGCTCTCTGTGGATGTTTAGACATAAAGAAAGGTTTCTGGATTCCAGTTTATAACTGTTCAAAGTTGTATCCTATAGAAAAACTACAAAGAAGGTGGGAGAGAGAGAGGGATAGATAACAAACCTTTATCCTATTTATCCAAAATTTTATCTTATCCTTGATATATAATTTATGCAAAATGTATCTATATTTAATCCTTTTTTTCTCTTGTGCTTAACCCATGAAAATATCCTAAAAAGCTAGGTTTTTTTGGTAGAGAACAGCGTTTTTCCTTCACTGTTTCCTTCTACTTCTGAAGAATGTAATGCATTTATTCCATATACATATAGCAAATTTTCCTGACACTCCAGCTAAATCTTCCTTTCGTTTTTGTCCCTTCATGTGATACACAGTTTTGTTATTGAAGTTATAATGAGCTTATATCCACAAATCACTAGAGATCAGCCAGGATAAACTGTCAGCGTTAGAGTCTACCCACCAGTGACACTATTGACTGTAATGCAGTGTGTAACTGAACATACTGCCATACACAACACAAGTATATATATTTTAACTACCTGTTGTGGTTCCGCCGGAGCCGGGGACCACGCGTTCAGATTTCCCCGGAGCAGGGGGGGCGGGGAGAAAACCAAAAACAGCCCGCAGGTTGGGATAAGGGTATTTTTACTGGAAATAACAGGGGAAGAACAGATAACAATGAACAATACAACCTTTTGCTGAGATGAGCAGTTCAGATCGCGCACTCCCCGTAACGGACACCGCGCCGCCGCCCGCGCAAACCCCAGCCGCAACACAAAGGTCCCGAACTCGCGCCGCGAGTAAACAAAGCCCCGAGCCCCGAGCACACTTCTGCCCGGTCCCTGCTGTTCGCGCGCCAGCACTGCAACACCCCCTGCTTCTTATACTCGGCATGATGTAACTGGCATGGAATGATCCTATTGGTCAATTTGAGTTACTTGTCCCGAGCCCAGCAGGTTAGCCCCTTCCTGGCCTTAGCCCCTGGCTGAAACCAGGACATCATCCACCCCTCATTCCATGCCATTTACGTCATAACCAAAACCAACAAAATCTTTTATACAACATATAACAATTATAATTATGGCAGTAATGAATATACAACAACAAGTTATTTTACAGTCATTATACTACAATTTCTACTTAGTAATTGTATTGGTTATTCTCCCCCAAAATCAAATCCCGTTGAGGTACACATCGCACTTCTCCATCTCTCTGCATTACCCACCAGGTACAACCAGGTCCTTGTGCAAAAACAACTCCAGATATGGGTTTGCCTTTGCCCGAAGCAGGGATGACCCAAACTGTCTTTCCCAGTATGCTCTTCAGATGCACTACTGGGACTCTATTTCCTTCTACAGTATGTGGAAACTTTGTTTGGACAGGGCCATCCCGATTGGTAGATCCTCTGGAGTTGACTAACCAGGTGGCTTCGGCTAGGTGTGTGTCCCAATGCTTGAATGTTCCACCCCCCATTGCTTTCAATGTAGCTTTTAAAAGTCCATTATATCGCTCAATTTTCCCAGAAGCTGGTGCATGGTACGGAATATGGTACACCCACTCAATGCCATGCTCTTTGGCCCAGGTGTCTATTAGGGTGTTCCGGAAGTGAGTCCCGTTGTCAGATTCAATTCTTTCAGGGGTACCATGTCGCCACAGGATTTGCCTTTCAAGGCCCAGGATTGTATTCCGGGCAGTAGCATGGGGCACAGGGTATGTCTCTAGCCAGCCAGTTGTTGCCTCCACCATTGTAAGTACATAATGCTTTCCCTGGCGGGTTTGTGGGAGAGTGATGTAATCAATCTGCCAGGCCTCCCCATATTTATATTTCATCCACCGCCCTCCATACCAAAGGGGCTTTAACCGCTTGGCTTGTTTAATTACAGCACATGTCTCACATTCATGGATGACTTGTGCAATAGCATCCATGGTCAAATCCACCCCTCGATCGCGTGCCCATCTATATGTCGCATCTCTCCCCTGATGACCTGAAGTATCATGAGCCCATCGAGCTATGAATAGCTCACCCTTACGTTGCCAGTCTAGATCTACCTGAGCTGCTCCAATCCTAGCTGCCTTATCCACCTGATGGTTGTTTTGATGTTCTTCTGTGGCCCGACTCTTAGGTACATGGGCATCAACATGACGTACCTTTACGACAAGCTTCTCTACCCGAGCAGCAATGTCTTGCCATAGATCAGCAGCCCATATGGGTTTGCCTCTCCGCTGCCAGTTGTTCTTCTTCCATTGCTGCAGCCACCCCCACAGGGCATTGGCCACCATCCATGAATCAGTGTAGAGATAGAGCATTGGCCACTTCTCTCTTTCAGCAATGTCCAGGGCTAACTGAATAGCCTTAACCTCAGCGAACTGGCTTGATTCACCTTTTCCTTCAGTAGCTTCTGCTACTCGTCTTGTTGGACTCCATACAGCAGCTTTCCACATGCGATTCTTTCCCACAAGGCGACAGGAACCATCGGTGAAGAGAGCATATTGCTTCTCATTTTCTGGCAGTGTGTTGTAAGGTGGGGCTTCTTCAGCACGTGTTACCTCCTCATCCTCTGGTGACATTCCAAAATCTTTGCCTTCTGGCCAGTCTGTGATTACTTCCACAATTCCGGGGCGATTGGGATTTCCTATTCGAGCTCGCTGTGTAATTAATGCAACCCACTTGCTCCATGTAGCATCAGTGGCATGATGCGTAGAAGGGACCTTCCCTTTGAACATCCAGCCCAGCACTGGCAGTCGGGGTGCCAGGAGGAGCTGGGCTTCAGTTCCAATCACCTCTGAAGCAGCTCGAACTCCTTCATAGGCGGCCAATATTTCTTTTTCTGTTGGAGTGTAATTGGCCTCTGATCCTTTGTAGCCCCGACTCCAAAAACCCAGCGGTCGACCCCGAGTCTCCCCTTGTGCTTTCTGCCAGAGACTCCAAGTAGGGCCATTCTCCCCCGCTGCAGTGTAGAGCACGTTTTTAATATCTGTCCCTGTCCGGACAGGTCCAAGGGCTACTGCGTGGACTATCTCACGTTTAATCTGCTCAAAGGCTTGCTGCTGCTCAGGGCCCCATTGGAAGTCATTCTTCTTTCGAGTCACATGGTAGAGTGGGCTCACAATAAAACTGTAGTTTGGCACATGCATTCGCCAAAAACCTATAACGCCCAAGAAAGCCTGTGTTTCCTTTTTATTGTTTGGTGGAGACATGGCTGCTATTTTATTGATAATGTCCATGGGGATCTGACGACGTCCATCCTGCCATTTTATTCCTAAAAACTGGATCTCTTGTGCAGGACCCTTGACTTTACTTTGTTTTATGGCAAGGCCAGCCTTTAAGAGGATTTGAATTATCTTTTCTCCTTTCTTAAACACTTCTTCTGCTGTGTCGCCCCATACAATGATGTCGTCAATGTACTGTAAATGCTCTGGTGCTTCACCCTTTTCCAAAGTGGTCTGGACTAGTCCATGGCAGATGGTGGGACTGTGTTTCCACCCCTGGGGCAGACGATTCCACGTATATTGTGTACCTCTCCAGGTGAAGGCGAATTGTGGCCTGCACTCTGGCGCCAGTGGGATTGAGAAGAAGGCATTGGCAATGTCAATCGTGGCATACCACTTAGCTGCTTTCGATTCCAATTCATATTGGAGTTCCAGCATGTCCGGCACAGCAGCACTCATACCTGGAGTGACTTCATTTAGGCCACGATAATCTACTGTCAGCCTCCACTCTCCATTGGACTTCCGCACTGGCCATATGGGACTATTAAAGGGTGAGCGAGTCCGGCTGATCACTCCTTGACTCTCCAGTTGACGAATCAGGTTGTGGATGGGGATCAGAGAATCTCGGTTGGTTCGGTACTGTCGTCTGTGTACTGTTGTTGTAGCAATTGGCACTTGCTGCTCTTCAACTTTCAACAACCCCACAACAGAAGGATCCTCTGAGAGTCCAGGCAAGTTACACAACTGTTCAATTTCGTCTGTCTCCACAGCAGCTATTCCAAAAGCCCACCGGTACCCTTTTGGGTCTTTGAAATACCCTCTACGGAGATAGTCTATACCTAGAATGCATGGAGCTTCTGGGCCAGTCACAATGGGGTGTTTCTCCCAGTCCTTTCCAGTCAGGCTTACCTCAGCCTCTAATACAGTCAATTGTTGGGACCCCCCTGTGACTCCAGAAATGCAAACAGGTTCTGTGCCTTTATAATTTGACGGCATTAAAGTACACTGGGCACCAGTATCCACTAGAGCCTTGTACTCTTGTGGGTCTGACGTGCCAGGCCATCGAATCCACACCGTCCAGTAAACTCTGTTATCCCTCTCCTCCACCTGGCTGGAGGCAGGGCCCCTCTATTGCTGCTGATCATACTTGCCGTTCATTGAGTGCATGAAGGACTTGGAGGTTCCCTCAAGAGGATCAGACATATCAGGAGTGTAGATAGGCCTTCTGCTTGGTCGAGGGTTCTGTTCGGTGGTAACTGGTGCAGCGTTCCTCCTGGTGAAATCTCGACGTGCGATTGTTTTACCTTGCAGCTCATTCACTCGTGCTCGAAGGGCTGAAGTGGGCTGCATATCCCACTTCCTCATGTCCTCCCCTTGGTCAACCAGGTAAAACCACAGTTTACCTCGTGGTGAGTACCCTCGGTTTTCTCCCACTCGGGATGATGGACGCCTTCTTCCAAAAGCTGCCACACTGCTCTGCAAGGGTCGGGAGCTGTACACATTGTTGTCAAGGCGCTGGACCAGTTTCTCTACCGCTGCGATGACAGAGAGGGAAATATTGTCTTGGTATTTGCGGAGCCTATAAGACACATTGGCTACAGTTGGTAGATCAGTATCACTCCAGTCTATTGCTGCCAGTGAATTGACGTGCCCTGATGGTACACTTTGTACAACCTTTCGCCACATGCCTGGGGTGCACGGGACTTCATCAGGATCGGCAGGGAGTTGTGAATTGTTCAAATCATAACTGATTATCTCCCGTACAGCTAATTCTCTAAGGTACTGGACAGCTCTTTCCATATTGTCACACTTGGGCATACGGCATGTAATGTATTCTTTTATGGGGTACCTTTCCTTCACACTTAACAGTAACCGTTTCCAGAGGCTGAGGATTCCTGACCTTTTTCCAAGGGCTTTATCAATGCCTCCTTCTCTGGCAAGGGATCCCAACTGCTTGGCCTCCCTGCCATCTAACTCCAAGCTATTAGCCCCATGATCCCAGCACCGAAGCAACCAGGTGACAATGGGCTCACTAGGTTGGCGGCTAAAATCCTTTCTAACCTCACGAAGCTCACTCAGGGACAGGGATCGGGTGACAACCTCTGGTTCTGCCTCATCTTGATATCCCCCTGATGGCCCCGGTTGATCATCATCATCAGCTGTTGTACGAACTGATTTTTTTGTGTATTTTCTCTTTTGAACCGGGGCGACAGACACTGGTGGGGATTGTTTCTTTTGATCATCAGTGGTGTCTGCTGTGGGGATTGCAGTAACTGCAGTGCCAGTTACAGGGGTTGCAGTAGCTGCAGTGCCAATTACGGGGGTTGCCGCAGCTGCAGTGCCAATTACGGGGGTTGCCGCAGCTGCAGTGCCAATTACGGGGGTTGCCGCAGCTGCAGTGCCAATTACGGGGGTTGCCGCAGCTGCAGTGCCAATTACAGGGGTTGCCGCAGCTGCAGTGCCAATTACAGGGGTTGCTGCAGTACCTGACAATCTGTTTTCTTCCCCTCCCCCCTGACAGTACGGACAATGCAGACAGCGCTGTCTGATATCAAGCAGTGTTTGAGCCGTACTTAGGTAATGGCCTATGTTCTGCCCCTCGTGGTTGTCCTGCCCCTCGTGGTTATCCTGCCTTTGGGAAACCTCTTGAGCAGTATTCATAAACCTGCTCTTAATATATGATGAAAGCAGGATCAAGTGCAGAAGAACTTCTAGCACTGTGGCCATAGTTTCCATGTCAAGGTGATGGTGAAAGTTTTCAAAAACTCTCATAAGAGCTGTTATGTTTAGCCCAGAAAGGAAAAAACCAGTGTAGTTCTCTCCCTCTGTGCTCTCACCAAAATGGCCACCACCACCAGCCCCTCTCAGCCCAGGGACTAGACAGGACCGCAAAACCTCATACACTTTCCAGATTAAACTCATAGTCACTAATATAACTGCATCATAAAACATTGTCATAAAGCACACTAGAGCAAAGTATGGGAACAAGCAGGGAAGCTGCAGCCCCAAGATGATACAACATCCTGCCAGGACTGCAAACAGCCTGCTGAGGTTTTTTTTCCACAGCCAGGACCACACCTTTGTAAATAATACCCACAGCATCTTAAACAGCATCCTTACAACTTTTACCGTAATTGCAACCGGGTCAGAGTCAGATCTACCGTTATCCCAACCTTTATTGCCCCACGTTCAGGCGCCAAAATATGTTGTGGTTCCGCCGGAGCCGGGGACCACGCGTTCAGATTTCCCCGGAGCAGGGGGGGCGGGGAGAAAACCAAAAACAGCCCGCAGGTTGGGATAAGGGTATTTTTACTGGAAATAACAGGGGAAGAACAGATAACAATGAACAATACAACCTTTTGCTGAGATGAGCAGTTCAGATCGCGCACTCCCCGTAACGGACACCGCGCCGCCGCCCGCGCAAACCCCAGCCGCAACACAAAGGTCCCGAACTCGCGCCGCGAGTAAACAAAGCCCCGAGCCCCGAGCACACTTCTGCCCGGTCCCTGCTGTTCGCGCGCCAGCACTGCAACACCCCCTGCTTCTTATACTCGGCATGATGTAACTGGCATGGAATGATCCTATTGGTCAATTTGAGTTACTTGTCCCGAGCCCAGCAGGTTAGCCCCTTCCTGGCCTTAGCCCCTGGCTGAAACCAGGACACTACCTTAAAATGAGAGAGCTATCTAATAGCAGTTCACTCATTTTTGTGGGAGAAATAATTTAAATGGTCAGAAGATTATATTTTTTCTCTTGTCTAGCTATTTTGCAATTAAAAACGATACAAACTTTTAATAAATTTCTGAAATACTAGTTATATTGAAATAAAGCAAAAGGTTAGCCCCTTAAAATACAATGGAAAACTATTTGGGTCAAAAAACATGACACTTGCAGCTAGACACAGTGTAGGAAGGAAAAGAGTATTAAAATTGCTGCTTACTTTATAGCTACTTTGAAATTCTATAGTTCATGGGTAGCTCCTCGACTCATATAATTTCTAATTGTAAAGTGAGCAGGGCAAAGAGAATTATTTTCATTGGATGTGCTTCAACAATGGGTATCTTCAAGTTAAGCCATGTATATTTTGAAAATTATCCTTCTGGCTCACTTTTACTGCGTTTATCTGTATAATATAGCTCCTTTGAGGTTTAATATTCTGTTTGGCAGCTAGCTGTTGTCAGAATGTTTAAACTTTCTCTTGAGATGGAAGGCATGCAGTCAATTGGCATCTTGTTCTTCTGAACTGGGACATGTCTACTGTCAAGGGCAGGAGTGAGAGGTGGGGTAATTTGAAGCAACAGAGGCCTCACTCTCTTCTAAAATTCCTTCTCAGGACTACATTTAAAGGGTAGGTGAGTATAGAAATTCCCCTAAGGGGATTATCTCCAGTGTGATCAAAATCTCTTAGTAAGATTTCTGATAAATGCCTCTAAATAAATTTATCTGTAGTTCTTTAGCCTTAGACGTAGTTTTGAAGTATTTTTCCTTTGTACACAAGCTATTTTCCTTCCTGCTTTAATATATACAACATGGTACTTGACTGAATAATCCCCTGAGGTTTTATTTTGTAATTAGCCTGAAGTTTCTTCTTAAGCTTAAAAATAAACTTGTTCTATAACATTTCCCATCTCTTGTTCTACTGTGTGCAAATCTGGGAAATGGTCACTGAGGTCATAGAGAAGCAGTGGAATGTGACCATCCCTGGAAAACTCTCCCATGTAGCATCAGAGTTATCAGGGAGACAGAAGATAGGTGATTCTGTATTTTTCAAGTTGTGGGATTTTAGGTTTTATGACTTCGGCTGTGGGCTCTGCTGCTGACTCTGAGCAAACAGCACAGCAGCACTCTGCACCTCTACAAATTGGTTATAAGAATTCCTTGTTGCATCAGTGTTGTGATGAAAATAAAGCAGTGTTTCTAAGTGGCTGGGTAGTGTGTCTGTGAGGTCAGGCAGTGAAAGCTAATCCAATTGCATCTTGATTAGTAGACAAAAAGTTACCTAACAGTAGCATAATAGTAGTTCTTAAATTATTATGCATGATATGCCCAGCTGTAAATGTCATGTAGCTGTAAAGGTGTGGCTCAAGGTGGTCATCGGTGAGCAGTGGAGAGGCTAGAGGGGGAAGGAGGGAAGCTCCTTGGGCTGCGTGGAGAGGAGAGTACTGATGAGTCATGTCTAGGCAAGAATAAAATGTGTTCATCTCTCTCCCCGAACTTGGATTTATTTTTATTGTTTTGTGATTCGCAATAATCTTGATCTCCTTTTGGCACTGCTTGTACCTCTGAGTAATGCCCATCACAGACATATGGTCATAAACACCAAAATTATCTTATGACTAAATCTAGCTAGCCCTGGATCTTCTCATCTCCCCAGATGGCCACTGCTGGCTGTAAATCAGGTTAGTGCCAGCTGGCAGCTTTCTTGTCTCCTCTGGGATGCACAATGGACAGCAGTGGTGGAGCAGCCTAAAGATGTTTCACAGGAAATAAACTGGAATTGTAACATGTAACTGGGTGTGTCTGTGCCCCATTGTGGGGTAACCCCATCCATGAGGTGACTGCTGCCTAAAATGTCCCTTCTCAAGGTGAGCACACATCAGCTTGGTGTGAGCCCCTATGGGATGCCTTGAGGAAGGGTGCCACCTTTTCTCCAGGGAAGCTGAGGGTAGTTTGTAGCTCAGCTAGATGAGCTAGATGTTGTCATCTGCTGAGAACTGAGCTAGGCAAATGGTCTGTGGGTCACCCCTGATTATGATTGCATTGGTTGCACATCCAGGGCTGGCTACCTAAGCTGCAGGTGGTGTTCCTGCTGGCATGCTATGGGCCAGGGTGCCTGAGCAAATTTTGCCTTTTCGGTCACACTCAGTGTGGCAAATGAACAGGTCCCAATTCCACCTTGCAGTATACATCTTCTCAGGTCTTAGCTGCCTTACCAATCAGGTAGCTTCTAGAAAGAAGAAAAGAAGATTGAAAAGGTGTAGTCTTACTCTTATGTCAAAATTCTTATTTTGAAAATGTTGAATGGACCCATGTGAGAAAACAGGAAGGCAGTTCACACAGAAGTCCCCTCCCTTTTCCATAGGGCTCCTTTTGCTGTGATGATGATTTGTATAGATTAATAGACAACAAGATAATAGAGCTGGTCCAAAAATCAAAAGTCCTGGCTTTTTGGAACCAGAAGTAGAAATGCCAAAATTTCCCACAGAAAGGAAAAGTAAAGAACAACTGATGACTTAAATTGGAAAAAATCGGGATGAAATGGAGCAAGAGCACCCAGTCTCTAAATTATCCTGGTGAATTCCAGAGGCCTAAAGTCAGCAGCAGGTTTTGGATGGATAATCAGGATTCAGAGGTGGGCATTAGTTTTAACGAAGTGTCAGGAAAACTTTTAGGTCTTTCGCTAGTTTATGGAATTGGTTTATAGAACAGAAAAGTAATCAGGAAATTTCTGAACTAGTTCTGTCATGTAGTGTATGACTTGCTCAGAAGTGATTCCAAACAGTGCAAGGAGAATAATGTGCATGAATGAGACAAACGCAAGACAGAGTGACCAAACAGTAAAGCATGTTATGTTTTCCACAGAAGATTAGGCCTGTGTCTGATATGCAAATTTTGAAAAGGATTAGAATTAGAATTAATTACACTTATTTTAAATGGCGATAATACATCCTCGGGGAGCATTAATGTCAGAGAATTAAATCTTATTGCTTATCTCAGCTTCATTTGCCATCCATGTTTATACTTCTTCAGTTGAATTAATTCAGGTGATGAGGTGGAGTCTTTGTGTTTGATGGTAGACGAAGGAGTGCAGTTTTTCTACAATATGCCATGTAGAAATGCCATGCCAACATAGTGACCAAGAAAGAGGAAAAGTCTGAGGAAAAGTATGAGGTACTTAATGTCTGCTTTGCATCAGTCTTTAGTAGTAAGACCAGTTATTCCTCATGGTTAGCATACTGCAGCACCACTTAAACACACACAAGTCTATGAGGACAGATGGGATCCATCCAAGGGTACTGAGGGAGCTAGCAGAAGTGCTCATCAAGACACTTTCCATCATTTATCAGCAGTCCTGGCTAACTGGGAAGGTCCTGGTTGTCTGGTAGTTACAAACATGACATCTATCTGCAAGGGCTGGAAGTAGGATCTGGTGAAATGCAGTCCTGTTTATCTGACCTCAGTGCCAGGGAAGATCATGGAGCAGATCATATTGAGTGCTATCGTGCTACATATAAAGAACAACCAGGTGATCAGTCACAGTCAGCATGGGTTTGTGAAAGGCAAATCCTCCTTAACTAACCTGATACCCTTGATGACAAGGTTACCTGCTTAGTGGATGAGATAAAGATTGTGGGTGTTGTCTACTTAGACTTTTGTAAAGCCTTTTGACACTGTTTCCCATAGCATTCTCCTGGATAAACTGCTTACTCCTGGCTTGGATGTGTGTACACTTCACTCAGTAAAAAACTGGCTGAATGGCTGGGCCCAAAGACCTGTGGTGGATGGAGTTAAATCCAGCTGGTGGGCGGTCACAAGTGGTGTTCCCCAGTGCTTAGTATTGGGGCCAGTTCTATTTAGTATCTTTATCAGTGACATGGATGGGGGGGATCAAGTGCACGCTCAGTGAGTTTGCAGATTGCACCAAGTTGGGTAGGAGTGTTGAACTACAGGAAGGTTCTGCAGAGTGATCTGAAAAGGCTGGATTGACAGGCTGAGGCCAGTTGTATGAGGTTCAACAAGGCCATGTGCTGTCTGCCCTCACTGAGGACAGTGAAATGAAGCCCACTCTTCTGCTTTTGGTTAAATGGTGTACTTAAGTACATCAAGAGTCCAAAGGTGAATTGTATAAGTAAGTAACTTGGAGGAAGGTTGTATAGTGAAATGAGCATAGTAGATGTTTGAATTTCAAAATTTTCCATACAAGGCCAACTGTCAACAAAGCTGTTCTTTAGTTAGGGCTACCAGTATTTGTGTGTTTAAAGCATTTCATACCAGTTTGACCTGAAGAAACAGTCAAGTAGAATGACATACCATATACATTGTGGATTAAAAAACAAAGGCAAAAAACCCCCAAGAAAATCAAGAATGAGTCTGAATACTGTAGTTATCAGTGGTTTTCTGGGTGGAAAAGAAGCCTGAAAAATGAAGAAGAAAATAACACGGACAGATATCTAATGAGTTCATTCACACTTGCAGATATTTGTTGTTAAATCCTATAAAGGACCTTGGATGTCATTTCACTGGAGGCCACAGAGCTGCCTGAGCATATTCCAGTTCTGAGAATGAGATTTTTTATTTTTTTTTTTTTTTTGGAGACAGGTGAATTATTTTGTACCTGAGGTTATAATTTTCAATGAGCAAGAGCTACAAGAATTACATATTAGTGATGTTGTAAGGATAGTTATTTTTTTAAATGCACAGTTCTAGATATCCTCTACACACACAATTATTTAATCTGCCAAAACATAATAGTAAACACGAAGCTATAGTCAAGTACACAGGCATGTGGAAAAAACAAAATAACGACCTCCACCCCTCTGCCAAACAGTGCATCTATAATACCCACTGTTAGTAGACAGTCTCAAAGGGATATTTCTGGCTTGGCAGATGTTTTTTACAGATTACCTCTCTATTCACCACTGTTGTACCCCTGTCTTGGACAGACTGAAGAATAAAGATCTCTTTAACGCAGAAGTTAACACCTAAAATCCAGTTCTGACCCGGCCTTGTAGTGTACTGTGGTTCGGTCCTATCTATTTTCCCTGCCTCTCATCCTAGGGCATCGCTCAGCTGTGCGAACTGGCGTAGTTTACTGGCAGGAGAGACATTTCTGCAGTTTACGACAACAGATAGTATAGTCCTCCTGTCCTTTGCCATTCTGTGTTGCATTCCCTCACTTTTTTTATGCCCATACTCTCTCTACTCTACCAGTATTTTGACTTGCATCCAGTTCAGAAGTACCATTTGTCTGCTTTTGCAGTTTAAATGTATGCAGGAAAGGAGTACACATGCATAAGAACTGATTTAAATTGCAATGAAAAATTATATAGGAATTAAATATTAACAATTTATATTACTAGTTTTCTATTTTTTAAGGATAAATAGAAACCGTCCTTGTGTAGGGAAATAATAAATAAAATTTTGAAAACATAGCCACAGTAGAAGATCAGGATTCTCATACTTACCCATACTTACCATTGTAGTGAAGTTCATTGTCTCTCCTGCAGAAGACCGGAATGGATCTGTTAACATATTAGATGTGAAGGCATGATGGTTTAATCCACTTCTTATCCCTCAAATCCTTGAGCAGAGCACAATGGACTCTGAATGTATGTGGGCACAGACTCTTCATGCGGAGAGAACCACAAAGGTGGTATTACCTATATCTGATTCTGTAATTTCCATATAGGAACCAGTGCTATTTTTACTGCCTTCTGAATCTAGATTTCTTATCTGATGTGTGATACAACATTTTACAGGTGAAGAATCACAGAATCACAAGGTTGGAAAGACCTTTGAGATCATCAAGTCCAACCGTTCCCGTCCTGTGCTAAACCATATCCATAAGTACCTGATTTACCCTTTTTTTAAGCACATCCAGGGTTGGTGACTCAACCCCATCACTGAGCAGCCTGTTCCAGGCACTGACAACTCTTTCAGTAAAAGATTTTTTTCCTAACATCTAATCTGAACCTGCCCTGATGCAGCTTTGTGCCATTTCCCCTTGTCCTATCTCTTGTCACCTGGCTGAGGAGACCATCGACCACCTCTCTACAACCTCCTTTCAGGTAGTTGTAGGCAGTGATAAGGTCTCCCCTCAGCCTCCTCTTCTCCAAAAAAAAGTCACTCTTCTGGGATTTGATAGCTAGAGTACATAGGAAAACACTCCAGAGAAAATGCTAAAATCCTTCAGCATAGAGCTGTACGTACTAGTCTGTGTTACTCACAACATTGAATAATTGTGTTATTTTTCCATCCATTTGGATTTCTATCTAGTATTGTAAACTCTTCTGGAACATTACTTATATTGGATAACCCTGTGTGTTATGACAGTAGCTGTAGAGTAAGAGAAAATGTGGTCTTTAATTGTGAAGGTAAGATATTGCATAGTCTTTCTTTTCTTTCTCTTCATATTTAGCAGATGTTTGCCGTATATAGCATACATGCATCAGACTTCTCAGGCCTGAGGAACAGACAGGATAGTCACAGGAAGAGTGTGCTTGTATCTGTGTGTCTCATTATGCACAGAGGGCTTTCTTAAACATAAGAAAGCTTTGAACATTGAGTGTGTTGTCCAACTGAGCAGTGAACCGATTGTGGGAGTGTGCTTAGTACCCCTCTGATTTAAGGCAGATGGAAGAATCTTCACTTCTACATCTCCAAGATGGCCTGTGAATTTCCTCTGGCAATAACTCAAGCGGACGTGTCTGAAAGAATGGACATTTTTCTCACTTAGGAGGCTCTAAGGAAGTCTACTGACATGGTGGTATCAGCAGGTATGTGCTGTCATTCAGATTTGTGCTATGCAAACCAGACTTCCCTGGGAAAGTCTGTTATCAAGAAGCACATCAGAAACCTGTTGATAAAAAGAGCACTGAACTTTCTTATGGTACAAATGGTTGCTGGATAATTAATTTCAGTTACACTGTGCCAGAGTAACTAGCAGAGAGTTTGGCCTGAGAGAGATACTGTGTTTTATGCAAGGTGACTTTCTGGTGTGACTCATTGCAGGAGCTGTTGTTGGAGGGTAGAGAGGACTCTTCTTTCTCACTTTCACTGTGATGAACATCCTACATTTTATATGACCAGATTTGCGTAGGACAGAGGTGAAATATGCTATCACTTTTTTTGTTGCTGTTGCCAGAGAGTTAAGATGACTTACAAAAGGAATTTTTTTTGGTAGATGAATCAGCTGACTATATGAAACTGCTCCATCTAATCCCATTGCAGATATCCTTTGCATTTGATAGATGGCAAGTAATGCACTGGAAGGAGTCTTTGCTCATTTATATAAAGGAATAAAAAGCTGTAGCTCATGCAGTAATGTTGGACATACAATGCTTTATAATACTTAGAATGTCTGACTGCATACAGTATCTACTGTACCAGTTACTTCTAGTCCCAAACTCAACTCCTTTTGGTAGTTTCATACCAAAATGTAAATTGTTAAAACTTCACAGGTTTTTAAAGAAAGAATGTACGGTTATCTTTGGCAGAACCGAGTATTGAATTTGTGTTGCCTTTATTATATAAAGTTAATACTCAGCAGCTTTATGCCAGGCCACTTCTTTTTCAGCTGCTCAGTCTTTTACTTATTTCTTTTTCCTTGTTCACATTACTTGCTCTGGCAGGGGGAGTTGGACTAGATGTTCTCCAGAGGTCCCTTCTAACCCCTGCCATTCTGTGATTCTGTTAGATCATGTATTTTGCTATGCATACAATGGGATACTGTTCTCAACTTTTTATAAGCTGTTCATTTTGTACTTTAATGTCCTAGATGTTTAGAAGGGCATAAAGATAAATGATCATGATAGATGATGTTTTTTTTTTAATAAAAGCAGAACGTTTTGTCTCCTTGAAGGGATACTACTAACATTTAAGCCTGTTCCTAGCCCTAAATGGATGTGAATTTAAGCTGACTGTAAATAAATGCTAGCAGAATCATGACCTACAGAGACAGCTTAATACTATTCAGCAAATCATTGTATGTGCAAGTTATTTGATATGGCAGTTAAAACAGGTGCAACATCAAACCATATCCTTAAGAGTTCTCTATAAACCTTACTATTTAAATTACTAAAAGGGTACTGTCTGTTTTATTTGTTTACTATGGGAAAATCTTTATATTCATTACAGTTGCTCTAATTGTCATGCAGATACAGGAAGGTAAGTTTCAAATGGACCTCTGTGACAGATTAGAAGTCAGATATGCTGTGCAGTGATGTTCAGAGATAGCAGTGGAGTTTGTCATTTATTTATAAACAATCAGCACATTACCCTGTGTGATTTGAAGAGGCTTGCTGCAGAAAATACCTTCTGTGCTGCAAGCGCTTAGCAAGACTTCTGGTTTTGCCTACTTGCACTGCATCCAATGTTAGCACCACTGTTATTTGTTAAGTTACAAGTTAAGCTTGATACCAGTTTCCGATCCCCTATCCTCCCTCCTATTTTAAAATCATAGCTACTGAAGGAGCTAACTGACCGTGCTGTGGGCAGTCATATGTTGTATTTATGCTTTTCCTGGCATATTTAGTAGAAAATGACCATCACTTTAATTCTGGAAGTCGGTTTGATTCTGATCTTACATTAGTGTGTCTGCTAATTTCACTGGTGTTAACATGGTTATGGTGTAGTGGGTGGACAAGAATCCATCCTCATCTGTTGCTGTACTGGTCTCAAGAAGATGAGGTAGCTGATAAATGCACAACAAACCTTCACACTCTTAAGTGTTATAGTGCTCTAAATGGACAACTTATGCAATGCAGAGCATACCCTGGAATTTATGAATGACACTATAAGTTAGGATAGAAGACACTCTGGTTCTCTTCCGGCTGTGGTGATGCCTAGGTAAAATACAGACCTTTTCCTCCACACCACGAACTAAAAACACAGCTGCATAATATACACAGCCAAATGCCAAGGACCTAATAAGATTTTGCTTTCCAGAAATATAAATAATTTAATCAGATTAATGACATTGTTCTACCTGAGGGATTCTATAATTAGTAGATTATTGAAGCAGCACACAAGTTATCTACCATTAGCACCTGGAGGAATTCCTGTTGTCTTAAACAGTGGAATCAAATGATATGAATATTCCTGTCATGCAATCTGTAAAGATAATAAGCCTCTGGCATTTTGTAAGCTATATAAATCCATGGATTTCACATTAAATATTTAAAGCGCAGGAGGTGTTATTTGTTAGAATACTGATAAAGAGAGTTCAGCCATTACAGCTGCCTTTTCCATTTGGTAAATCCCTCTTTGTTTGAGTTGCCTTCAAGCCTCTTTAATTTTATTTTTTTTTTTAGTTGTACATTTTTCCAGTTCCTCTGGAGGTGTTTTTTTGGACTTTCTATGATAAACACTCAAAATATTTTTACAGAAGTTTTATTCTTTTGATGCAGAGAGGATATTCAAACCAAGGGGTATAAGCAGATGTGAAGCAGGCAGATCCTTTTTGAACACTGAAGAAATCTTGCTTGAAATACTTGGAAAAGAGTGCCTTTCTTCTGAAAATATTTACCAAGCAGACGCTTCTTCCCTGCTGTGTGCTCCATTGTGAGAGTTTGCTTGGGATAATGCTAGTGGTGGAACTCATCAAGGTCAAATATACATCAACATTTCATAATGAGGATATTGTATAATTCTTGAAAAATACAGGCCATGGGAAGACGGCTGATGTCTTAATGCACTGTGGAGTTGAACAGAAGCATTTAAAAATGATAAAAATATGATGATTATTTGTCTGAGAGTGACCAGTTGTCTGGCAATTTAAAGTAAAAAATTTTGTTGGGAAAAGTCACTCTGTTTTTAATGGATTGCCATGTCAGGCTGGAGCTGCAGCCAGGATAACTGATGACCTTTGAAGTCCTTAGAATAAATTATGGTTTGTGTGCAAGAGATGATAATGCAGTTAAAAGAGATTTATGTAATAGTTCTTCAAAGAGCTTGAGGCATTAACACAGGGTCATAAATTAGTAGGATTTACAAGTAAGAAATTACTTTACTGGGAGAGTCCTTTTCATCCCATATGGTTTTGCCTCCAGGCACTTGCTGATGTTTAAATGACGAGATACCTGATGAACCCTCTAGGCAGCTGTGAAATTACAGGGGCACCTGCGTTGTTAACAACCCATCCAGCTTTAATAGCAGCCAGGTACTTCCCCTGTAGAGAAGTGAGCTTCTGCTTGTAGGACATATGTCAAAACCTTGTCAAAATATTTTTAGACCTCAGGGTAAATAACAGACTGAGAGCTATTTTTACTCATCTCAGCTTTAGGGGTGGTCAAAGTAAATGATTTCTAGCTGTTCCAAAGTATCTTAACAACTCCAGATCACTTGTCCCTATAAATGCATAGACATTTCTTTAGTCTGAGAAAAAAATCCCGTATGAAGTTTTAACAACCTTGTTTGGGAGATACATGACACCTGTATAACAAATGCATCACTAACTATTACATTACCACTACTAATAGCTGATATTTTTTCAGCATTCAACTAGAAGGATTAGCCCCTCCCTTCCCACTCCCTTCACCTCTCCCTGGCTTTTAGCTGGAAACCTCTTTGCTACCATTTCACTCTTTCACAGAGGAGAGCTAGTCTTAAGGGCATGTGCTGGTTTCTCATGGAGGACAGCCACATGAAAGCCTAAAGCTTTAAATGCCCTGAAGCCCATGTATTGGTTCCTATAAAAGACTAGAGAAACAACTATTATTTGAAAAGTTTGGATTGATATGCCCTAACGCTTGAAAAAAATTCAGAAGCCATGTATCGTACTTTTTTCCACCCTTTTCCTACCTCTTTAAAATAATATTGTGTTAAGCTTGAACTCAGTAAAATGGGAAAATCTCTAATCTCATCAAAATCTATTGTTTCTTGATTTTATAGCAATGAGATTTTCCTAGGTCAATCTATACATTTATATTATTTTGGTTTCACTTTCTCTTAGCCTGCAACATCAATATGCAGTTCATTGGGATCACTGACTCATGTTCCACTCTGCCTGTCCAAGAAAAATTGAGTTGGACTGAAATACCAAGGTGTAGATTTTTTAATCCCACGGGAATATCAATGCTTTCCAAAAATAGCTTGTTATTTTAGAAGTATTACAAAACAAAGAAGGAATTAAACTAGGAGTAGATGCGACTACAGAGATTCTGGAAAAGGGAAATATAACTACCACAAACTGTTATTTCATCTAAAAGTGAAGCTCATCTATGTTTTGGCAGGGTAGTTCTTTAAAGCTGAACAAAATGCCTTTCCTCTTAATTTTTGCTCTCCTCTTTTTCATTCCCTCCTTAAAAGAATGTCTGTAGTTGAGTTTGAATTTGATGACATCGTATGACAACATAGAGCCATCATGGACATTGTCTTGGACAAAGAAGGGCCATATCAAATAACCAAGATGAACATATGCTTCCTGGACTCGCCTTTGTTATGAGTTCCAGTGCGCAACCCTGTCACTCACCTTCTTCCTACCTTGCCTGTCCTCCACCTCTTCTAGTTTTTGGCACTCATATATATATTTGATTTTATTAAGTACAAAATCGATAAGCTACCATAAATTCTAAACCAAACAATTCACCTTTTCATGCATTTACAAACCCTTTGTAAAAACATTGGAGTTAAGACATCACTTTTTTCCTTCAGAAGCTAGCATCTTCCTGCCATGAGTCAGCAGGGTGTAAAATACAAATGTGAAAGGGAATGAAGACCATGGCTCTTGGTGATTTTGGATGCTGATAATGTAGAATTTGGTACATCCAATGCAGCGTGTAATTTGGCATCTGCAGAAATAAAAAAAGAAGACTAAAGGAAAAAATGCATGCTTCTTACTAAAAATTGTTTTAAACATGATGTAGCGAAGATGAAATTTTGAGAAATGCCAGGTATTTAATCAGGGCAAATTAGACAACTCTATTTTTTCACTGCTCCTAATTCTAATTGAATGAACTTTGGATGCATCAGTGCACTGGGCTCTGATTATCTGTCTTGGTTCATTCCTCTACCACTTGGGCTTATTATCTTACTGGTTAGATAAGTACTCTCTTTACATCTACAGCTTGGATGCAATTACTGGTTTTCTTGTCCCTTGACTGGCCAAAGACTGTGATAAGATATTGCATGCTGTTCTTCCACTCTGATTTTTGAAGCTTCTGATTCTCAGTTTAGACTTTACACGCTTTATAGAGAGAGTGAATTAATTATGACACTCTGGCTATTTGTTGTGGGACAACGATGTATTTATAAATTGGGTTTTCTCCAGAATTTAGTTTTTGCTAGTATGACAGGCTAATTATTGATAAAGGGGCCAGGTTTTCAGATGTCTTTACTGGAATATCTATTTTCACAGTCAGAGGTCTGTTGATAAAACTACCCTCAAATGTAGTTTTGTACCTGAAAGACTTCTGTGTTTCAATCTCCACTTTGGTCATCCAGGCATCCTATTTGCTGATGGCACAGTGACAGCAATGTATGTTGTAGTCTACCCTGCCAAAGGCACAAGGATGCATCACTGTGGGCATCTGTTACGTATCACAAACCGTGTTATCAGGTTGATTCAGGCCTATGAGAGCAAGAAAACTGTGGTGCTACTTTCAGACCTTACCTCATGCACCAATACTGATACTTAGCTGTGATGCAATAGTTTATTTGGGTCTGGACTGCTGAGTTTGGCCCAAGTGCTGTGCTAGCTGGGGCCTGTTAGAAATTGCTGGGTGAGGGAGGCCTGGTGATTTTCAGCAGCACGTGTGGCCATCCCATGTAGTTAGTTTTTGGGTGTTAAACTGATGTCTGCATTTGCTTTTCAGCTGTTGAACGGTTGAAGCCTGTTGTTGATCCAAGCCCCTGGCAGCTGTTCCTGACCTTTGGCTTGCATCTTGGCTCTGGTTCCCAACCCTTGGATCATATCCTGGCTCCAGTTCTTGTCTCTTGGCAGCTTGTTCAGTTCCTGTCTTTGGCTTCAGCCTGGGCTTGTATCCTGGTCCTGGCTCCGGACCCTTGGCCATTAAGTGGGTTCCAGAATTTCAGTGTTTATCCCTGTTCCAGGCTTTGGTCTGAATTGGCTGTGCCCTTGTCTCCTGCAGCGAATGGTCTGCAAACATGTAATAATACTGGGATTTTGTACAGGGGAGGAAAATGCAATTGCTGAGGAAACTTGTCTCTGAAAGTCCATGAGTCCCTGAGATCCACTAGAGTGAAGCCTTACAAAGACAGAGGTGCTATTCTTAGTAAAGTTAAACACTGCCAAATATTTTTTCCTTCATTTCTGAAGTCAGCAGACATAATCTAAATGCTATTTTACTATATGTTTATGGGAAAGGGAAAAACAAGAGCCATTTTTGTCTCCTGGAGTGTATATTTGGACTGCAGCGTTTTCTACAAAACAGAAATATGATTTAAAAAAATCCCAAAACAACACACCAAAAAACAGAGAGGAAAAATCTGCTTTCTTTTAAGATGTATTCTTAAATTTTCCAGGTTTCTTAGCTTTTTGGTCCAGGAGAGAGAGCGAGAGAAACAGTGGAAGGCAGAAGGTTTTGAAGGAGAAGGAAACTTCTTACGTACCTCAACAATTTTATTTTTCTTTTTCAATTAGAGTGATGTGATATGTTGTTTACCCTTAAGTTAATAAACCACATGGACCTGGATGTTAATATGACTTAAGTCCCAAAGAAAGATGAGCTGTGATGCAATGCTGATCTTCAGGGAATACACATGCACCTTAGTGTACTGGCAGACAGGAGGCAAGGGCATGCAATAGCAGAAAACAAATGCTTAGCGAACACTAATAGCATTGACAAAAATCCACCTACTGGAGATTTCACAATTCCTGTTTGCAAAGCAAAGCCTGATTTAGATTTCTATTTAGATACCAGAGCAACCTCAATCATATTCTGAAATAATTTAAATCAGGAACAGCCTCATCAGTTAACTGTCCAGTTCTAGATCATTCTAGCTCTTTTTCATGCCTATGATAAGCAGTATAACTGATTAATATTTTTTCTTCAAAAAAACCCTCAAGCAAATCTCCACAACCCAAAACATCAAAACAAAATATATAGGCTGTTGATGAGATTGTGGATAGAACAGGAGAATGATGAGTGGGGGTTGAGAGATACTCTAGCTCTCTGAAAGCGTACTTAGCTTGGCACATCTAGGGTGGAAGGCAGTAGACTAGGGTCATGAAAGATAGTGTACAGCACAAGATCAAACTGTAGGGCTCAGAACAGCAGGAGAAACTAGGCTCGTAACCATGCTTTAGAAAGATTACTGTTCTCTTAGAAGGAAGAAACAATTGCAGGGAATTAATTTCAGTCCAGGAAGGCACTGAGCGTTAGTTGTGTTGGAAAGCCATACTGCTGGAAAAGGTGGCTGACTTGTAGGATGGATGTTTCTTCCTCCCATGCCAAAAATCAATTCCATTAAACTCAGACCCTTTAGAATACAGAAATCTTATTTTCTCTTTTTTTAACTCCAGCTGCAGCCAAGTTGGAGCCTTTTTTTTTTCAGGATTTACTATTAAACACTTCAATCCAGACTGATTGTGTTTGTTGTCTCTCTCATTCGTATCATGTCTATTGACTTTGCCATCAGGCAAGCAACTTTCAAGTCTGATCCTTGTAACAACACACCCTGATTTGAACATTTTCGAAACAGACTCTTACTGTACAAATTCTTTTTGGTTGCTTCTAGCATTTTGTCTCTGCAGATCTGCTGCAAGTCCCTTTAGGAACAGGATTTCTTGTCTCATGCATGATGTCTTGTTGGTTTAGGTCTTCTTTACTTATACTTGTATCAGTCTACTAAGAATCTGGTAGATGCCTGCATTTATTTTATCGCAGAAGTGGACAAGAGTTAAGTGCAGTACTGTTTGTTGTTCTGGATAGAGGTACTTATGCATCTCTATATGTGGCGATCACAGACTTTCCCTCAAGTCAAGGACACCACTGGTGCTAATTGCATTATCTTGGGAGTTGGTGCTTAGTCTGTGAATTGTCTCTGGAAGCCTCATGTGTTCAGATAAACCCATCCCAAAGAAGTGGTACAGCAGATAAATCCTTTTCCTCTCTTGTGTGCCTCTCCACAGGTGTTATGTAAGCCAAATATGGGAGCTGGGACTGATGAGGTGTATGCAGCTCTCACTGGTCTAATAAAATGGATTGCTCTGTTTAATTCAAAGTCACATTCCAGATTGCAGGAAAGTTGCACCCTCATGTAACCTCTTTCACTTATCCAATGCAGCAACTCATCTTGTACTCATTGATGTGGAGTAATGTACCAGCTTCTTTATAGCTGCAGACTCAGCCTGTCTGCCTAAGCTTCAGACGGCAGTCTCAGTGTTTGCGGCCAACTCTCTTTCAGATGAAGACCCAGGGGAAAGACTTGCAGTCATGGTGGGTCTTCTTTCACTGTTGTCACTCTTGTTGGGAATGATTTAATTGCCTAGGCATAAGGCCTGGAAATCTGGCTGCACCAACCAATTAGGACTACATGCACCAGCCGTCTGGCTGGTTTTATGTTCAGCTGGTTTGCTTGTTATTGTGGAGTGTTGCTTATGTGAATGATCTGGGATGTAGCAGCTGAAGAATTAGAAGACAATCCTGTTGAATCATCAGTTGGTTTTGTAGAAACCAATTCAGTGGCTTTATAATTGGATCTGTTGTCTTTCAGGTCAGCAGATTCAGGCCAACTTTGTTAGTTATTTTGAGACCTGATAACATTTCTGGGGATGCTGACAAATCTTAGTCAAATCATTCCCTGTCCCATGAATGAAGCGTATTTTGTCAAACCTGTGTCAAGTCTGTCAGTTGCTGCTGCTTACTCATTGTTGCCTACTGTTTTCACTCTTGCTCTCAGACACCAGGTTGTTTTCTCATATAAATCAAAGTGCTCCCCTGTAATTAAATAGCCATGGGACATTGTTTTCCTGTAAGTAGGTCAGCGCCTCAGGGTCCCATGTCACAGAATAATTTAGGTTGGGAGTGATATGTGGTGATCATCTGGCTCGGCCCTCTGTTCAGAGCAGTAGAGTCCTTCCCCCAGCTGGGACTAATCCCACAGATAGTCCGCTTTCTGTGCCTGACAGGTACCAGGCTTGCCTACCCACAGGCCACCAGCTTTTCCCTTTGAGCCTCAATAGCTTCCTGTTTCTTAAAGTAAGACCTTACCCCTTACCATGTAGGTCTTATCCACTTATCCACTGTTATACCAAATTGTGCTGACTGTTATCAGTCCTACTTATCCGTGGAAAATAACTTTGGCAAAATTGTTATGCTTAACAGTATCTGTTAGCTTAGCAGATTTTTTATGTTCCTGTTATGCCTCAGAACATTATGGAGTTTGTTCATTCCATTTTTGTTTACTTGTTTTAAAAAGGAACCTCAAAAAGCTAATTGTTTTAACAGAAGATCTGTGCATTTAAAAATAGTTATTACTTCAATATTGCTGCAAATTTTGGTATTGTACCACAACAGTAAAGTGATTGCTTGGGAAGAGTCAGGAGTTGACTATTAGACTGCTACTTTTTCATAAAACAGTTCTCCCTGAAAGTTCAAAAACCTCTGAAGCATTGGTTTTAGATAAGTTACTTAAGAAGAAATGGAAACAACATATCATCTGCTTATGTATGCATTAGCTGCCCTTGTAATCTGAATTGCCTGGATTAATCAAGCACCTACCTGATTAAAAATTGGACTACAAATAAGTTAATAAATACTTAGTTGTTTTGAATAAGTCAGAATTTGGGGGGGGGGGGGGTGTTGTGTCAGCACTATTGCTGCTTTTTTGGCAGCTATATTAATGAGCAGCTTTTCTTTCGTTGTTCAAATAAAAGCAAAACAGCCTTTGAATTTTGTACTCAAAAATTCCACTCATCTGCCTAATGTTCTTTTTTTAATTAGAAGGATACACATATGACTTAATTAATCAAGCCTGTCTTAGGGAATTATGCATTTATTAATGGTTTCTGCACTCAAACACATTATTAAGGGATTTGTGCTAAGTACCTGACATAAACCAGCCTAATTTTGCTTGCTTTGCTTAATGTATTGAGAAACGTCTTGTTGATCAGATTTCAAAACATTCATGCTATGAACTAATGTCCTATTTAGAATGTTTAAAAACACAGCAATTTGGCAACCGAGTGCACTAGTGGTTTGTATTTAAAAGAAAGGAAGTCAGTGCCAGGCAAGAAATGAGAACTTCTTTGGCCACAGTGATGATGAAAGCAAGTAAATAAGAAAGACTGCTTTGATTCAGGCTTGCTTCTTTGCTTTTTTTTTTTTTTAAATAAAAATTAAGTGGAATTATCAGATAGTTTTAGGTTCCAGTAACTAGAATCTATGATTATTACTGGATTTTTTTCTTGTCAGGCACCTTTTGAGTTTAAGAACCCCTTCTTTAGTGTTGTCCTGATTCACGTGGCAATCCACATAATCTGGGGTCATGCTTTAACCTCAGTCATTAACTTGAGGACCATGCAGTGGCTCTCTCAAAGCGCCCCCCCCCCCCCCCCCCCAGTGGAATGGCGGGGAGCATGGAACAAAACTTCATAGTTTGAGACAAAGAGAGTTTAGTAGGATAACAACAACAACAACAACAAGTAGAACAGCAGTAGTTAGAAAGTGATGCACAAATGCATCCTGTGAAAAAAGCCAAATTCAATGCCCAGTCTGTTTCAGAGCAGTGATCCTGCCTCCCATCTCTCCTCCCTGGTTATATAGGGAGTCTGATGTTATATGGTATGGAAAATCCCTTTGGCCAGGCTGTGTCATCTGCCCTGGCTGTGCTCTCTCAGATCCTTGTGCACCTGGCAGGGCGTGGGAAGCTGAAAAGTCCTTGACTTAGTATAAACACTGTGACTACCTAGCAACAACTGAAAACATCAGCATGTCATCAACATTATTCTTACACTAAATCCAAAACACAGCACTATACCAGCTACAAGAAATAAAATTGGCTTTTTCCCAGCTGAAACCAGGGCACCTCGAGGTCATGCCAGGTGAACAAAATGCAAAAAGCACTGTCTGGCCTGGAGCTCACTGCCATTTGCAACCACCCATCAGGCTCTCATGACCTGAGTAAGTTCACTTTACCCTTGGGAGCATAGAGGGTTAAGGAAAAAGAGTTCTCCAAAGTGCCTGCATGAACAGTTTAGTGTCTTCAGGATGCGTAATTAAATTTAGGTTGGACATTAAGGAAAATGTTCTTCAGTATGAGGGTGGTAGGTTCACTGGAAAAGGTTGCCTCAAGAGGTAGTTGCCTAGAGTGGTAGTATTCAAGATCAGGCTTGATAGAGCTCTGAAGAACCTGATCTAGTAAAGATGTCCCTGCTTACTGCATGGGGGTTGAACTAGATGACCTCTTAAGATCCCTTCCAACACAATATATTCTGTGATTTTATGATTTCCAGAACACCAACCATGTGTTTACGTAATATTTCTGTGACTTGTTTTATGCAGGCATTGTCTCTCCTCATTTTTGTCTAGATGTACAACTGCAGTGCCCAGTCTAAAGAGAAAAAGCAGATGTCTGTCTGTAACAAAAGTTTTGGTGTTTTGAAGCTATTATAATTTATGTTTATGAGTATGATCCAGTCTCATATGTACTCTCACACTAACCTATGTGACGGTAAACAGAAATCCTTTCCTAGGAAGGAAGAAGGGCCTGTGCTGGTGTGGTCAGAATAAAGATATCACCATATTGGCAAAATTTCCATCTTTACACACTGTTTCCCAGTAAGACAAGCTGGAGCCTACAAATTTGGGTCTGAGTCTGAGTGTGTTCAGTAATTTTGGGCAGTATATTTTACCCTCTGATGTCCTGCCTGGGACAAAGACACTTTGTTATCTCATTACAATCCTGCTGATCTAAACCAGCCAGATTACCTAAACTGATCCTTTCCAAAGCTGCAGTTTTCTAGACATTGCAGCCTGCCGGCCTGGGGAAATGTGAAGGATCTCTGTGAGAAGGAAGATTGTTGCCCTGATAACCCCGTGGAGCCATATGAAATAGAATACTTTCTAAAGCTTTAGTCTTCCCATTGTTTTTAAAATATTTTCAAGTCTTATTTACTTAAGATTTGGGATTATCTCCACCTGCCTTGCGTTCCTTCACTGAAACATTAATTCTTAACTGCCCTCGCTAAAATAATTGGTGACTGCTGTTATTTGTAACTGTAGTCCCATTTGTCTATTGTCAGGTGATTTGTTACTGAAAAGTTCACCTGGAACTCTCAGGCAGTGGCTGCTAACATTTGTCCACTGGTATTTTTGGTGAATAGAAGCTAATCCTGACTCAGTCTTCTTTGTTAGTTCAGTTAAGTCTACAAGAAAGAGGCACGGATAGTTTGAAGGGTTTAAGTCCCAGATGTGTACTTTAGGTCTCATAAAGTGTGCATGGGCAGTTTCTCCAAATTTTAAATGAAAGCTTGAAAAAGACATAGATAATTTTGAAGAAACAGAAAAGTACCTTTGTGGTGTATGGAAACAGGAGACCAGGAGGGGGAAAGAAAGAGAAAATTGAATTATTTTCTAAAGGTTAAACCAGGCATTTTGAATTAATGTTGAAGTCTAATTTCCACCCCTCTGATGGTTTGCCTGTCACTGAGGAGGATTAAAGTTATATGGGATCTGAATTCATGTAAATGTTAATGTGTTGACCTTATCCTGCTTACTTCATTTTTCTGCTTCCCATGGTAGTAAAACTAACTCTCCCAGACTAACTCTTTCAAAATGGACTCCTCTTCCATGTTGTCCAGCTTCTTCAAAGAAAAATCAGAATGAACTGGTCAAACAAATGGGAAGTTGTACTGCTGATTGATGAGCTGCGCTTGATATATCTCCAGTTTTGAAAGTGCTAGTTTACAGATTCACAGAATAACAGATCTGTAGGGGTCAGAGGAACCTCTGGAAATCTTGTCAAACTCCTCTCCTAATGCAGGTTCACCTAGAGCATCCTGGACAGGGTCGTGTCCAGGCAGGTTTTGATTATCTCCAGAGAAGGAGATGCCACAACTTCTCTGGCCACCCTGTCCCCCTGCTCTGTCACCCTCGGTGTGAACAAGTTTTTCCTTCTATTGAGATGGAGCTTCCTGTGTTCCAGTTTGTGCACCTTGTCCTGTCACTGGTCACCACTGAGAAGAATCTGGCGCTGTTCTCTAGGCATTCACCTTTTTATAAGTGTTGATAAGATCGTGTCTCAGTCTTCTCCAGGCTGAACAGATTCGGGTCTCTCAGACTTTCTTCATATGAGAGATGTTCAGGTCCCCTAAACATCTTTGGTTTGGTTTGGGTTGGGTTTTTTGTTTTAGGTTTGTTTGTTGGTTTGGGGTTTTTTTAATTGCTTTTAACTAGTAATCTATAGCTGTTTTGTTTTTAGAGAGTGAAATGTCTTATACAAGGTCAGTGAGGAACTTGGTACAGGATTCTGATGAGAGCCTCATATTTGGACCATGCTTGTCTAGAAACAAATGCTGCTTTATTAGTTCTCTTGTCAAAAGAATTCAGTCTCCTGGCAATCCTGATATAGTGTCCTTGCAGTCTGAGCAATAATCAGTCACTATTTTAACAGCAAACATGAAGAAATACTGGACATTGCTTTTTACGTAACTTGAAAATTGTAGTATTCATCTGGAGGCAATTCTATGAGTTCCTTGTCAGAGGTTGCAAAAGATTTTACTTGGAGTAGACATGGAATTTAAACTTTTGTAACTATGCAAGTTATGTCAGGACTAGCCAAAACCTTTGGAGCATAATTCTTTTAGTTTGGCTCATTAGAAATTATTTTGAAGGTGTCTGCTTAGAAGACTAGGAAAGTTGTGAGCCGTGATACAGCAGTGGTGGTTTATAAATTGTGGTTGTTTTTCCTATTATGAAAAAGTGTTGTTTCTAGCATAGTTGATACAATATGCTTCTAGACTATATCATATATTTTAGTCATGGCAAAAGAGATACACTTGTCTTGCCAGGACATTAAATCTCTAATTAAAATGAAAGTGGCACATAAGAGACTTGGGGATTTTTGGAGTGGGGGAGAATTCCAATCAGTGTGAACACTCACAAGTCAAATATTGATGAAATTATCAAAATTTAATGACACTGTTAAATAATCACAGATGGAAGTTGTTTACTTCACAGAAGATAAATAATTATATTTAATAGCCCAATCAAAAGAGATATATGGTAAAGGTGAGAGAACTGTAGAGCAGTAGCATCGTCCTGTGATTCATATTCTAGAAAACTCGAAACTTGACATTACTCATACCTTTTTTGTTTTTCCTTTTTTCTCCTAATCTGCTGGATGCCCTTGCAAACATCATTTCTTGGCTGGCTATTTTTGTTGCTGTTCAATCAAACCAGACATCTCCATGGGGTGTGCGTACCATAGCTGCTTTCTGTTTCTGGGTTTCCCTCCTCCACGGGTTTCAGTGCTGTTCGCAAGGTACTTGTGTTGCATCTTGACATTCTTCCCCACATGCCACATCTGACTTGGGTGCTAGAAAGCGCTTGTGGGTCTTGTCTGAACACAACTTATATCTTTACAGCTCTTTCTGCTACGTAATTTTTAGTGGGTTTAGTTAAGAGTGCTGTGTGTGGAAGATTATGCTAGGTATTGGCAAAATGGGTCTGTGTACTGTGTGGCAAATAAGAGGTCTTGTTCCTGTTACAGTGAAGTGGAGGCTTTATAGTTGAAATTAGTGACCATAGACTGTTGACATTCAGTAATCAGCTCCTTGTGACTCTTCAACTTTTGTGATTACCAAGCACAGTTTTTGTATGCACTGTTAGTGTAGTTAAGAAAAATTGAAACAAAGTTTCTGGGTTTCACCCATATGAGAAATACCTGAACACACAGCACTGGTAGGCACAAATCCTTTTTGCTGTTTTTCTCAAAGACCTGCAAAATCCTCCCTCTATGCTTGGAATATGCTGGAAGACACAGTGCATGTTCCTAAACAATCTTGCGGACTGTCTTTGGTTGCAATTGAAACTTCAGCAAGGCTTCTCTCCCAGTGGGAGCGCTGATGTCTTATGCAATTGTTAACACAGGGTGTGTCATGCTTCCCCAAGAACAGGTCACATTTGTGTAGTGTGCAGTTGGATCTCCCAAGCTCTTGCCACAGAGAACCTGAAGACACAGTCTTATGATAGTCTTGGGGCATCTAATGCATTTTTTAAAGTGAGGAAGCAAGACCCATGAGCCCAGATGGGATGCATCCACGTGTGCTGAGAGAGCTGGCGGATGTGATTGTGGAGCCGCTCTCTATCATCTTTGACAGGTCTTGGAGAACAGGAGAAGTGCCTGAAGACTAGAGGATAGCCAATGTCACTCCGGTCTTTAAAAAGGGCAAGAAGGAGGATCCTAGCAACTATAGGCCAATCAGCCTCACTTCTGTCCCTGGAAAAGTTATGGGACAGCTTGTTCTGGATGCCATCTCCAAGCAACTGGAAGAGGAGAAGGTCATGAGGAGTAGTCAGCATGGATTCACCAAGGGAAGATCATGCTCGACCAATCTCATAGCCTTCTATGATCTCATCACTGGCTAGGTGGATGGAGGGAGAGCAGTGGATGTCATCTACCTTGACTTCAGCAAGACTTTTGATGCTGTCTCCCATGACGTTCTGATAGAAAAGCTGAGAGAGTATGGAATAGATGAGTGGACAGTGAGGTGGGTTGAGAACTGGCTGTCGTACCGGGCTCAGAGGGTTGTGATCAGTGGAGCAGAGTTGGACTGGAGGCCTGTGACTAGCAGTGTTCCCCAGGGCTCGGTGTTGGGTCCAGTCCTGTTCAAGATCTTCATTGACGACCTTGATGAGGGAATAGCATCCACCCCCAGCAAGTACGCTGACGATACAAAGCTGGGAGGGGTGGCTGACACTCAGGAACATTGCGCTGCCATCCAGCGAGTCCTTGACAGGCTGGAAAGCTGGGCAGGGAGAAACCAGGTGAAATTCAGCAAAAGCAAGTGTAAAGTCTTGCACCTGGGGAGGAATAACCGCGTGTATCAGTACAGGCTGGGGGATGACCTGCTGGAGAAGAGCTCTGTGGAGAAGGACCTGGGGGTCCTGGTCGACAACAGGTTGGCCATGAGCCAGCAGTGTGCACTGGTGGCTAAGAGGGCCAATGGGATCCTGGGGTGCATCAGGAGGAGTGTGGCCAGCAGGTCGAAGGAGGTGATCCTCCCCCTCTACTCTGCCCTGGCCAGACCCCACCTGGAGTATTGTGTCCAATTCTGGGCTCCCTGGTATAAAAAAGACAGGGATCTCCTTGAGAGATTGTAGAGAAGGGCTACGAAGATGATTAAGGGCCTGGAACATCTCCCCTATGAAGAAAGTCTGAGAGAGCTGGGGCTGTTCAGCCTAGAGAAAAGGAGACTGAGGGGGGACCTAATCAATGTTTATAAATATCTTAAGTATGGGGTGCAGGGGGAATTGGCCAGACCCTTTTCAGTAGTCTGTGCAAACCGGACAAGGGGCAATGGCTGCAAGTTAGAGCACAGGAAGTTCCACTCCAACATGCAGAAGAACTTCTTCACAGTGAGGGTGACAGAGCACTGGAATTGGCTGCCCAGGGAGGTGGTGGATTTTTCTTATCTGGAGATACTCAAGACTCATCTGGACGCCTATCTGTGCAGTATGAGATAGGGAGCCAGCTTTGGCAGGGGGGTTGGACCCGATGATCTCTCGAGGTCCCTTCCAACCCCTAAGATTCTGTGATTCTGTGACTAGGAGAGTGTTTAATTATTTTAACTGATGGCTGCAGCCTCTGAAGTCAGCTCCTTTTCTTTCCTCTTACTTCCTCTTTCAACACAGCCGAGGCCTGTATTGGAGCCAATTAGGCTGGCTCCTGCTCCCCACTTCCAGCTGTTACTGCAGGCGTCCAAGCTCATCTCTTTAATAAAGTCTGGTCATCTGTGGCAGCAGTTGGGAGCAGGGAAGGAGAGCCAGGGCTTTGAGGCCTGCCAGTTCTCTATCAAGTGGCCTGCAGCCTCACCATGTGGTATACACCCAGGCTCAAAGGATGGCTGTGTCTGGCTTCCCAGGCTTCCTTGGAGCTCTGCTTCCTTGGTGCTGGTATGGTGAGGAGCACTAAGTGCAGGATGGCTGTTGCAGCCTCCTCTCATGCTCAGAGTTTGGCGGGGGGGTGATGTGCAGTGGGAGCAGGTTCAGTGCTCTTGGAGTGCAGAAGTGAAGGATTCATCAGTGCCGGATTCAGTTTAGCCTCTGGAAAGGTGTTTGCACTGATTGATGTGGAAGTACAAATAGAAGGATAAATGGTATGCATACGGCTTGTTAGAGCTGCTGGAGGTCTCACGGGGCCGGGTGTGGGTACAGCCTGCTGGGACACGTGCCAACTAACTAACCCTCTGCTCATCTCCTAAGCACACAGGAGAGATGGGGATAAAAACAAAACCCACTTCCCTTTTGTGAAGATGCACGCTGGTTATGGCACGTGTTGTCTGTGTGGGCTGTTTGCTTTATGGGCAGAGAATCAAGCACTGCTGCTCTCTCCCACAGCCTAGCTGCTGAATGAGCTGTCAAGCCACCTGCTGCAAATCTTTCATAAGCATACCCACAGGTATACCTTTCCACAAATATAAATGGGCCACAAAAATAAATGCATGGAGTATTTAATTTTTTTTTCTAGGTAACAATTAAGTTTCTGGATGCGTGCACATATACAAATACAATCATGCAGGTGGCTACCATTGAGAAACACCCCTTCCTTTTCTGCTAGGAAGGGTTTGGTTGACCCAGGTGGGAGTATAAGAGTTTCAGGAATTACTCTGGCTGTAACTTTTTAAAATCCATATGCTTGCTTTCTTCTGCCTCCCTCTTCATGAGCAGAGAGGACTGTGAAAGATTTTAAAATCTTCTATAGGATTTCCTCTACACTTCAAGGCACTCAGTCACAAATTCTTGCTGTTGTTACCCCACATGCTGTATTGATTCCATTAGGCAAGTCCTCTTGTTGTAAAAGGACTTTAAAGAAAGTGTCATTATTTTGGTAGGTAGTACCAACAGCCTAGGTATGCCCACACAGAGAAATAGAAAAGGGCGAGCCCCAAAACAAATGAGCTTCTGAGGCATGAAAAGATGGGTGTCTTGCCTCTAGACCTTTAGATGAGGTTCCTTTGGTGGAAAATGGTATGAAACTTGCATAGTTGCATATTACTGAATCACTTATCACACTTGACTTACGAAAATGTCACTGAGCTCATATAACCAGTACTAATTTTGAAGCCCTAGATTACTTTTCTCTCTCTGTGGCTTATATTGGGTGACCTGTGACTCATTTTACTGTTTCTGCTTCTTTACCAGTAAAACTTTCAAATAAAAGAATAGGAAAAAAACATTGTAAGTAAGGTAGTACTTTCCTAGTGCATGAGTGTCCTTGCTGATATTCAGAAAATGGATGCCCTGACTGCAGCTCTTTGTGGAAATAACAAAATGTTATGGCAGCTGAATTGAGTGGTTCTGCATTTCAAAACTGGTAGTAGCAAAAAAATTTGTATGATATTCAGCTAAAGTTAAAGCCAGCAGCACAAAAAGCTTTTAATTATTATGAAGAATTAAATTCTTTCCCCCCTGAATTAAAGAAAAAGAAATTATATATATGTATGTATATATATTTATATTTTGCCTATCACCGTATTGATAAACGTTCTTTGGAACCACTCTGACGACAGAGGTAAGGACAGGAGTCAGCCTATTGGTACCTCAGCGCTGGTTTTAAAACAGCGTTGTTTTAAATCCACTTATGCTATGTTCAGATTTCCCAGACCGGCGTTGTATGAAACCAATTTTAATCTGAGACTCCAAAGTTTAAAGCTTTTCAGTGATACTTTTAATGTACTGTGTTTTTTGCTAGTGTTGGAAATCTGTTTGCTTGGGAATCCTTTAGGAATCTTAAAGCAGCTGCTAAGAATATTTTGTCTCCTCATATACTAAAATGGTCTCGAAATGTAATATGTGATTAAATTTATATGGCCTCTCATGCCCTTCAGATGGAAAAATACCAACTTAGCGCACGCATGTCTTCTGCTGGAAACCTTTCACGAAAGGTAATTTGGCTCTCAAGTGTAACAAAACAAAGTTACTGTTAGCCTTCCTTGATGTTGCTGCTGTTGTTTAAAAACTGATTGGTTAAATTACAAGGACTTGAAGGGGATAAAACAGCTGCTTTTTTGTGAACTGTAAAATTTCTCCCTTGACTTCCTGATTTACTTGGCAAGGTTTTTAAAACAATGTTTAAATAGGAAAATATCCTGATTGGCTGAAAACCCTTGTGTTTCTGAAAGACATTTATAAAACAGCTCCTGACTATTGCACAAATAAGTGCATACTGCAGTCATTGGAAATATGTACCACATGTTTCCTCGGGGATTAAGTTTTTACCTCTAGATACTGATGAGCAAATAGAATTGCTTTAAATAAAATAAAGGGAAGAGAGAAAGTGAGAACCTGGATAACACAACAGCTTTCACAATGAGCAGGTTGCCTGAAAATACAACCTAGTTTACATGGTGAGCACAGGACGAAGGGAGGATGATAGTGGTGGGCTTGGGTTCAGACTGCGGCAAACTCTGGGGCTCTAAACTGCTCCACTTTGAAGAGGCTTTCCAACCACATACCTGCAGAGAACATTTCAATTTTACAGGCAAATCAATTGGTCATGATAAATTAGTTTTCTTCTGAGGTCAGAGGGCAGCCAAACTTCCTGACTTGTAAAGCACATTGTAGCTGTAGACCCCAGCTTCAGGTTGCCTTTGTCCTGAGTCTGCTACCATCACCCACTGATGCATCAACATGAGTTTGGCAGCTGCCTTGGGGCTTGCTTGACCATCCCTCCCACTAAAAAGCACCGTTTTTTCTCCTCTCAGCCTGCCTTCTGCTCTGTCCATATTAATTTGTAGTAATAACCAAGGAAGTGGAAGTAAGTGATGATTTCACACTTGGCTGTTAGGCCGTGGCAAAGCTGTCGGGCTGAGGCTCTAGGACTTAAAACGTCTCCCGTGCTGCTGCACACTGTACCTGTGCTTGCAAAAGGGGTGATGGAGGACTGTGAATAATCCTGGGATGGTATTCTGGACCCCACTGTTTCAGATTTTCACTCAACTGATCTTCTAGGCTTTCTGCCAGCTGAAAATTTGAATTTGAAATCTAGGCTGCCTGATTGAGAGAATGAGAGAAGCAGTCAACTAGTTTCTCATTTTCTGTTAGTGTCTTGGTGGGACATGCAGCATACAGAACTCAGCTAAATGAGCAACAGCAGCTGAATTTTGAAATTATTAAGAGTAAGGAAGATTTTTTTTTCTCCCCCTTTTTTGTGCAGTGTAATTATTATCTAAAACATAGCTATTTCACATGTGAATTATCCAGTGTAGTTATTTTTACAATGAAAGTAGCTGTGCTACCAAGTCATAAATCTCCACAAAATCGAAGCCTTATTCTTGAGCAGTGGCTGTACATGAACAAGCTGTAAAGTTAGGGCATAAGCCAGTGATTGGATGTCAAAGTAGATTTAAGAAGTGTGGGTCTGTATAGATTTTAACTGTATCATATTCATATGAATAAGGAGAGGAGAAAAAGAAGGGGGAAGCAATGCTACTTGAGGAGATGATGTTGCTGCTGTTGTTTTTGACATGGTCTTCACAGACCTATGTTAACATCCCCTTTAGGGAGGTGGGAGAATTGACTCCTGTTCATCAGTATGCTCTAGGAAACTGAAAGGCTGGTGATATTATTGTGAATATTATATTTTTATTAGAGAAGAGTATGCAATTCTTCTGCACAGTCATAGTCATGAAAGGCTTCAGACAGACAAAGTCTGTTCATGTGGAGGAATCTTTTGAAAAAAGTGCATATGCATATGATTATCTGGAAATTTTCTTTAAGACCTTGGAATAAGTGAAATCTGGATGTATCTCATCCTTTCCATCCCAAAGTTTGATTTGAAAATGAATATTTTATTTGCCAGTAAAGTCTTTCTTTCTGGGTTAAAGATAAAAAAAAAAATAAAAGAAGCTGCTTTCTCTGTTGGACTAAAGTTACCTCGAGTGTTGAGTATTTCATTACCCTAACCTGACATTTGAGCACTTCAAGAACAGAAACATTCTGGCAGAGTCACAAGCACAGTTGGTTCTCAGTAATGTGTTATATTTGTGATAACTGATTCTCAAGTATGTCAGTGCACAGTCTCAAGCACTGTACAAGTGAGTAAAGAAGATGAAAGGAGATTCATACAACTTGCTTGACAGCACAATTTCAGTGAAGTTGAAAGTTGAGTGCATTCTCCAAGTCACCAGCAATTATCTAATTAATTGATTCTTTGTTTTATTGACAATATCCATCTTCCACAGGTGAGAGAAGAAGATATAATATTAGGTTTTGGGGTTTTTTTCTCCAGTAGAACCATACTGTCTCTTTTGAAACAGATTTAGAAAAAAATACTTTTTTGCATCTGTTACAATGACCCTTGAATGTTCAAGGGCTAAATAGTACTCTCTTAGCTTGAGAGCAAAATTCCCATGGGGTGTTTTCTGGCATATCTCTACAGAAATTATTGAATAGCTAGAGAAGGATGTTAAGAAACATATAATCTTGCTGTTCAAAAAGCAAATGCCATCTTCATAATGAGATTATGCCTCTCTAAATGTTGCAATTTATTGCAGTGCATAATGCAACTACTTCCGTATATACTTTCTAAAAAATACTTGAAAAGACCCAACACACCTTTAATAAAAGTTTTGAGTCTGAACTGTTTTACAAGTAATGATAAGTCTTGGGATTCTTTAAGGGGTTTCAAACTTAATTCTGAAGATGGGAAAACTATGGCTAAAGCATTGCAATTGTTTTTTGTCAGAGACAAGAAAATTAGTAATGAGGCTGGGATTTGAATGTAAGCTTTTGACATAGAATCATCAAGGTTGGAAAAGACCTTCTAGATCAAGTCCAACTGTCAGCACTACACCACGGTAACCTCTAAACCCTCTCCCAAAGCCCCACATCTACCTATTTTTTGAAAGGCTCCAGGGACAGTAATTCCACCCCCTCCATGGGCAGTCTGTTCCAGTGCTTCGCTGCTCATTTGGTGAAGGAAGTTTTCCTAATATCCAGTCTGAATGTCCCATAGTGCATATTGAACCCATTGCCTCTTGTCTCGTATTAGTTATTAGGGAGAAGAAGCCAACACCCACCTCACTGCAATGTTGAGGTCGGCTCAAAAATGTTTCTATCCTGTTATTGAAAAGATGGTCAGTATTGACTATCGTGACAATATTCAAAAGTAAAACTTTTCCAGTTTCCACCACCTTTCTTGCCAGGAACAATCTCCTGTGTGGCCTGGTCGAGCAGGCATGTTTATCATTCATCTGAAGGAAACATATGGAACCAAGCTTCACAGGCAAGACATTAATGACCACCTCTTTCTTTCTCTGTCTGCCTTCCTCTGTTGAGCCAACTGTCATGAGCAGGACTGTCTGTCTCTAGCTGGGGAATGAATTGGAAGACTTGAGTTCTAGTTTCTGCTCTTACAGGCAGAGCTATTTACATATTTTGAATTAAAATTATTAGATACATATTAATATTTAGAACTTGAATATGGCACATTGGCCTGCTATTTCAGGAATTTGTTCCTGCTGTTTCTGGAAATTTAATCACATGGGACTGTTCATAAATTTGCGACATTTACTATTAAAATCAGAATAATGCTGAATGCCTCACTGCTTTTTAGTCATTCATTTTTCTCTATGATAACTCTTCTTGGAGGGGATTTATTCATTAAGCTGGGCAGCTTACTGATTTTAAACTGGTTTTTTGCTTTGTGTTCTGGACATTAATTGCTGGTGGCTCACTTCAATGAACTGTCATCTGTATTTTGGTTTTGGTGCCTGCTTTGTGTGAGATTGCTCTTTTCATGAGCATAATGCACTTTCAAACAATTCCCATTGTTGGCAGTTATCTACAAATAACAGCGAAATCACGTCAAACTCATTTCACTGAATGAAGAAGAGATGATTGTTATAGTTAGCCTTTTCTTGTTTGTTAGTTAATTCACAGAATGCATTCAGAGCAACTACTTTTGTTTTGGTTATTTTTCCCCACAAAATCAAAAAATAAATAGCACCTAACATTTTTACAATGGAACATCTTCCTAGAAGCTGGGAAGTGTCTTCTATTGACTATCATTATCAACAATTTTATATATTTCTATTCCACTAGACTACACAAAGGTTGATCGTAACTTTATTTTCAACTACTTATGATTGAAAAAAATAGCTGTGAGAATTATAGTCAGAAAATGTTTTTCATGTGCGTTGTTCATGCAACTCAGAAATAAAGTGAGATTTCAAAAGAGTTCAAAGGTGGCTTACCTCTGTTCATTTTGAAGTCTTATTCAACTTCTTTTTTTTTTCTCATTTGAAGAAACTGGCCCATTTATTACTACCTGAAGGAATATATATAATCAGATCTCACGAAACCAGAAATGATGAATTATCTTTCTGTGAGTAAAATAAGGAAAATGATGGACAAGGAATTTCAGGACGTGTTTGTACACCTTCAACTCAGTTCACCACTTCTCAAGCTAAATTATTACTGATGATATAATGGTGGTATGAAATCTTCGGGAGCCAAGATTGTGTAGTCCCTGAAGAGAGAGAGGACAGCGTCTCTGGGAAAATCAGAAATGACTAAGGAAACTATGTTGGATGTATGAGTGTGGATGTGTAAGATTTGCTAAGCAGCCTGAAGATACCTTGATCAATGTGCTGTGGGGTGTGCTCTGGGTGACATGATGGGGAATCACTGTTGAGGGGTGTGGATAGCTTCCCTCTGTCCTTCCTGTACTGGTGTACATACCTTTTGCACTTGTCAATCTGGAACATGTATTTTTCAGATATTACTTTGGGAATGGACAGTCTCTTACTGGATCTGTACAGTTACCCTACATCAGTATAGTAGGGATATTAATGGGCCTTTCAGTAAAAATGCTAACTTGTGATTAAGTATTAGATAACCAAAGCAAATATTTACCGTAGGAACCTGCATTTACTGAGAAAACTGACTACATTATCTGAGTCATATGCAGATTCAAATTGTTGAGATTTCTTGTGTCAGCTGCCCTCACTTCCGACCCTTTTAAAACATCACCTATCAGCTCTCTACTGGCATGGGAGGAGTATGTTTTCTGTATTCCCCTTTCCCTTTTGCAAAATTTGAAAGAATTCTTTGTTATAGTCTCTCATAGTAGTAACTCATAAGGATGATTAAATTAAAATTAATAGTCTGTCTTTCAGAGTTATTAAGCATTCATGCAGTTAGAGGTCAGATACTAAAACCTAGATATTTTTCCCTTTGCTACTGAAATACACAACTCCAGGAAACTAGTTTTCCACTCCTAGCAATGGTTTCATATTCAAATGTTGATCATCCTTACAATCAATTGTGTTCACTTCTCCCCTGCATGATCATGCTGATCTTTGCACCTCAAGCCTGTTCTGTTTCTCTTTTTTTAAAATAAAATCCCACACTTTTTCAGGGATCAGTGAAGTTATAAATTTCTTTTTATAAAGTAAATCTGTGTCCACAGTTATATATTTTTACCGATAGGAATCCTGATCCTGAAGGACAACACACTATATCTCAAGGGAAGAAAAAAAAAAAGAAAAATCAATCCTATATGCAAGCCTCACATGTAGTATTTGCAGAGCTTCTATTCAAACTATGGCTGTGTGTCATTCCTTGTAGCAAATTAAATTTAGGTAAGTTTAACTGAAAATAACTGGGCTGTGAATGTTACCTATTATGCAAAGGACTGTA